>JAXQQM020073414.1:0-99145 GCA_034641835.2 Pinus albicaulis | reverse complement strand
TACTATAAATTTTCTATTTGGAATATTACACATGTGCTTTGTGTGATGTTGTTGGGCATGCCACCAATAATTTTCCTAAGCTTCCTCATGTCAAGAATGTGGTCTCTGATACCTTTTGTGACTCTAACATTCTAGAGGTCCATGCAACCTTACTCAAGTAAGCTAAGAATAAAATAGCCTCACACACAAATCACCCTTGTGCTTAGTGTGATAAATATGGCCAGTATTCTCATCACTGTCCTTGTATCAAATATTTTCTTGATACCTTTCACGTTCTTTATGAGTTAGAGGCCACTCGTATTGAATCTGTTAACTCTTCGTAATTTCTCCAGGCTGAGAAGAGAAACTTAGAGGTAACCAAAAATCACTTGGAAGTTGTAATATATCCATTCCAACTTCAGAGAGGGCTCTCTCTATCTGAAAATTTTAGTCACTTGGATATTAGGCTAGGTATGGTGCTCAAAGGGATATAGTTTTTAAAGGTTTGTTGGCATAGGAGATGACATATCCATTGGACATGGAGTCATGTAAAGTTTATTATTTCTTAGTGATAGGATGAAGAGATAAGGGATATTATACAGGGGAAGGTAGGAAGTCCTGTTGGTGCTATAAAATTAATTCATTGTAGGAGGGTGAGTAGAAGAATGATGGAAATACCATAAAGAACATCAAGTTGTGGGATGAATTCTAAATGCTATTTTAGAAGAAAACATATATTGTTTGGAAAACTATATCAGAGGATTTTTAAAATGAATTTTGAGATAAATAATGATCCAACCAAACATTTATACATAAATTCATGGTATGGAAATTACTAGAGACAAAATTACAACATAATAAAGCACATCACCATTGGGAGTTGACATAAGAATCCCTGTAAATTCACACCTCTGTCTTTTTCATTCACTAGAAAATATTATAAAATATACAATGCACATAATGTCTCTTCCTCTAAACCTAGGCCAAACATTTGCTTCATTACAATTACAAGATAAATAGACCAAAACAAATCAGTTTCACCTCTAGGAACTAAACTCCCTAATAGGATTTATGTTTCTACCTAATGCAATGAATATAGAGTTGTTTTCTAAAATTAGGAATTGTTTGACCAAGGATTTTTCAAGCATATTTACATTAAATACAAATTATAAATTGATCTTGAAGGTCCTTATATAGCTCATAACATTTACCATGAGCATAAAAATAAAATACATTAAATTTTGACATGAAATTCTTGGTTAAAAGTATGACTGTGTGGAAGAGCAATGTCGGCCCCACACAACCACCTAGTTAAGCATAAAACACATTAGGGAAATTTTGAGGTCTAAAATGGGCCTCCTAAGGAAATTATAAAACAATAGTGGAAATAATAAAATACTATTAGATTACATCATCGAATTATTGAGGGAAAATAGTAAAAACTATTTTTTTAGCTCGTATTTTCAACTTATCTCCCTATGGGTTTACTCAAATTTTGAGTGGAAACACTCATTGGATGCAGAATTTGATTACTCATCCAAGGAGTATCCATGTTCCATAGTTTTGTTGAACCCCGCTACATGAAAAATGAGAAATACATAAAAAGTGTGATTGCAATCATGTTTTTTCCTGTATTTCTCATTTTTCGTGTAGCAGGGTCCATTGAAAACATGCAACATGGGTACTCCATAGATGAGGAATTAAATTTTGCATCCAAAGAGTACTCCCGCTTGAAAATTTGAGTAAAATATTAGAGAGATAAGTTGAAAATACGAGTTGAAAAAATAGTTTTATTATTTTATTATTTTTTAATCATTTTACTTTTTTACTTAAAAAATGGTGAATCATCCCCCATGGTGGAAATCATCATCATGAATCCTATTAGTTCTTATAAATTTTATTTTGGTTGTACATTTTTCTTATGAGGCCCATTTTAGACCTCAAAATTCCCTACTAGAAACACAACAGAGAAGCATAATGAATTGATGGTTGATGTAGATACGGTCACTCCTTGAGTTTCTTCATGAATTTTGCATGTGTGAAATGGTCTGGAAATCATCAAATTCCTCCTTAGAAACTTTCTTTCATCACACAAAGCTCCCAAATCACAAAATTCCACCTAAATAAAATTCCCAACGCTTGTGAGAAATCACAACACAAGATGTCCCCCATGGCTTGATCAACACTGAGGTATCTGAAAAATATGTACAACATGATAATGATGTTAACATTGTTGATACCCATTTTTAAACCTCCACTCACAAAAAAAAATGGTAAAATTCTTGATCTTCATCAAAACCATAACCCTAATGCTTGGCCAAAAAAAAAAATTGATGTTTGAGCTTCTCTTTTAACAAAGTTTGATTTTTTCTTGAATATGGTTGCATATACTTTTAAGAAATATTCAAATAGTACATGACCCCCTTATACAACTTCATTCAACCATGATTCTTGGACAAAAAAGTAAAAAAGGCCAAAATTGCTTTGATTTACCTATTCCAGCATTCAAACTTTGGTTGCTTCAACCAACAAATGCAAATTACCTCTGTCCTTATCCTATATCTACTTCAACTACTGCTTGGAATCCCTCAACTCGCTTCTCATGGTAAGATTCTTCCTGCATATGTTTTTCAGTTTCCTATGTAATGAGAGAGACCTCTTTAGCATATACTTGGCATTTTCCATTGCTAGCTCATACATGTTCAAAAGATCATATATCTTTTTCCTAGCCATTTCATCTTGCTCCTTAAGTTCAAAAATTTCATTGTGGGATTCATTCAACTCCATCATTAACCTATTAAAAGTATTTTTCCCTCATCCATCTCTGTTTTCTTGTCTTCTTGTACTGACTTATCTTCCTGTATCTGCAATTTTCCAGCTGAAGACCAAGTGACTCTAATTGCTAGAGATTCTACCTCTTGAATATAATATCTCACTATCTTCTCCTTGCCTTTAGACCTAGTGACAAATGGTGTATCCTTTTTCATTGGTTCTTATTCATTAATATTTGCTATCATTTCTAGAGAAACCTTCTTCAATTCCTTGTTGTCATGCTGCAACTATTCAATAACCATGTGTACCTTATTCAGTTGCTCTTGTAGTTGTGAAATATATGTGTCTTTATCATCAGGAACATCATCCTATGGTATGGTTTCTAAAGCTTCAAATTTCTTCTCAAGTGTTTTCTCCAAGGGAAACTTCTTTGTAGGAGATCTAGTGAGGGTCTTCTTGGGGACATTCACTACTTTAGGAGAAAAATGCAGTTTTTTTCCCCTTTTTTTTTCTGATGGATCTACAAAAACTGATCATATTTTCACATAAATTCCATTTGGTGATTGAATTTCCCTTGCCACTAATGATGGCGTGTCCTTCTTGCTGCAAGACCTAGTTGGTAAGTCAATTGTAAAATTTGATGAGTTTAGAAATGCTTGCCAAATTTGATTCCTCTTATTCATTCCTCAACTACCAAAAACATGGCCATAGAGAAGTGCAAAATATTGAGTTCCAATTGGCTTTTTTTTCCTTGCACTTTTTCTTCCATCTTGATAAGACTTATGAAATAGAAGGGCAGGTTCACGAGGCTATTCCTTGTGAAGTGCATCAAAAGTATAAAATGGTACTAATAGATCCTCCCAAACCTACCCTCAGAGGTAAAGTATATAATGATATTTTTTGCAAAAACTTGGTGTAGAGCTCAAGTAAACACTCCTTAGGGAAAATGGCTCCATACCCTTTGTTTCTGTACTCAGGTTTAAGGAAATATTTATAATGGGATATGTCAAGAGGCATGCCCTTGAACCACTACTCTCCCTGAAGAGGATATTTTTTTGCAACATAGATGGTGACATATGAAACTGGAAATGTGAGCTCTCCAATCTTAACCTCCAACCCAATCAAATTCATAGCAAAATCCTTAATGAGTTTTACATTGTATCCCTTGATTTTTTCATAGAATATGATGCATCCAACTTGTTCAAAGGAAACTCTGATTGTTGGGTTTGAATTGATCAAGGTGAGGTCTTGAGGTTCAAATATCACAGTGGCTCCTCTCTTATGTTTCTTTTTATTCAAGGTTGAAATGATTTTCACAGCAGAGGTATGCCATAGGTTTTCTTGGATGCAATATTAGTGTTGGCTTATTTAGCGCAATATTGTGGTAGAAATGATGTAATAGAGTTTTAGATTAGGTTTTTATGATAATTCAGAATGAAAAACTCTATAAAGTAAACTCAAAAAACAAAATTTGTCTCACAAAACCACAACAACAAGTAGTGTTTTCTTGGTCACAGTGGTAGAATTAAGAACATAGGCGCAGTGCCAGAAGCGTAATGCATGGGGGAAAAATGATTCTTTACCTCAGAGGAAAGAAATGACCATGTATGAAGTGTCAAATAACTTGAATGATATGTCAGGATACAATATCAAAGTGGGAAACAAAATGTGGGTGTTTGGTGGGGGCAAGAACATGAAAACGCAATGCAAAGGCAAAGTGCAACGTATTCTTTAGGAAACATAGTGAGCTAATAATCTAGAAGTTTGCAGGGTTTCAATGAATTTCCTCATCACATGGGAGTACTTTCAACGACATGTAAAACAAAGGATTCAATAAAACAAATAATTGACACCTAGATATGCAAATTTTACCACTGATTTGGAAAACATAACACCTGTATGTGAGCACAACACTTGTCTATGAGCACATTGCCTCCCCTGGATCCTTTGCGCAGTGAAACTTAATCATTGTGTAGCAATATCTCGATGGAAAAATAAAAGGCTCTATGGTATTTTTGGAAGATGAACTAACTTTTGAACTCCCGTGACGGAAAAATACATATTTCAAGAGCGATGATTGCCACTTTGAACTTCAATGATGAATGAAACAATTGTTAGAAGTGAAGTGTTGTAATCATAACTGTTGTACCAATGCGATGTCATGGAAAATTGTGAATTGACATTATAATTGACCAAACTGACGCTACAAATTTGTGCCAATGATGATAAGCCATGACAACATGACCTCACCCATGATTTTGAATTAGATATGATTCTAGACTTAGTTAAATTGACCTCTCAAGATATTAATGACTATTTTCATGAACGTTCACACACTTTGACATAATTACATTAAATAATGAAAACTTTATTCTATAATAATACCAATATCTTGATCTCTAGAATAAAAGCCTAACCTTTACATATTTTCCAAATAAATTTGAAAGAAAAAACTTGTTTTCTGACTGCTATGACTATATGATACTAAAATTGGCTCCAATGTGGATGGCATCCTCCTTGTGAGGTGCCAAGAACACCGCAGACCATGTGCATGACTATTGGGATTTTTGACTCCTTAGCTTGACTCAAAACTGACTCAAAAATGACTCATGTCTTATTATACTATGAAAGCAAGCCATCAAAATCTCAAGGCCTCCTCTCCGAGATTCAAATTATGATGATAGCTGCCCACACCTGCAGTTCTGAAAATTGAATGGCTATATACAATGAAATGACCAAATTCAACTAATTTGAAGTAAAATAATGCTTGAGAAACCTTCCATTTAAAACCCCCTAACAAGAAAATCTCATGTTAAATCTTGTGGCAAGTGTGCATTGCTCCCATGGAATGCTGCAATTTTGAATGGTCCTTTCCCCAGGTTTTCAAATTTTCCATGCTTACCTTTGTCTTCATTTATAGCATCCCATTTTAAGTGTTACACCATTTTTTGGTCATATAACCATTTAAAATTAGATGGATTGAAGTACACCATGTAAGACCAATTTTACCATAGTAAAATTGCTTTCACTATAAGAAATAATTTAATAGACCATATTTTATTAAGTTATTTCTGGTTAGAACAAATGCTGCGAAAAACACGATCTATGTAGTTAAAAAGTAAAAAGAAATAATAAATGCTCCATATACGTATACATCGTTGAGCATCATGATAAAGATGGGAAGAAAACTTCTAGGTCTGCAGGTAGGTGAGGATGTTGCCATACCAAGGGTCATCTGAAGTAATGGAAAACAAGTGTTCATCGGGTAAATCATCATTAACCGACTGATCTCGCACACCTGTAGGCAAGTCAGAAATGAGTTTAGCAAGTGCTAAACCTTTATTACTCTTGGCTGTGACAAATTCAAGATTTAATTCCTGAAGGATAACGATCCAACGGGCGTACTTTCCATTGATGATCGATCGACTCAATAAGAAATCCATAGGGTTGGAATTGGTCATGACCTTGGTGGAACGCGTAAGGATATAATGACGAAGTTTTTGGACCAAGAAAAAAACGGCCAGTGCCAAATTTTATTCATGCGAGTTGGACACAGGGGGTACCACAAGGTTCTTACTGACATAATAGATAACATGTTTGTTTCCAATGTCATCTTCCTGAATAAGGACCCTAGTGCTTGAATGGGTGGACGCTGAGATGTACAGGATGAAATCCCTCTCAAAGTGAGGCGGAATAATCAAGGGAGCGGAAGTGAGAGCATGTTTCAGGGCATCAAAATGCTATTGAGAATAGTCATCCCAAACAAATGGAGTGTTAGATCTAAGGAGTCTTAGAAACCCATGCGCAATGATGGCATAGTCAGGAACGAATTGACGAGGGACGTTGGCTTTACCTTGAAGGCTTTGTAACTGGTGCAAGGTACGAGGAATGGGAGTCTCAAGAATGGCTTGAACTTTGAGGGGATCAAGCGTCATAGCATATTTGGACATAATGAATCCTAAGAGACGGCCTACAGGAACACAAAAGACACACTTCAGTGGGTTGAGGCGGATTTATACTTGCGACATCGGAGAAAGATGGTACACAGATCATGAATATGTTGCACCCGATGCCTAGAATGAGTAGTGAGGTCATCATGGTAGGCAAGGATACTATGAGACAAATCATGGAAATAGTATGACATGGACCGCTGGAAGGTGGCTTCGACGTTCTTTAGGCCGAACGGCATGACCCGATAAGAAAAATTCCCCACAACCTAATGAACATAGTTTTTAATTGATCAACAGGATGGATAAAAAATTGGTTGTACCCATAGAAACCATCCATAAAGGATAGAACCTCATGCCCCACACACTTATCAATGATCTGGTCAATAAACAGTGTTGGGAAGTTGTCTTTGGGACATGCTTTTTTCAAGTTGCAAAATTTAGTGCATACACGAATGATGCCTTATTTCTTGATAATGGGAACCAGGTTGGAAACCCAAGTGGTGTATTCAGTGGGATAGATAAAACTAGTCTACTTGAGCTTGTCGATTTCGGCTTTAATAGCCTCTCGTCTAGAAGGATTAAGGGGTCTCAACTTTTGACGGACAGGATTGGCATTAGGCCATGTATCGATATGGTGTTCGATGATGGCAAAATCAAGTATGTGCATCTCTGAATAGGACCAGGTGAAAACATCATGTAATTCCTTGAATAGCTTAGTGTAAGCCTCAATTTCTTCTAGGATGCAATGTGCCCCAAGGGTAATGTTTTCTTCTACCTCTGGTTTATCAGAAATTTTAATTTTAATGGTAGGAGATATATTGGCCATATTTCCTTCTTCAAAAGCATCTAGTGCATGAATGGGATTTCTAAACAAATCGAATTCATCATGAATGAAGTATTTAGACTCCACAACATACTGGTCATGTGACTGCTGCAGAAGGAAGTACGCATGATGGTGCATTTCATCCTAGGGAAAATCAAGGGTGGTCATGGCTTCCATAGTATCTTCATCGGAAATTAAGATAGGAGGATTGGTGCAAGGCAGACCACATGATATGGTGGGGCTACCTAATGCATCATCATGAGAGATATGGTTCACACACGTATTGCTACAAAGAGTAGACTAGGGTGTTTGCCGAAGGAGGCTCAACCGAAATAGAAGGGGATGCCCCTAAGGGGTCTTCCACCATGGATATCATGGATGATGACAGATAGAGAATAGCGATCACAGGATATGTCATCTCGACATCGAGGGGAGGTATCAAAATGGGTGTAGAAATTTCCTCTGGTTCTGCTGAAGTAGAACTCACAAGTAGAGGGGTACATGATCCACTACAAGCAGCCTCTATTTGGCGAACAACCTCATGGGTTTTGCGAAATTCATCGAGACTGGGACAGTGATGATAATAGTGGGCATAAATATCACACAAAGCACAAGGGTGGTTCATGCACAACGATTTGAGTTTCTTGGCTGAATTAGGTAAGGTAACATGGACCTCTGTGATGTCGGATTTAGGAAATGTCTTGTTGACCACAGGTTTGAGGCGAGGAAGCTCAGGAAAATTATGGGTGGCATGCCCAACAACATCACACAAAGCACATGAAGGTAACTTCTTTGGAGGCTTAGGAGGAGAAGGAGTTGTTTGGGGGTTCTTGTCCTTAGGTTCCTTGTTTTTGGATTCCCCCCCCTCACTCGATGCTTTCGCAACAGGAGTAGATTCTTGTTGAGGTGGCTGAGGCACTAAAGCAAAGTGAGGGGTCATAGCGACCGATTGGATCAGGGTCAAAGCAGTATATGGTTTGATTTTTCTAGGTGGAGTGTTAGCTAGGGGATCAATGTACCAGACTAGGATCCCCAAGGTCAAATTGGGAAGGCTCAATGTAGCCATAACTGGCACCAAAAAGAATCTAGAGGGGGGAGCTAAAAATGATATATGGCCAGAAGGGTAACGACTTGGTGGAATGGTTCCCAAATGGTTAAGGCTAGGGGGAACTGTTCCTGGTTGAAAAAATTTGGGAGAGACACCAACATAAGAAGATGGTCCTTGAGAAGAAGCTCCTGAAGGTTGAGTCGCGTGACTAACAACAGGTTGTGGAGGCGTTGGCTGTTGGCTGGTCATCCCGGATAACTTGTGGCTAGCCCGATACACTTGCATCATGCAAACACTTGATGAGATGGTGTCAATGATAAGAGGGGGGGGGAACCAGGGAATGAACCAAGTAAGGTTTAGTATTTATAGACTCCTGGTGAAACACTAGTGAGAGGTGCAACTAATTTTTTATTAGCCACCAAAGGTATGATAGACTCAGGGGAGTTCTAAGACTTCGGTTCGTAATATGTCAACTGATCGATGGTGACGATATTTCCATTCCATGGAAATCACATCTTACGGTGAACTATAGATGAAACAAATGACATCGCGTAGGTATAACTATGACCCAAGAGGATATTGTAATTCAAGGGGGCATCAATGACTTCAATGTCAATACAAATAGTATTGCCCGCAAGAGTGACAGGACAATTGCAGAACATGCCAAGGGGATGAGAAGGGTGACCGTCCCAAGAATGCAAAGTGATGGTGGATGGGGCTAAGTTGGATGATCCGAGCTTATTCCAAATAGAGGTGGACATCACACAGGTGGATGCACCCCTATTAATGATACATCTATGAACATGGGCATTACAAATCTTGATTGGTATTTTGAAGGCAACGGATGATGGTAAAGGGGGTAGTTCTGATTTTTCAACATCGAAGACTATCAAATGATCATCTGAAGGATCCACAGGTAGTAGAGCTTTTCATTGGGATGGGCATGACTGGAGGACTTCTAGTGTTGACATGGCAGCGGGTGACTATGCGAACTCATCTACTATGTTGTAGGTGTGGGTAGCTTTGGTGGAAGCAACATTTCAAAGTAATGGTCCTCTGGGGATCTTGTGATTGACCTCTAACCCAAGCTGAGTGATCTGTAAGGGAAAATTGGGTGTCAAAATGGACTCTGTGGAAGCTTTGGTTTGGGACTCTGTTGCAGATGTAGCGAGTTGCTTGTCATATTGGCACGACCAGGTTTGAAGGTTGACATCAACAGTATTGACCTCTTCGAAATTCATCATGTGAATTTGGTAATCAGGGGTACCAGACTATGGAGGCTAAGGAGAAGCCTGACCTTGAGGTGGTTGGGCAACAACATATCCTTGCTGAGGGAAAGGATTAGTGAACACAGCTGGTTGAGCTGGCACAATAT
The DNA here is from genome assembly GCA_034641835.2 of Pinus albicaulis. Classification (NCBI taxonomy): domain Eukaryota; kingdom Viridiplantae; phylum Streptophyta; class Pinopsida; order Pinales; family Pinaceae; genus Pinus; species Pinus albicaulis. Next base: position 89,198 of record JAXQQM020073414.1, on the reverse strand, counting down.
TTGAAGGAAGCGAAGCGGTGGCTTGCTAACCTCTAGATGCTTCTTGTGCTCCCAAAAATTGGTGCATCTAGGGTAAAATGGGACAATAATGAGTATAATGGCCATGGAAACCAAAACATGAAAAAGGCTTGTTCGTACGAAGAGGATTTTTCTATTTGGGTTGATCTCCCTGTTGCTGGTTTGTAGTGTTAGGCTGATTCCCTTGAGGTGCATTCGGTTGATTGCCTTAGTGCCCTTGGTTACCTTGCGATGGTTATGGTTTCCTTTCCCCTTATTATTTTTCTTTGAATTAGGAGGATTATTTGTACTTTTTTGTGCATACACCTGACCCTGAGGGGGAGGTGGTTGTTGTGGCAGAGGTTGAGAAGGCACGAGAGGTTGGGGCGCTGATGCCGGAGGGGCTTGAGCACCGGGTTGTGGATATGGATAGAAATGAGGCTAGGAAACATTGGGGTAAATAGGTTGAGCAAAAACTGGCCTTGACATTGATTGATGTAGTTGGGAAAATGCGTCAGGTGTGCTTTGACCCAGATGCATGCTATATGGAGGGGGATAAGTGCTAGAGGAGATGGTACCCCCTGGGGAAAACCATAACCCATGGAAGGATGAGTATACGGATGTGAAAGAAATCCACAATACTATCGACGGTGTAAGATTCCATAGATGCGTTGGCACCACCAGGTTTAGGAGGATCCTGTAAAATGGTATAAATATAACCAGATTGGGCGTAGATCAATTCATATTTTAATGCAACTTGGAGAGCTTCTTACTCAGTCTTAGGGAAGTGAGATGCAGCATATTTACTAATGGAAGTCAAAATCGTTCTAAGAAAACAAACCATTTAGACATGGTCGTCAAATTTCGGAGATTGACACAAGCTCCTCCTTCTACGCCATTCTTGGACATGGTCAGAAAGGCTGGTGGTAGAAGTTTGACGGAATGCTTTAAAAAAATCGGTACCGGTATCATAGCAGAGAGGTAACTGGAAGTAGGACAGAAACGCTTTAGCACGAGTCACAAAAGTGGAATGAGACGCAGAAGTCCAGTTGACACACCACTTTGTAACTTCTCCAATAAGCGTACGTTGGATTAACAGAAGGCGAATACAGTCATCGATAATGGAATTGGATGAACACCACATGTGAAATGAGAAAAAGTAATTATTAGGGTCCTCTCTAGTGTTTCCTTCAACCTTAGGGGATTGTCAACCTTAGGGGATGTCGAAAGGAATATTAAATCCATTAGGTTGGAATAGTTTCCACAACCCGGATTGTGGATTATAGGGCTTGGCCGATTAACCGGTCGAAATCGGGAAGGCTTAAACTTGCCATAAAAGGTAGCAAAGGAGTAGACAAAATGGTTTCAATTTTGGACACAAAAATAGGGTCGGGACCACCACTAGCTTGAGGACCTACACCTGCATTGGCGCTTGACATGATGACGGTATGAGGGTGAGGGGAACCGGGCTCAGAATCAGAGGAAGAACCCAATGAACCACAATCAGAGTCAGTATGGGGACTCAACGGAGGAATAATTCAGACCCTACGTGGTGGAGTAAGTCTTCCTAACAAAAATTGAGGATGAAGGCCTTGGAGTCTTCGAGATAAATGCCTTGGGGGCACAATGATGGCAAGTCACAGATGACATGAAAAGGTTGAAGAGTGATAAACAATGGCTCATTAAGGAAGATAAATTAATTACGATGTTTATGTCTTGGCTTGGCGGTGTAAACCAAGTGCTCTTTGCTTTAGGTGTGTATGTGTGCAACTTGTGTGTTAATGTTAATTAAGCCCAGATGGTTGTATAAAGAAAAAGAAAACAGTGCTGAAGTATTGTAAATAAAATTGAAACGACAGTTAAATAAACAACTATAGATGCAGAAATTCAACCCAAAAGAAGGCTTCCCAAACAACTAGTCTAAAAGGTGAGCGAAATTGACTCAAAACACACAAGAAAAACAAAATATCAAAGGTCTAAGGGGCATGGATGTAATGACTCAGATTTTCTAGAAAAGGTGCAAAAGACAACAAGAAACCAGAGGAGAAAATTGTTGCAAAATGGGAGGCGAAAGGTTAAATTTCTAGGGGAAACAAGGGAACCCTAAGGGAAATACCAAAAAAAGACTCAAAATGGGGTTTTGGATGGAATAATAACCAATCAAAAGGGACCCGAAAGAAGGATAGATTAGACCCTAAACAATGAATGAAAGCGCTACGAACCTCAAGGATACCTACTCAGCTAAAACTCTTCCTATAAAGCTGGGAGTACACTGAAACCCTAAGGGGCTTGGTTTTACTTCAAGGAGACAAACTGAGCATATCTAGGCCTAAGACAGGATGAGACAGAGGTAAAACAACTCAAAACAGTTCTTGTGGCAAACCCTGACTGTCACAGAAAAAATCATAAAAAGTTGCAGCTCGCAGGTATTGACTTGTAAGTTGTGGAAATTGTTGTTTCTAGTCCAACAAGTGCAAGTTCAGGCAGAAATCACAGGTTTTTGGTTAAAAAGTGTGAGTTCCAATTTTTGGATCTTCGGGCGGCAGGTAGCGGGAAATTTGCCGTCTCTAGCGAGACTGATACCTGTTCCCTACGGAAAACTCTTGAAAACACACAAAAGTTAGAATTTTTACTGTTTTAGGGAATAAAAGTTAAAAAAAACGTTAAGAGACTGAAAAAAACTGAATAAAAACCCTAGTTACTGAAGCTGTTGGCCATGCAAGAACCTGAATAAACAACAGTGGAGTCGCTAATTGTTAGCGTAAATTCTTAACACAAGTGTATGAAAAGAGCTCACTTTGGTTGTGCACAACCCTAACAACAAAGATGGTTGCTTAGCTTCTTTAGATCTGCAATCGATAGTTAAAACACATGTTGCGAAAAACCCGATCTATGTAGTTAAAGCAGTTAAATAGTAAAAGAAATAAGAAATGCTCCATACATCCAACGAACAAGACAAGATATAAATAATTTTATATGTATTATAACACTTAGGAAGGGAACAAATAATATTGTTATCAGTCCCCCTCAATGGGATGGGTTCTTGGTTGTCCTCAGCGCTTCAGATCCAAAATTTTCTCTCTCAATGGTGTAGAAAACCCAAAATGTGTTGAATTCTACGGGAGCTCAAGACGCAAAGAAAGTAGTAGTAGCAATGAGAACGATCAAAGTGTGACAATGAAAGTGATCAGAGTAAATAATGAATGGAAAACCCTTCTATTTATAATAAAATATTGAGTTATCATCAATAATGGCGAATAATAAAATATTATTAACCAAGATTTAGATCTAACTGCTTGGAATATTTTATTATATTTTGTTCGAGGGAAAAGGCATTCAAATTGGTTAAATACCTTTATTTAGAAATAATAAACAAATAAATTATTTATTTATCATTTCAAGAATGTGGTTAAGGAATAATCAATAAATAATGATTTGTTTAATTATTTAAAAGGCAATTTAGTCAAATTTAACAAGGAATAGTAACTAAATAATGATTTAATTAATTATTCCTAAAGAAAAATAAGAAAACTACCGATTTATCTAATTATTTCTCATAATTGGGTTAAATATGACCAGGAATATTCTTTAAACAATGGTTTAATTAATTATTCCTAGAGGAAAATCAAATAATAAGGATTTATTTATTATTCCTCATGGGGTTTCTTGTTTTAACCATAAATAACTTAATAAAATATGGTTTATTAAATTATTTCTTATAGTGAAAGAAATTTTACTATGGTAAAATTGGTCTTACATGGTGTATTTCAATCCATCTAATTGTAAATGGGTATGTTAGGGTCCTATAATAATAGGGTTCATAATTTTTGAATTGACTTTGATAGTCTTGTAAATATGTACATACCTTGCTTTCTGCAAGTTGTTTTCCCATATTTGAAAATAATAAAAATGAAAAGAGGGTAAAAGTCCTAAAATAAAGATCAAAAGGACTTGAAAAGAAAATATTAAAAAGAATAAAAATGGATCCCAAAAGAAAAAAGAGATAAGGATAAGACATGAAAGTGAGAAAGTCAAAATGCCACTACTATTTACTTTTATTGCAAAAATAATGATTATGTGTAGATTGTTAAAAATGCCATAATCTATGATCAGTTAAATAGTTTAATCTTAACTTTTCATGCTTTAAATTTCATGCTTTAGATAGAGAACAAAGATATGTCAAACAATTTAAACTTGACAAATCAGTAGATAGTTAGAGAATAAATGAGGAGCTCAACAATTTAATCTGAGCCCTCGGATGAAATAAGGTTCGAATTAGATAGTTTATGCTTTAAAATAAAAATGGATTTAGGGTTGCAAGCTTAAATGCACCCATGCAAATGAAGTAAAAATGTTAGAATAATGATGGGTAGGTAGAAAACAGTTGTGCAAGGCATGTAATAAAGCATCATCTGGAAAATTACTAATTTCCCCTCCCCCACAATGATCCAGTATTCAAAACCTTCTGTTAAAGAGGCTCAGAGCATTTCTCTAACTTCTGTTGGGATCAGACCCAAGGCTTAGTAATTGATTGGTAAAAAATAATGGATTCCCTTCATAAAAGCCCATTTCCTCATCATATTCTTCCTTTTCCAAAAATATAATCCCTTTTCTTAATTAAAACACCTTTTTTTCTTAGAAAAAGTAAAATCCCCTCTTAATTAATTTCATTTCATCCATAAAGACTCAAAAACCCACAAAATACAATTTATCCTAAGTATTATGTGTAAATATCAAAATGGGATAATTATTATACTCAAATGCCTATATTACACTTTACTTAGTTTATTTTTTGTATTTTCATTCATTCTCATTCATTTCATATTAATTATTAACATAAAGTATTAAATCCCATTAAACTATCCCTTCCCATATATTTATTAATTCCTTTATTTAAATATCCCAAAAACCCACTTATTGACTTTTAACCTATGGTTTTAAATACCCACGTGAAATAATCCCACCCCAATGGTTAAAAAAAACATGTTAAACCATTAATTACTATGTAAATATCACCTCGCCTATCATATTAATGTATTTGTTTTAAGTTAAAAACATATGTTTTAAACGTTAAACTAACCTTGTTACATAAAATAGCCCGAGCCGCACGCCCCCATCATGCCAAGCAACTCCCTCATTTAATCTCTGTCATTCGCACACTTCCCTCCAGATCCAACGATCAAGATGCCATATCGGATTTTAACTAGCGCGATTGTTAATGATTTCAAGATTTGCGAAATGAGCAGTTTTGTGCCTTTATCTCTCCTCCATGCAACACCTTACTATTGGATCACATTCGATCCAAGGAAACCACTTACTGCCCTCAGCTCGTGCAATAACCACCAATGGTGTTTCTGCCTTCAGTGCCAAAACCACCCATCTTATGATTTGACCACCATTAAATGTTGAACCCGCTTTAAACCTAAAATGTTATAAAACTTCATATTGCGAGTAGAAAATCCCCTTTTTCCATTATCTGTGTGTTTTATCCATCTCCGACTAAAAAATCAAGCAATGTACACCATTTTTTCGCTCAAGGAACCAGAAAAGCCATTGCAATGGTTGTCGAGATCACTGGAAGCATCCAATCGACTTCCATAAGACTTCAAAAGCCATTAGAAACCTCTCTAATGCCTCGGAATAAGTGAAAAGACCAAATACCTACAAAAAATAGGTATTCTTCGAAAAAATAACCTCCTGATCATAAAAAATAACCATTTCTGAGAAATTCAAACCTAATGAAGCCTATTTTGCCCACAGAAATACCTATTTTACCTGCAAAGAACGAATTCGCTGTAAAAATATGATAAAACCCATTTTTCAATATTATATATGGTTTTTAAAGCAAAATTGAAAATATTTAGCCTTTGCAGAACTTAAAAGACTCCTAATATATCCAGAAAACCTTTGCAAATAATCCCAATCTTTCTGTGCCCAATTTGAACCAGTTTCAGTCTAGTTTTAAAAAAAGCAGAGAAAACCCTTATTGTACCATTTCCTGAACCTAAAAGAGCTTGAAGAACACTTTGAAACCAAATTTAAAGGTTTAAAACCAAAATAAAGCTAGTTTGTGCTTATTTTTATTCAAGAAACCTCCGTTAAAGCCAGAAAAACCTTATGTAAATAATTCAATCTTACAAAAGAGTTTAAAAAGCCAAAATACAGAGTTTTAAGTATCCAAAAGATCTAAAAATGTCGAAATCAAACCCAGCAATGACTTCCAAAACCACAATTGTTGTAAACATTCTACAACCTCTTATTATAGACATTGAACATACACCCTTGGCTGATGTAGATTACAAAATAGCTGATCCAGTGCTAGAATTTAGTCTTTTAGACCTCCATTGCTGGAGTCTTGAAAAATCATTAGACCAAGTTGATGAAGTTCATATTTTGGATTCAAATCTACCTAAGTATGTAGTTCCACTCACTCATCAGTGTCCAAAAATCATTAGGCTGTGTTAGACCTATTATTCACCTGAACAAAGAGCCATTGTTGATACTAATAAAGAAGTATTGTTCACAATTACTGTTGAGTCTATAAACCTAATGCTTCAGCAGAAACCAGATCCCAAGGCAGTTCCCTTATCCATAGAAGCACCCACAAAGCTTTACATTAGTCTGGACTTTCCTAAAAGGTTTCGGATCTTTCAATTGTTCATGCCTTTACATGTTGAAATTCCATAGGTCAACCCTCCTTATTCTACTTCCAAATTTCCTTAAGGTTCAAGGCATGTCATTTCCATGTTATCCTTTATCCTAGGTTACTTTACAGATGAGCACACAGATGAGTCAATTCTTGGATTTCTATCTACTTTTGCATTAGGTCAGACCCTTGCAATCATTTTTGACTATGCTGAGTATATAGCCAATAATTTCCATGACCAACTAGTAAAAATTCCAACTGAAGGAGTATTTATGTATACTTCCTTTCTTTTTCATATGTTCCTATACTCTCAAGCAGACAAATTTTCAATAACACTTCAGGAGATGGATGTAGAGGGAAATCCATTGTCAGTCATCTTTTGGACATATTTCATCAGAAAAGAGTCCACAGAGTTCAATTATGCAGATTTTACAAATTATTTTGTTCATCCATTGGTTGATATGCTTACAAATCAGGTAAAACCAAGGATAAGTCTTGAAATTAAGAAAGTTCTACTACTATCAGAGAAAAATAGAATTGGATATTGGTACTTATATCAGAACCATATAGAAATCAGAGTTTTTGGGTCAAATATTTTACCCTATAAACTACCTAAGTATGTGCCAATGAGAGTTTTTGCCTTGGTGTACATTAGGCAAATTCTCAATTCAGATTCAATCAACTTCTTGGCAGCCAAAAAGAAGACCCAATTTAAGTTGAAGAACCAGGTGGGACCTTTTATTTGCAATGATAGAGATGCAGGAATAGAAGCAACAAAACAGTTGTTGGAATACAAATTTGAAGAAAGCTTCTTATGGAATTATGATCCATAGGGAATACTTAGCAAAATGAGGGTTAAATGCAAACTGACCCCTTATATTCATGATAAAAGACCAGTGATTGAATAATTTTTTATTCAAACATTGTGGCTAGAAAATACTTTGATATAAGAAGTTAAACAGGGTGATACTAGTCACACCTTGCAAACTGTAAATCGAGGAGATAAAGCTACTAAGAGAATCATGGAAGAAGGTACCTACATTGCTGAAAAAAAATAGACACTAGGTTTAAACTCAGATATAATAAAAAGCCTAAGCTCAATCCAGTTGATAAAGAAAAAGAGACCATAGTAGTGGAAGATACAGATGTTCCAGAGACAAACAATGAGACAGTCACAGAGATTATAAATGAAGAACATCATGCTACATCAAACACACAGATAATAGAGAAGCAGCAAAGTATGGAGGCATCCTCCTCACAGCCAGCAGAGGATAAAGATATTTACATCAGGGATAAATACAAGCAGATAAAGGCCAAGAATGAAGAAATCAAGAATGATATTTATTCTCAGTATTTAAAACAAACACCAGGTATCTATAATAGACTTCTATCAGCTTTTGATTATTCAAACAAGAAGTTGATTATGTCAGTACTTCAACCAATAGTTAAGACTCCCAAAATAGTGGCAGATTACAAAAAAGTTGATCTTGAAGTGCCTATAGAAAGTATCCATGCGTTAGATCAAATTGAGTTTCACAGAAAAACTTCTGAGATGCTTTATTCTACCATAACTACAAAGGCAATGAGTGCCAAAAGATCCAAAACACAATAATAAATATGAGAGATCAAATGAAGGTTGCAAAGGCCTCCTCATATGCTAAAGATCTTAGGATTAAGTCTTTAGAAGAATTAGTTATTCAAGTAGGATATGATCCTACCAATGTAAAAGTTGCAAAATAATTGGTGAAGAAAAATAATGCTGATATTGCAGCACTTAGAAAACAACTCAAGCTTCCACCAACAGAACATCCACAAGCCAAAGAAATTGTGCAAGAGGAAAGCCAAAAATATGATATGATGAACTTGATTTTACAATTGACAGCACAGATAAAAGAGATGGAAATCCAAATGGACAAGCTTGTCCATGAAAGAGAAATTGCAGAAGGACAAGGAATTCCTATAGGAAAGGTTTTACATAAAGGTTTTGAAGACTTGTTTTATCTACAACATGAGATAAAACACCTCTTTGTCATAAAACCAGAATTTTCTAGGTACACTGAGGCAGATGAGAACTTTAGGAAGCTAAAAAATATCAAAAATCCCGATGAAGAATTTTGGGAATCACTCACTGACTTACTATAAAATGTCAAATTGCAGAGAAGAGGATAAAAACAGTTTGTTGATTTTACACAGTCAAAACATAATTTTATAGCAGTAAGGCATTTGAAACAATGATTAAAGTGTATTAGAGTTAAATAGTATCAGATAAGAAGATAATATTTCAAAACAAATTTGAAATATCTTTTGCCAGCGTTGGAGACAACAAGGCAGCCAGCTGCACCCAATCCAAAACAACACTTCTATTTTATTTGGATAAATAGGACAACTTGCTAAGTTGTTAAGCAGTTGTTGCTATTTTGTTTTAAAAGATATTTTATTTTCCTTGGAAAATTCCTATGAGTATTCTAGGATATTTTGTAAATATTTTTGTATATATACTTCATCATTTGAAGTATTATTATGGAATAAATTTCTTAAGATTTCTATAGTCAATATTTCTGTACCTGAAGGTGTTTTGTAGCAAGTTCAAGTAGGAGACTAGAATAAATCATCTAGCATCATATTTCAGGATTCATGTGATGAGCCATTGAATTGAAGTAATTTCTATTGTCATTGTTTATCTTCTTATGTTTTACATGCATCCATATATGTGTTCTAAATTTGAATGATAAATCAGGAATATTATTACAAGATTTGTTAAAAGCACCCTGTCTTTAACTGTTTATCATTTTTATGTTTTCTGCTGATTTCCAGAGTAGGGAACCCTTAATTGTTCCCTCTTTCAAATGACCTCTGTCTACTCCTTCCTTATTCGGATCAAAGAATTCTTAATTTATCTTTATCCCGATCAAACCACTTCACCAATAAGCTTTCCAAGATCTTCAATGACTTGTCTATCTTGCCCTGAAAATATTTGACATTTTAACCTTGATCCTAGTTGTGTCTGCTTGAAATTTGACTCCTTAGCCCAATGGACAAACAGATCTATCACTATCCATCTCATTAAGTGATTTTTTCTCACCAAACCAAACCAAACCAAACCAATTTGCACATCATAACTAGCCTAATATCATATAATTAAAACAAAGTTAAATTTTATAGAGAGAGCCCTCTCTGAACCCTAGGAGGGATAGATCCTAGAGTTTAAGAGTAGTTTTGTGGTTACCTCTAATGTTCTTGGACTTTAAATCAAAATCTCACAACTTTAGAATTATTAGAGTGATAACAGGGTAGATGACCAAAAATTGGTGTAACACCCTCTAGTTGTCCAACCCCTAATACAACCCACTTTTTCCTTGATCTAGAGACCCATTCACTCCCTTTCCAAGGCCTCCATGAAACTATGGGTTCTCAGTCACACACATGAGCATGATTCCATGTGACTATGGAATTTTATGCTTAGTTCTATGTCAATGACTCTGAATTCTGTGCCAATTTTTCAGGGCCAAGACTTAGGTATCTACCTAGAACTCAGTGAAACTTTAGAAGTTGATAAATTAGAGAGGAACAATGCTTGTAAATGAAAAACCAAAACCAATACTTAACCTAACCATCCCTAACTGGAACTGAAATTCTGTCAAACACTTGGTGAACTTAAAACCTACAGGTCATGAATGGAAGTCTAAACATGAGGCACTGAAACTTATATGAGGTTTAACAAGAAGGGTCACTACCTTCTGACATTAGATGTCATAACACCAATTAGGTCTTGCATTCATTATTTATTCAGTTATGAGTGAAAACATGAAAAGATCCATGAATGAGATCTTTCATAAAACCATGCTTATAACTAGCATATAACCAACTAAATAACAATAAGATGAAAACCATTAAAGCCACATAATAACCATTATATTTCCTTATCCAAGGAAAGAGAAAAATAACTTTTATTAAACATAGTAAAATACAGAATGGGTTCAGGACTTCCACGTTCCACCCGACCATAGATTGGCTGAGCCAAATTTCTCTTCAACCAATCACCCCCGTGCTATATTCCAAGCATGAATGTGGGATCTCATGGGATAAACCAATCCAGAGACAACTAAGGGAACCTAGAGGTTAAACCACCTCCACCCTCTCCATACTGTGATCACACCTAAAATGGAGCCAATATCACAAAGCCAAACTATGCTTGGATGCCTCAAAATTCCTTCACCATCCTTGAGGAATTTTTCTTGTCTCCACCCTCAGGCTTTACCATGTATCCCACCATTACCAGACAAGGGATTCCTAAGCCTTTGGGAATTTTCCAGAGACCACCTCACCTTGGATTCTGAAACCATCTGACAATCCAAAGCTCAAAATCGAGAACAACCACATCGCACCATGGTTATCCATAAATGGAAAGGCTAGACTAAAATCCATCGTCGAAACCTAGAAAAATCCATGCCAATGACAACAAAAGAACCAAATACCAACATGCACATACCATGCATGTGAAAAATAGCTAGCAAATCATACATGCAACCTGTTACCTGCAAGTATTCCCATTGAAGTTTCTTGATCCTTTCCGTCCTTTGCTTTCCTTGTCCTTCTTTGATTTTGCTTTCCTTTCCTTTATTTATTTCTCCTATTGGTACTTTTTCCTCTTTGAGACTAATTCTAGCACTAAAATAAAGTAAAAAAAAAAAATACTAACAAATTAAGCTCTGAGGTATTTTTATTGATGAGGCCTCTAATTTCTTCAATTTCCATTACTTTCCTTCATTTTCCTTCTCACATGCAACCTCTGATCTTTCACCTTCCTTTTCTCCTAATTTCCTTTATTTTCATAAATAAATTCCATAAATATTCTTTTTTCCTTTCCAAATCCTTAGCCATTTCCTTTTCCAATTTCCTTTAGCCATTAACACATCAAGTGATGCCCACTACGATATTTTTCTCAACATTTAGCTTGGAATAAGTGTCCCTTTCCTGTGGTCTAATTTTACCTTTATTAACTTTTATTACATGAACTTTTAACCGGGGAATGTTACATCTATCCTTAATCATTGCATCAGAGATTATTTACTTTCTATTATGCATTAAAGAACACAAATAAATCACAAAAAATGAGCAACACACATAGAACACTAGGATTTTTAGGTGGAAACCCAATGTGTGATAAAAACACCCTTTTTTTTTTGTCTTTGTCTTCTTTCTTATGATATAAAGAAAATATTCATTAAATTTGTATTGATGCACACTCTTATCAGTATGCAGAAACCCACCTATATAAGGATACAACCTTATCGCATTCTCCAAAACCCACTAGAAGGAAGATACAACCCCATAATCTTATTTACCAGATTTTACCAGTGTTAGCGCAAGGATTCACTCCTTGAATACAAAGGAGTAAGCCTTACACATCATAGTTAATTTCAAAGCAAAATATTTTGAATGGTGGGATGGCTTCTTAAATATTTTTAAATGATTTCAACTCTTTTATACCTTCATGCATTTGGAAAGTTGTGGAAAGTATAAATTGTATGGGCAAGTTTGTAGTATAGGGGAGAATATTGTGACAGATGAAAGGTGATAGATAGATGATACTCAGTCTAAGAAATAAACATATCCTAAATCAGTCACACAGTTATAAGAGTGGCCTTTTACATAAGCTCTGTTTTATGTATGTTGACACCTAATCCTAAGGGATTGGGTGAGATTGTATATTATTGTAAAATAGGAAATGAGGAAGGCCAAGAGACATTGGGAAATGAATCCCAATAGTCCCACCTCCATGTATAAGTACATACACACCCTCCATATAATTCATATTCAATTTTGTGGAGTTACCTCCTGGCCTGACATGGTATCAAAGCCAGCTATATTTCTGCATCCTTGTAACTCCCTCCAGGCAGACCTGCCTCTGTGCCTCTCTGCCAGCACCTGGCATAAATTATCCCTCTCTATCATAGAGTGCACTACCCATTAATAATCATCAAATTCTGCTACCTCCGCTACGCATCTAGATTTATTGTGATACTATAGAGATTCACTTGCGCCATTGTGCTATTGTTTCAATCGATGCATGCAGGCCCTCCTCTTGCCCTCATCCTCAGCCCTCTTCTCTACATTCTCACTGCACTCGGCCTCGACCCTCCTCAACGCTGCAGGCCATCTTCCTGCGCTCAGCCTCGGCCATCCTCTTAACTCCCTCATGCTGATTCACTCTACTCCTCACAGTCTCTCTCACCTGCGAGGCCTTCGCTCGGCTACTGCCTCACGCTCAGCTGTCGCTCCCTCAAATTTCGTCCCTCTACCTCCCTACCAGCTCCTCATGCTGCTAGCCTACTGACTCCTTACACTGCCAGCCTAGCCCACTCTTCCCACTCCAACCCCCCTCACTGTGCTCTCCCCATGTTTCCTCACCACTCCTCGTGGCTTCCTACACTACCCTTCCCCCTCACCACTCCCACAGTGCCTGTCTATTGCTCCCTCTTTGCGCACAACCTCCCTCACCCTCCCCTCCCATACCCTCTGCTCCCCTACCTCCCTCCCCATCCTCTCCCCTCCACTCCCCTACTACTGCTCCCCTATGCCTCTCCCTCCTCGGCAGTCGGCCCTTCCATTCCTTCCTCCTTGCTGCTGCCTCCTTGTAGCTCAGCCTCATTACATACTCCCTCCCCCACTTCCTCCCTCCCTCATAATAACTCCCCCACTTCAACCCTCCCTCAGACAATACCTTCCCCACTTCCACCTTACCTCAGATAATCCCTCCCCCAAATAAGCCCTCTATTTTTTTTACCAATTTTTTTTTTCAAGCATAGAATTTAATTTCTCTTAGTACCTGAATTGATTTTTTTATAGTGGCAACAAAGTGATTTTTTTTTTAAAGAATGAATTCTCTCATATCTATTGTGGGATTTTTTCTCTCCGGAAAGGAGAACTATCCTAAATGGTCTCCAAAAATAAAGGATACTCTCATTTTTAATGAGCCATGGAGAGGAATTTGTGAAGGAGAAGGAGACCATCCACAAATAAAGCCCACCTCAAATAAGGAGATCGCCATTTGGGAAAAAAAGAACTGCAAGGCCTATGCCTTGATTTTAGCTTTTGTAAATGAAGAAGTGAGTCGCCATATTACATGTTTTCAAATGCCTATGAAGCCTTGCGAAAATTAAAATAAATTAGTGACTCACATTCAGAATTTGAAATTGTTCAATTAATGATTAATTTGCTCAACCTTGAATTGAAAAATTATGACCCTCTTTCTTTAGCATCAGAAGTAAGATCTATCATGCATGAAATTAAGAATATTCGTGTAGAACTTGACATACTGATCATAGCTTATGTTAAGGCATTTTATCCCACTTACTCACATTATCTTGAGTCATTGCAAGAAAGTAGGAACCTCATGAAAATCACCTTTGATTCCCTTGAGAAAAAGTTTTCAGAAAGAGAGAAGGATTTTGGAAAGATGAAAGCCCCTTTGTCTTCTGAAGAGGTTGTATGTTTTGCACATAGAGAGAAGAGTCATGATCAATATTCTTCCAGAGGAAGAGGTGTTCAAAGAGGAAGAGGAAGAAGAAATTTCAGAGGAAGGGGGGGCAAACAAACTCAAACTGAAAAATCTGATCTTCATTGCATACGCTGCAGTAAATATTGGCATGATGCATCTACATGTAAGTTTCCTTGGGATAAAATTGAGCAGAAAAGAAATGAAGAAAAAGGTAAAACTCATGACAGAGACAAAGGTATAGCACCTGAATCCATTCATTATGTTGTAGCACATTGTAACAATGGAGTAACTGAAGACTTGTTTGATGTTTCATTTACTTCTTGGAGAAATGATTGGTTGCTAGATTCAGGAGCAACATGTCACATTAATTTTAGAAAAGTTTTTTTTGGAATATTTTTTTTTGGAGCAATATACTTCAAAAATAAATCCAAACTCAAGCAATTAGGGCTTGGCACAATTAGGCTTAAGTTGCCTGGTCTTCCAGATCATCTTCTACATGAGGTTATATACCTCCCTGAGTTGAGGAGAAACTCACTTTCCTCGGTCCACATATGCCAGCAAGGACACTCCATTCACATGTTTGGTAGCAAGTTTGAGGTCATAAAAGCATCATATCACTCACTTGTCATGGAGGGAATAGAAGAAGGAAGACTCCTAAAGCTGCAAGGTTCCTCTGCTCATGCATAAGAATTTGCATTCAGTTCACATCATGATGAAGGTACATTCCAATCAATTCTTTATGGTATGCTAGATTTAGACACTTAAACTATGAAAACCTTCGATTGTTGAAGAGAAATGGTGTTACTGGATTTCCTACAATTCCTAGGAAACTTAAGCAATGTGATTCTTTTATTCTAGGAAAGCATAGAAAACAACCCTTTCATGATTCACATTCCAAAGCACATAGAAAACTTGATCCTAGTCATTCAGATTTATGTGGCCACATGCCTGTTGCTTCTGCAAATGGAAATAAATATATGATGACATTTATTGATGATTACACCAGAATGTGTTGGGTTTACTTATTGAAGAACATATCTGATGCTTTTCAAACATTCAAGAATTTTCATGCATGGATTGAAAATGATGCACAAACTCATATTGGCTCTATGCGTACTGATAATGGAAAAGAATACACTTCAAATGAATTTGAAAACTATCTTCATCAACATGGGATCAAACATCAAACAATTGTGTCCTATAATCCCCAACAGAACGACGTAGCTGAAAGAATGAACAGGAAAAATTTAAATATGGTTCGCTCCATGATGTTTTTAAGAATGTAAAAAATTGATGTTTTGGGATGATGCAATTCTATGTGTTGTATACATAAAGAATAGGTTTCCTTCAAATTCAATCAGAAACAAAACTCCTTATGAAATGTGGCATGACCACTTTCCTTTGGCAAAGCATTTCAGGGTATTTGGTTCCACCTGTTATGCTTTGATACCTAAGGTACAAAGGAATAAAATTGGTGCTAGAAATAAAAAATGTATCTTCTTGGGGTATTCCAATACCTCCAAAGGATATCGTCTCTATGATGAAGTCGATGAGAAGTTTGTAGTAGCCAGAGATGTCATATTCCTTGACTCTTCCAAGGCTGATAATGTTTTTGAGTGACAACTTGATCACTTGGATAAATTCACACATGTAAAGTCTTTTCAAGAATTTGATAATAAGATTCCACATATTTAAGGGGGGATTCCTATACTGAATCAATCTGTGGAATAATCTTCCGAAGCACTGTCTTCCCCACATGAACAATCCGATTGATAAAATTGGGTGATTGAATCTTGATTCAATTCCAACTCTGTCAAATGAGAAGCCCGAGCCGTCTCAGAAAGGTCCCCCAAAATGGCTGACAAAGACACTAGAAAATGTTCATCCCGATGAGGTTGGAAAGATGGGAATGAGAAGTTCCACTAGACAAAATGGAGGTGACATAGATAATTCTAATTCACTTACTGATATGGATATTGTTTATAACTATGAACTGAATTTTTCTACAAATCTTGAAACAAGTTCCCCCAAATAAGCCGCTTCTCATGTTGAATGGAATGAAGTGATGCAAAAGGAGTATGATGCCTTGATAAATAATGGCACTTGGAAGCTGGTTGATCCTCCTTTGGGAACCAAACCAATTGGTTGCAAGTGGGTCTACAAGAACAAGTAAAAAGCAGACGACTCACTTGACAGGCACAAATCCAGGCTTGTGGCAAAAGGTTTTGTACATAAATAAGGGGTCGATTATGAAGAAACATTTTCCCCCATAGCAAAATAGGTCATCATCCGGACACTCTTTGCCCTAGCAGCTCAGAAGGGATGGAAAGTCCATCATATGGATGTAAAAAACACATTTTTGAATGGAGATCTAAAGGAGAAGGTTTCTATGTCCCAACCAGAAGGATTTTTTGTGAAGGGACAAGAACACAAAGTATGAAAGCTTATAAAATCCTTGTATGGCCTTAAGCAAGCACCGCAAGCCTGTTATCAGAAATTAACTCAGAATCTTCTGAAACTTAACTTCAAACATTTTGATCTCGATGATGAAAATTTGTTTGTCAAGAAAGTTGGGAAAACAATTGTATATCTTGTGTTGTATGTAGATTATCTTTTGATGACAGGGAACAACGCAAGTTATATTGCATCCATAAAGAAATTATTGAAGAAAGGTTTTGAAATGACTGATGTGGGCTATATTCACTACTATCTGGGTATTGAAGTAGCTCAACATCCTAAGTTTATATTCCTTTCTCAAAATAAGTACATTGGAGATCTTTTGAACAAGTTTGGCATGGATGAATGCAATCCCTTAACCACTCCAATGGAACAAAACTTGAAGCTCACATCCATTGAAGGGAAGGAATTCGAGGATGAAGTGAAGTATATATAGCTTGAAGGAAGTCTTATTTGCCTGACTACCACCAGACCAGACATCTAATTTGTTGTTGGAATCCTCTCCAGGTTTATGTAAAAACCTTGTGAAGGACATTGGTCTGCTACAAAAAGAGTTCTAAAGTACTTGAAGGGGACTCAAGACTTTGGACTCAAATATACACAGGTGGGAGACTTCAGCTGAATCAGATACTCCGATTCAGACTTTGATGGGGAAAAATAAACTAGAGTATATACTTCAGGTTATACCATGAGCCTTGGATCAAGAGTTGTCTCATGGAGATCATGCAAACAGTCAGTTCCAACAGATTCCACAAATGAGGCAGAATATGTGGTAGCAGCTGAAGCAATAAAGGAAATTGCATGGCTTAGGAAAATCTTAGAATATTTGAAGATGAAACAAGTGCATTCAACTCCACTCATGATTGAAAACACTTCTCCAATAAAGTTGGCTAAGAACCCAAAGTTCCATGATCAAATAAAGCACATCAATACAAAATACCATCTGATTCGAAATCATGTTGAGGCCAGAACTATCCATCTACGTCATTGTTCCACAAATGAGCAGACTGTAAACATCTTCACCAAAGCTCTTGGAAGAGAAATTTTTGAAAAATTTAGAATGATTCTTGGACTCACCAACATCCCTTCAGATTAAAGGGGGGAATGTTGACACCTAATCTTAAGGGATTGGGTGAGATTGTATATTATTGTAAAATAGGAAATAAGGAAGGCCAAGAGACATTGGAAAATGAATCCCAATAGTCTCACATCCATGTATAAGTACACACACACCCTCCATATAATTCATATTCGATTTTGTGGAGTTACCTCCTGGCCTGACAATGTAAAAGAAACAAAATTTAGAAAACAGAATTCATGCATAAAGAATCTCATAAATCGTTCATGAAACCTTCACTAGCATGCTCTACACAAAATATAGATGATTTTTAGGAGACTGAACAGTAGATAATTAACTATTATATCCTCTAACAGTGCTCTTACTCTTACTTGATAGCTTCTACAACTCACAAATTAGATGAATAAAACAACAAGAGAAACACACCATACATTAGATAGTCCTTGAAATAAAAATTCCTCCAGCATGAAGTACAAAAGGAGTTTTCTTTATTATGAAAAAGTCTTCAGGTTGACCAAAATCCAACCCTAAAATGGTATTTACAAATGATATTATAGAGAGAGGCACCAACACTAGCTCACCTAAAAAAAAGGATCCACTCTTTCTCCCAATACATAGGATTTATAGCATATTAAAGTCATATCCTATCGAACTCTAACTAACAGGATAGATGTAGATAGGAAGACAAAGACTATTCGAACTGTGTTGTTGAGTGTGTTGGCAACCTGCCTACTTTTCTGCTGATTTGTCTCTCCATGATCTTGGTTCTTTAAAACCCATGTAGATTCATTAAATGTGTCATTTAACAACCTCAAAACCACTTATCAACTGTTACTTGACATTTCCATATCATTAGGAGTTATTATCATCCTTGGACTAGCTCGAAAACTCTGCTGAAAGCTGTCAAAAGTCATTAAAAGAAATCGCTACTGGAACTTCCAATAAAAACCTGTAACTGCGCAAAAAACTTTAATACTACTAGAAATTTTGGTAACACTCGAATTCCTTTTCAGAAATTCACAACAAGATATTTGAAAAATTATGTGCAGAATAAAACATTCTGAAAATTGTGCTATTCCAAAAGATAACTAATTAGGAAAAATGTTAATTCATTGGGACATTCTTTACCTCTCCTCCATATGAGCTGCAACTTATGCAAGCTTTTATAAATCTTTTTTTCTATCAACTGTTGATTGTGACCTTGTAGTCTTGGTGGTTGTCTCTTTTGCAATGGCCTTTTCTCTTTTGAGATCTTCTGGATTTTCCTTCTCTTGGAGGTTCCTGTTTGCTGGCCTTAGGGATTTTTACCCTTTTATTTCTTCTTGAATCCACTAGATTCTCCAATTGAAGGAGTTGCAATATGTAACCCTTCAGATTTCCTTTCCACATCTATAACTTCTGTCATCAAGCTTGGGCAATGCAGGGCTTTGGATCTCAGCCTGAATTTGTTGCTAACTCTTGTGTGTATTTTCCTATTGCCAACAACTTGTCTTGCAACTTTTTGTCTTTACCTGCTTCTAATATCATATCTTGCATCCTTTAGGAGCTCCTCATCTGATTTGGTGGGTTGATAATCCTTATGAACCTTATGCTAAATTTTTTCTACCGGAAATTTTGGTAGCACCTATTATTTTGATTTTTCTATAGCTGCAGTATTTCCATTTCGTGCTCTGGAATATACCTTGGGAAAAGGAGAAATAGGAGTCACAATATTGATTGATTTGGGCTTGCTAATAGATGAACCTTCTCCTTCTTCCAAATTCTCTTCAAATTTGGTTGGGGGAGTCTTTTCCTTTTCCTTTTTGTCCTCAGCTTTTTTGAAGATATTCACCTTCTTTTCTTTTCTTTTAGTCCTTTTACCAATTGATGAAGTAGTTGGCTTCTGTCTTTTTCCCTTCATCTCAGCAGGTTGAGAATGTTGTTGTGAGGCTGGAGGTTTCTAAGAAGGAATGTTTTATATAGGTGCAGTTTGGCCTGCCCTATAAAATAATAAATGCTCCCAAGGTGGTTTCTTCTTCGAGTTCTTCAATAATCAACAACTTGATAAGAGCTTGATGGTAGATGCTATAATCTGGCTGCTTGCATGGATTTGTATTCTTGCTAACATATTAGTCATGCTTTTATGGGAAGAGAGGTAGGTTGAGTGTCTTCATACACATGTGAAACAAAAAACTCATGTGATACGAAATGTCATAATATACCTCCTCTCACAAGTACAATAGATCTTAATGACTGTCAAAGTTTGAACCCATATATCCTTGAGATAAGCTGCTAGGAATCCATTTAGCCCATTTAGGGTCTCTATATCCATTCTTGATGAAGCTGTTCAGTCTCCTCTAGTAATAACTTGATTTTTGAACCATTTCTCTCCTTTCGTGGGAGGTGGAAAGCTTCAACAATGGATTATGTTGATACCTACGGTTTGAGGCCATAAACATTTGCTTCTTGTCCATTAAATGAGAGAAAAATTCTTTGGCTACTCCTAGATGAGAGCTTCCTAACCTTGAGAAAAATGGGTACCACAATCTGTAAAAAACCTTCTCACATTTGATTTGGCATCTATTAAATCATCCCCTTAAGGTTAAACCCCTTAAGGTTAAATACGCTTAAGTTTTCCTCCTTTTTTAGACGTATGAGCAATAAAGAGGTTGTATGCTAGATGAGAAAGATGTCAAGATTAGTGAAACTTACTTTACGGTGTTGTTGAATCCTCAATGCAAGCTTGTCTAAAAACTTAGTCTCCTCTTCAAAGCTCATTTGAAATTTCTTATTCACCAACAACCAAATTTGAAAACTAATTTCTTTCCTTTTCTTTCGGTGAATTTAAGTAATATGTTGGTTCATTTTTCCATGCATAAGATCTTTTCATAATGGGAAATATCCGGGACCGTATACCACACCTTGTGATATCTTTTAGTTGTCGGCTTTGTTTCGGTTCTTTGCAACATGTGGTGGTGACGATGTTTGAGTTGGCGGTCACCTCCATCACATTTTATGGCGAGGCCTAAAACTCACAACGCTCATGCATGATTAACAAAATGGTGACCACATTATACCGTAGATCCACGATTAATATTGATAATAAATACGCACCTTTGACAAGTGGGCACAACAACTTAGGTCAACGGAATAAACAATGGTTGGTCTTTACGAATGCGCATTGACACCTAGCTCTTCCACGTATGACCACAAATAACTTGACATCACTTGAACATATAACATTTCCTATCACGTGACATGGCTCATGATTAAAAATGTTTAAACCTTATTGACATCGGGAACATGTGGCTAACTCAAAAGTCGGTTTTTTTTTTTTTAAATAGGGAAGTTACGGAACTTCGGGTAGCATCGAGTAAAGGAAAAAAATCATAAAACGAGTTAAAATAGAATTTCGACATGACTAAAATAGATGCTGAACTTAGGTAGCGTTATATTTTCTTTTGAAATTTACAACGTTTTTATCCTAAAGTAAAACTATTTAAAACACACTCATGACTAAGCATAGAATTGTGATAACATTGGATCCACAAGGGATAGAGCTCGCCCTATGAGGCTCTAAGAATATTTTTCAGTTTCGGTGCCATGTCATTGGGCTATGGAGTCTTATTATGAAACATACGGCCACTTACAATGAATTTAGGCCACCAACAACCTTAGTAAAATAATTTTTTAAGGAAGTGCCCATTAAATGGGCCTCCAAATAGTTTTGTCCCATCAAGATGTTGCAAATCAAAATTATTGCTATGCAAAATATTGGAGATTCTGAAAGGACCAAGCCATAAAGCATAAAATTTGGAATGCTTACCTCTGACTTGATGTTGTGCATCCCATTTCAACACCAGATCTCCAATCTGAAAATATTCCTTTTTAGTCCCTTTATCAAAGACTTGCTTTACAAATTGTTGATATTTTCTTACCAAATCATATTGTTGTTCTCGCTTTTGTTGCACTTCTATGAACTGATAAATTCTTCTGGTCATGTCATTTGGCTCAGCTTCATGATCTTACAGAAATTTAGCTATAGGAATGGATAATTGGACTAGAAAAACATCCTCAGTTCCACAAACCATTTGGAAGGGTGATGTATTAATAGGGTTTTTTATTGTCACCCTATCAACCCATAAAGAAAATTTCAGTTTAGTGTCTCAAGATTTCTTGTTTTTCTCCAATAGCTTGGTGATGATTCTTACCAAAAAAAATTTAGATGATTCAGGTAAGCCATTCCCTTGTGGATAGTAAGTTGTAGAGTGATTCAGTTGAATACCATAATTTTCACATAAATTTACCAATGGTGTAGCTTTAAAAGCAGTTGAATTATCTGCTACTAGCCTTGATGGACATCCAAATCTGGTTATGATTCCCTCCAAAAACTTAATGATGAATTTATGAGTATCATTCCTGGTATTGCTTCAATCCACTTAGTGAAGTAATCAATTACAACAAGAATCAAACAATGTTGTCCACTTGAAGGTGGATGAATTTCCCCAATGAAATCCAATCCCCATTGCTGGAAAGGTGCATAAACAACTATGGGCTTGAGAAGAAAAGATTTCAAATTTTTTTTACCAGTGAACTTATGACATGTTTCACATGCTCTCACCTCAGCACATACATCAGAAAAGAAGTTAGGCCAAAAATAGTCAGCTCTTAGTATTTTGTATGCAGTAGTTCTCCAATAATGATGACCTCCACAAACACTACTATGCATATCAAACATAACCTTCTTAGACTCATCTGGGTCAATGCACCTCAACAAAACTCTTGTAGGATCTTTCTAATATAAATAGTTATCCTTGACGTAAAATTTAATGGTTTTTAACTTCAAAGATCTCACTATGCTTTTATGAAAATTTGGAGGAGTTTTAAAATGCTGCAGAAAATAAATGATATCCTTATACCAGCTACACTCAACAAGCTTTACATCTACTGCCATGTTGTCAATAGGTTCTGAAATTTTCCCTTCTAGATGGTCATCCATGAAATTCAAGCCCAAAAGTCTACAATTTTCTTCAGATGGTAGTTTGGCTAATCCTTGACCTTTGATTAGTTTGGTAGGCTTTATCTCTAAATAAAATTCAAGAACTTTAGTCACCCACTTACTTCTTTTTCTATCAATATCAGTCTGAACTAATATTTCTCTAACAATAGATGAAGGTACATAGGAAATAATTTGAGTATGAAAAATATAAACTATAAAAGCCTCCAGAGCTTTAAATAATGCATAGGCATGCTTTTCCAACATTTCATACTTCAATTTTGTATCTCTAAGAGCTCCGTTGAAAAATTATATAGGGGATTCCTTATTTTCTGCATCTTTTTGCAATAAAACAATAGTAATAGTATCTTGAGAGGAAAATGAGAAGATTAAGAAATGCTTTAAGTATTCAAGGATTACCAACTGAGGTGCTTCAATGATAGATTTTTTGATCAGCTCAAATGAATTTATGGCTTCAAATTTCCACTTTAATTCTTTGTCCTTATTTAGCATGCAAGTAATATGCTTGACTACTTTAGCAAAATTGGGAATGAATCTTCTTAAAAAATGATCTTACCAAGTAAAGGTTGAATCTCTTTCTTGGATCTTGGAGAGTGAAATCTTGGATTGACCCAACATCTTACCTTATTTAAGAGTGAAATGAGACTTCTTTGGATTCAGTGATATACCATATTTTCTGCATTTAACAAATACTTGTCTCAAGCGTTGATGGTGCTCCTGATCTGAAGTTGAAAAAATAGTAATATCATCGAAATATATGACCAAGAATTTGTCATTTTCTCCAATGAATGAAAAGTACATAGCACGCTGGAAAGTATCTCCGGCATTCATAAGCACAAATGGAATATTTTCATACATGAATTTTCCCCAAGGAGTAGTGAATGTTCTCTTTTCTCGATCTTCCGACCAAACGGATACTTGGCTGTACCTAGAGAACCCATCTAACATGGAAATTCTGTCTGACCCAGTTACCTTTTGAAGAATATGCTCCATATTTGGCAATGGATAATTATCTTTCTTGGAGCATTTGTTAAAATTCCTGAAATCTACACATAATTTGACTTCACCAGTCTTCTTTCTCATTAGAACTAGATTATCAACCCAATATGAGTATCTCAATGGAATGATGATTTTAACATCCAAAAGTTTCTTCACTTCCTTCTCCATCACTGGTAACAATAGTGGATTGATTTGTCTTAATTTTTTCCGGAAAGTCTTAGTACCATCTTTCAATGGTATTCTATGCTCAATGATTTTTGTGTCATATTTCTTAAGATCCTCATATTTCTAGGAAAAAAAATCAAAAAATTCACAAAAAATCTTGTGGTATTCAATCTTTCTTTCTTTTGATAAAGATTTTGACAACTTAACATACCTTGGCTCTAGTTTTGTACCCAAATTGTAATCTTCCAATTCTGCATTTGCTTCAGCTAACTGTGGTCTAACTGAAACATCATTGTGATAAAAAATATTCTCAAGTGGGATTAACCCCTTGGTAATATGATTGGTAGGCAATTGTATGATAGGTTGATCAACAATCTATTTTTTTTTTTTTTTCGGATTTTTGGTATCATGATAATCAACATTATCGTTCATAAGATCTTCATCCTGATCAATGTTTAGGACAAAAAATTCTTCAACAGCTTCAATGAATATTCTAATCTCTTGGTCATCCTCAAACAATTTCCAATGTTTGATATTATCATGAATTCTAGGTCTAAACCTAACTTCCACTTCATATTTCAGCTTTATAGGTATTGGAATCTTGAATGAGCTTGCTGAAATAGAAAGTGAATCAGCCAAAATATTACTTTCTCTTGGAATAAAAGAAATGTTAAAAGCCAATAATGATTCTGCTATAATGCTCCATACTACATTCTTGTAATATTTGAGTCTAGGATGCTTAGTTTGATAAAAAATTATGATCTGCTGAATAATAAGTTCAACATCTCCAAAAACAGAAATTTCTGAAATATTCATGTCTTTTGTTGTTTTTAAACCAATTAAAAGAGCTTCATATTCATCCACATTGGTATTTGCTTCAAATTCAAGTTTTAGTGAAAAAGTGGAGCTCTCTTTCAAAGGGGAAATGAGAGCTATTCCTACACCAACTCCTTCTCTAGAACATTGGCCATCAAAATACATTTGCCACACTTGAGAACCCTCATGACTGATTTGATTTTTAGCAAGCTTCAAAATCTAAAAAAAAATTGTAGGTAGGGCAGAATTATCCATATTTAAAATGCTTGAACCCACATCAGTTGTTCTAGCATAAATCAAATGATTAGTGGGGTCTTTGCTGTCACTAATGATATATGTTAATTGAGATTCTCTAAAAAATCTTCTTTGTTCTCCTCCAAAAATAGGGACAGTAGCATAAGTGAAATCCATTTGCAAAGTTCCTCCCAACCATGTAATCCATGACCTAGAAAGTAACATACCAAATCTAGGAGGAATGTCAGCTACAACAATATCCATTACCATCCCTCTCATGGGTAACTGAAAAGAGGTTTACATTAGAGAACTTTTGAGGTCTAAAATGGGCCTCCTAAGAAAAATGTAAAATGAAAATAAAATTTATAAGAACCAATAGGATTCAAGATGATGATGTCAACCATAGGGGATGATTCACCGTTTTTGGGGTAAAAAGGTAAAAAGATTAAAAATAATAAAATAATAAAACTAGTTTTTCAACTTGTATTTTCAACTTATCTCCTTAAGGGTTTACTCAAATTTTGAGCGGGAGTACTTGTTGGATGCAAAATTTAATTCCTCATCCAAGGAGTACCAATCTTACATACTTTTTATGGATCCTGCTATATGAAAAATGAGAAATACATGAAAAAACATTACTGCAATCATGTTTTTCATGTATTTATCATTTTTTTGTGTAGCAGGGTCCATCAAAAATATGCAACATGGGTAATCCTTGGATGAGGAACCAAATTTTGCATCCAACTAGTGTTCCTGCTCGAAATTTGAGTAAACTCATAGAGAGATAAGTTGAAAATTGAAAAAGTAGTTTTTCTTTTTTCCCTCTAAAATTTTATGATGTAATCTACTCTTATTTTATTATTTCCACTATTATTTTATAATTTCCTTAGGAGGCCCATTTTAGACCCAAAAATTCCCCTAATGCTGCAAGGTATTTGATGGCACCAAGACATTGGACTTTCTGGGAATCAAAAGAGTAGAGATCTTGGTATTCTCTAATTACTTCTAGACCTAGTTCATCCATGACTACCTTGGGCATCAAATTATGTGAGGCTCCAGAGTCCATTAGGAAATTATGCAGGATCTTATCATGAATATTCAAAGATAGATAGAAGGGAGGGGTAGAGTCATCTCTGTCTTTTACCAATGGACCTAAAATAATAGTGGGCTTGTCATCTTGAAGGTTAAAAAAATCAGAGGCTACTTCGGTAGGTGGAGGTTGAAGATCTTTCATAAAAGTATTTTTGAAATCATAATTTCTCATTAGTTCTTCAAGAGGAATATGAATCATAATATTTTTTATCTCATTTTAAAAATTGAAAGCACGGGGAAGCTTGTAAGAAATTTTTACCTCAAGTGAAGGAGGGTTAGCTGCTTCTCGCTTGCTTGGTTCAACCACTTGCTTTTCTAGTACAATTTTAATTGTATCCTTATTATTCTTTGGCTGTGCAACTGGCTTGGAGTTATCATCAACCTTATTTGATCTGAGATTGTATGTACTTTGATGATTAACTGCAATCATGGAATGTTCCGAACTCACTTCATTATTCTGAGTATATGACATGAAGTTTTCATACTCTGCTTCTGTAAGATGAATCTACCCTTCTTTATCTCTTAGACAATTGATATAAGCACCTTTCTCCAACCCTTCAACTTCCTCTTCATCTTCAAACATAGCATTCTGAAAAGGAGGTTTCATTTTTTGATCATCAATATCTCTTTTTTCTCGCTGCAAGATTTGAGGAACATTAGGTCTTCTAAACTGCTGCCTATTAGGCTGATCAAATGAAAATTTTCTAGTAGTAGTTGTTCTTGCTTCCATCTTGAGCTTGGAAATGTCAATGGTCAATGACTTGACCATCTTGTTCAGCTCATCTAGCTTGGGATCTATGTTAGAAGTTCCTGAATATGAAACTTAAGCTTTTTTCTTCCTTTTGTCTCTATCAATCCCTCCTCTGAGCCTATCAGCCGCTAATACATTAGATTTTACCTCCAGTGCATTGTCTTGCATCTGTGTTAGTGTCGTAGATCTTATTCCTCTCAATGATAAAAAAAAATCAGGATCAAAGGCACCAAATTAAGTGATTTTGGCTGAATCTTCAGTAGGATTGATTTTAGTAGGTATTTTTCTATACATCTTATTGAATCTCTTAGAAAAATCAGAAATTGATTCTCCTTATTTTCCTTTGATTGCACCAAATTCAGTGATATAATACATAAAATATTTCTTATCACCCCATTTCCTTAAAATTATATCATCTAGGGTTTCAATTCTATTGATGCTACCAGCTATCAAAGATCTAAATCATTTTCTAACATCACCCTCAAGGCTCTGAACAAAAAATCTCATCCAAACATCTTGATGCACAATATTCAGATTTTCAGCATAGACATAGAAATCAACAAGGTGTTCTTCAGTTGTTACCTCTCCTTTAAATTTAGGCATATACTTGAGATAATCTCCTGCAGGTAATGCATTCATAGGTTGAGGTAAAACTAAACGGGCATACCTAGAAGAAACAATTGCATCCATTTAGTTAGGGGGTGGGTTTTGACCAGCCATGGTATGAGTTGTTGGAATTTGTAGAACAACAATTGGTGGATTTTGAATAGCGGATGGAACTGTGGAATTTTTATGAGATGAAGCACCAAAACTTAATGTAGAGACTGTTTGTTGGCTGGAAAAAAAGGGAGGTACAAAATTTTCTGCAAAATCAGGGGATAGAATTTGCAGCACTTCTTTAGGACAACCTTTGAGAAAACAGTAGCTGAGGCACCAAATTTCATTTATTCTTTTTCTTGATTATATTCTCAGGATCAGGGACTGGTATTCTCAAACGGGAATATGGGTTAGCCCTGGTTCTAGCCCTTTCTGGGAGCTAGAACTTTAACAATGGAGTCGCCACGTGTAAAGCAGTCTAAAAAGACAGTTGGAACTTTACACCTCAGAAAAAAACTTATAACTTTGTCATTCAGCTAGGGATAAACTTCAATTCACCTCCCCAACAATGACACCAAAGATGTTAGTGCAAGGAGTCACTCCTTGACTGCAAAGGAGTAATCCTTACACATAATAGTTCATTTCAAAGAAAAATATTTTGAATGGTGGGATGGATTCTTAAAGATTTTGAAATTATTTCAACTCATTTAGAAAATCATGCATTTGGCAAGCTGTGGCAAGTATAAATCGCTGGACAAGTTTTTGGTATACGGGAGAATATTGTGACAGATGAAAGATGACAAGTAGCTGCTACTCAGTCTAAGAAATAAAAATATCCTAAATCAGTCACACTGCTATAAGAGTGGCCTTTTACATAAACTATGTTTTATGTAAAAGAAACAACATTTATAAAACAAAATACATGCATAAAGAATCTCATAATTCGTTCATAAAACCTTTACTAGCATGCTCTACACAACATATAGATTATTTGTAGGAGACTGAACAATAGATAATTAACTATTAGATCCTCTAACAATGTTCTTAATCTTACTTTCTAGCTGCTGCAACTCATAAATTATATGAATAAAACAATAAGAGAAACACACCATACATTATATAGTCCTTGAAACGCAAAGTCCTCCAACATGAAGTACAAAAGTAGTTTTATTTATTAGGAAAAATTCTTCAGGTCGACCAAAATCCAACCCTGAAATGGTATTTAAAAATGATATTTATAAAGAGAGACACCAACACCATATCACCTAAAAAAAAGGATCCACTCTTCCTCCCATTACATAGGAGTTATAGCATATTAAATACATATCCTATCAAACTATAACTAATAGGACATATGTAGATAGGAATAAAAATACTATTCGGACTGTGCTATTGAGTTTGCTGGAAACCTGCCTACTTTCTTGTTGATCTGTCTCTCCATGATCTTGGTTCTTTAAAACCCATATATCTTAATTAAATATATCATTTAACAACCTCAAAACCACTTATCAACTATTACTTGACATGTCCATATCATTAGGAGTCCTTATCATCCTTGGACTAGCTCGAAAATTCTGCTGACGGTGAAAAAATCATTAAAAGCAGTCGCTACCGGAACTTCTGGTAAAAACTTGTAACTACGCAAAAACTTGTAATGCTATCGAAATTTGCAGTAATGCTTTGTTTCCTTTTGAGCAATGCACAACAAGATATTTGAAAAATTCTGTGTAGATTAAAACATTCTGAAAATTGAGCTGTTCCAAAATATAACTAATTAGGAAAAATGATACTTCATTGGGACATCCTTTTACCTCTCCTCCATATGAGCTGCAACTTTTGCAAGCTTGTCTAAATCTATTTTTATGTCAACTACTGATTGTGACCTTGTATTCATGGTGGTTGTCTCTTTTTCAATGGCCTTTTTCTCTTCTGAGCTCTTATGGATATTTATTCTCTTGGAGGTTCCTATTTGCTAGCCTAAGGGAGTTTCCATTTTATTTCTTCTTGAATCCACTAGATTTTGAAATTGAAGGAGTTACAGTCTGTAACCCTTCATATTTCCTTTCCACATCTATAACTTCTGTCATCAATCTTGGGTTATGCAGGGCTTTGGATCCCAACCTGAATTTGTTGCTAGCTCTTGTGTGTCTTTTCCTGCCGCTAACAACTCAACTTGCATATTTTTGTATTTTCCTGCTGCTAATATCATATCTCGTGTTCTTGAGGAATTCCTCATCTAATTTGGTGGGCTAATAATCCTTCTGAACCTTATGCTGAATGTTTACTATCGGAACTTCCGGCAACACCTGCTCTTTTGATTTTTATGTAGCTGCAGCCTTTCATTTCCGTGCTCTAGCATATAGAAAAGGAGAAATAGGAGGCACAATATTCATTGATTTGGGCTTGCTAATAGATGAACCTTCTCCTTTTTCCAACTTCTCTTCAACTTTGTTCAGGGAGGGCTTTTCCTTTTCCTTTTTGTCCTTAGCCTTTTTGTAGATATTCACCTTCTTTGCTTTTATTTTAGTCCTTTTACCAACTGATGAAGTAGTTGGCTTTTGTATTTTTCCCTTCTTCTCAACAGGTTGAGAATGATGCTGAGGCTGGAGGTTGCTGAGAGGGAATGTTTTGTATAGGTGCAGGTTGGCCTGCCCTATAAAATAATAAATTCTCCCAAGACTGGTTTCTTCTTCTGAGTTCTTCAACAATCAATAGCTTGATAAGAGCTTGATGTTAGATGCTATAATCTGAAGTTGTTGCATGGGTTTGTATTATATCTAACATCTTAGTCAAGATTTTCAATGGGAAGAGAGGTAGGTTGAGTGTCTTCATACCTGCAATGTGAAACAAAAAACTCACTTGATACAAAAATACTATAATATATCTCCTCTCACAAGTATGGTAGATCTTAATGATCTTGAAAGTTTAAACCCATTCATCCTTGAGATAACTACTAGGAATCCCTTTAGCCCATTTAGGGTCTCTGTATTCATCATTGATGAATTTGTTCAGGTCTCCTCTAGTAATAACTTGTTTTTTGAACCATTTCTCTCCTTCCCGTGGGAGGTGGAAAGCTTCAGCAATGTACTCTGCTGATACTTGTGGATTGAGGCCATAAAAATTTTCTTATTGTCCATTGAATGAGAGAGAAAATCCCTTGGCTACTCCTAGATGAGAGCTTCCTAACCTTGAGAAAAATGGGTACCACCCAACCTGTACAAAAAACCTTCCCACATTCGGTTTGGCATCTATTAAATCAACCCCTTAGGGTTCAATATTCTTAAGTTTTCCTCCTTTTTTAATCATCTGAGTAATAAATAAGGTTGTCTTCTAGATCAAAAAAGTGTCAAGATTACTGAAAATTACTTTACGGGTGTTGTTGAATCCTGAATGCAAACTGTTTGAAAACTTAGTCTCCTCTTCAAGCTGCTCAATTGAACTGCTTATTCACCAACATCTGAATTTGAAAATTGATTTCTTTACTTTTGTTTCAGTGAATTTAAGTAATGTGTTGGTTCATTTTTCCATGCATAGGATCTTTTTATGATGGGAAATATCCAAAACCATATACCACACCTTGTGATATCTTTTAGTTGTCAGATTTGTTTCATTCTCTGCAACAGGTGGCTGGAGCTTAACAGTGTTTGAGTTGGCAGTCACCTCCATCGCATTTTATGGTAGGCCTAAAACTCTGGCAGCGCTCATGCATGTAACAAAATGGTAACCACATTAAACCGTAGATCCATGATTAATCTTGATAATAAATACATGGCTTTGACATGCGGGCACAATGACTTGGGCTGACATGCAGAAAAAACAACAGTTGGTCTTTACGACTGCATATTGACACCTAGCTCTTCCATGCATAACCACAACTAACTCGACATCACTCAAACGCACACCTTTCCTATCACGTGACATGGTTGATGATTAAAAAGGTTTAAACATTAGTTGACATCGGGAACATGTGGCTAATTCAAAAGTGGGTGTGCTTTTTATTTTATTTTTAAGAATAGGGGAAGTTACTAGAGCTTCCGGTAGCATCTGGTAAAGGAAAAACAATCATAAAATAGAATTTAAATAGACTGTATGACAAGAATAAATAGACACTACCAGAACTTCTGGCAGAATTCTAATTTTTTTCTAAATTTACAATTTTTTTATCCTAAAAGAAAAATGATTTAAAACACACTCATGGCTAAGCATGTAATTGTGCTAACAAGCAGAAGGAAACTCCTACCCCATTTCTAAAGGTTATAACCCTCAGCTCCTTGTGGACCACTTTATATCATGTTTCAAACTAGATCCACCTGTCAAATAGTCATCAAATAATATGTATGGCACCTTTAATCACATTTTCAAATTGGGCCCATAATAATCCCAAACAAACATATCAAACCGAAGCATTGAATCAGAGACACTGTAACACTAAAAATCAATTAAATTTTTGAAATATAAAATCACTAAATATAGAACCAAAATATAATCAACAAAAATAAGATTATGTATAAAATTGTACTAAAAAATACTTGCATATGTTTGTGCCTCCTTTGTATAACACCTGCATATAGATATTAAACTACTACAAACTAAATCATTAATAACTATAATGCTAAACCAATCACCAGACCATACATAGAAAAATAACAAAACACTGAACCAATCACAGATATCCACATTGTAGCATCATTTCCAATAAACCAACCCAATCATCATAGTCATACGCAGATAATTAAGATAGAGACATCATTGATATGCAATAGAAAATAGAGCAGAACTCATTAGGTGTCATCATCTAGCATATATATATGAATACCATAGTATAAATAAATGTATGTATATGACTATCATGCATAACACCAGTGTACAAATATCAACAAAATACAAACCATATCTCATAATATGTACGCGACCCTACAGGAACTGATCTTCATATGTGTTAGCCCAGGTATGTCAGTGATCAAATGACTCTTTCAATAGGTCAAAATTTTTACTTTTTCGAACCAGTTCTTAGAAATAATTTTGGTCACTAAAGAGGTATAAACCATTTATGCTACCCCTTCATTTCATTTATGATCACCATTATCAAGGTCATCACCATCATCAGTTTCAAGGTTACCATATCCATCATCATCATTCAAGAGGTCTAGGGTTATGCCATTTCATTTCATTTAGGTCAAGTCTAGGTTCAATCCTGCCTCAATTCCATTCATAAAACCCTAATGAAGGAGAAAAAAAGTTTATGAAATTTAAATAAATCCATATTTATTGTTTCATATGGCTCAAGTTTCAAAAAAGTTTCAAACATATCATCTCTATCTCACTGACTCTTTTAAGAGATCAAAAAGTCATCATTCATTGTCAGAGCTCCAAGGGAGGTCATTTTGACCTATTGTCCTAGTCAAATGAAAAAGAGTGTCATTTCAAGTTTCAAAGACATCTATCTGGTTTTGAAGAGTCACTATCCAATGTGAAAGTCCAAAGGGGAAAGATTTCAAAGTTTGTAAAAACAGTCTTGCTATCTCATGAAAAGGAGAAAGTTTGTGTCATCATTTAAAATGCCAAAGAAGGTCACCTCAAGTGTCAAAGAATGAAAAAGAGGTTAACTATGTCCTCTCATCTCACTTAAAGGAGAAAAAAGTCACTTTTCAAGTTCAAAAGGAGAAAAAAATCATTATAAATGTTATGGAAAAAGGTAAGGGTCATCAAAGTTTATAAACGGGTGAGAAAACATTTTTCATTTTTACCCATTCACGTGAGTGTGAGAGCAACGTTTCTCTACTTCACTTACCCTTCCACACTCACAAAACCCTCTTACAACCCTCAAAGAACACCTTTTGTTATGTTTATGTGGTGTAGAAAATCCTTTTGTTACGTTTCTGGGTGGTGTAGAAAAAGGCATTGTTACGCTTATGTTTTGGTCACTGTCAGGCACACATGTTACGCTTCTGTGTGTGAGGAAAGCCAAGCTTCACACTTTTGTGTATGAGGAAAACAACATTGTTACGTTTCTGTGGTGGAAGAAAATCCTTTTGTTACATTTCTGGGTGGTATATTGTAACACATTTGTTACAGTCTTGTGTTAAGAAAAAATCAAGTGTTACACTCCTGTGTGAATAACCATAGTTGTTATGCTCCTGTGGTAACACTTTCCATCTGTTACGCTCCTGTGGTTATGCTTTCCAGTGTTGTTTAAGCCCGAAACCATCCAAACTCTCAAGCTAGAGCTCATTCCTTGGTGTGGATTCTCCACAAGGTAAGCAATCATCTTATGCTTGTCTTGGTCACAATTTGAATATTTTTTTTTTAGTCATTTCATGTCTTTTAATTTCTTCTCCATGCTTCCACTGTCTTCATATAATTTTTTTTTGTTTTGATTAACACCTAGCCTACCCTATTCAACCCAAACCCTAACCTATTCAAACTAAAACCCTAATCCATCACCTATCACATTCATACAACCCCATACTCCATTAGCACAAGCCTATCACCTACATCACCATCCATAACACGAAATAAACCATCAAAATCCTAATTCTAAACCATTTTACACAGTAAAAACAATGAAAACATAATTGACTGCGTTATATGGTTTTTAATTACCTAAACCTATCCATTTGACCTCATTCCACTTGCAGTGTGGAGCTAAGGTGTCAGTCTACCCTCTGAATTTTTAACAAAAAATTTATCAAGCTCCATGGCCCTCAAATATTAAAAACACTTCTTCACTAGTTTTTCCCCACAGTCAAAATTGGGAATGACTGTGTTTTGAGGTTTTGAATGAACTAAAATCCTCCATTTTCCTTCATTCCACCTTCATTATGGAGATAAGACACCATCCTATTCACTGAATTTTTGTCAGAATTTTTTCTCAACCCCATCACCCCTATTTCACCTCATAAAGTTACCCTACTATTACATAAGCTATTCTCACAGTCAAAATTGGGAATTTCCTATGTTTTATACATTTTGACACCTTCCACTCATCCATTTTCTCTCATTCCACCTACAAATTGAAGCTAACATACAACACTACCTACTCAAAATTTTCTAGAATGTTTCTCAGCTTCAATACCTTCCATTTCATCCACCAAACTCACACCTTCCTACACCCTGTTTTCCATATTTTTATTCATTCACTCATTTCATTAACATCCTAGGGTTTTCATCATTCCAGTGACAAACACCATGGAAAGTGACAAGAAGAGATTCAAAGGAGGGAGCCATATTAGGCTTGAACCATTCACCATGAACGAGATTAATGCTTTGCCATTGGCCAGAAGGTGCTTTCAAAGAACTGAGTGTTTAACATTTTGTGAAAGGCTTATGGAAGGAGGGTATCATCTTCAGTTGTCTAGCCTTTTTGAAACCAACTACAATATGGGAAAGGTCACTCTTGTAGGTATGGAGATCAACTTATCATCTGATCTAATTGCTTCAGTTACAGTTATCCCCTCACATGGAGAGTAGTGGTTCAAGGGTATGGACCTTGACATTGAAAAATACAAGTAGTTCCTAAAACCTCATGCTAGAGATGATCTAGAATTTCTTTTTCCTTTCAGAAATCTCATAAACAAGTATGCTCCTCTGATGATGTTTATAATGAAGTAATTTACATGCAAAGGAAGATTCTCTAGGCTATATAGGTACCATATCAACCTTTTGATGCATTTTTCTAGAGTCAAAACAGTTTATTTGCCTCATTATTTATACAGGAGCTTGATTAATATGGTTGAGAAGGTTCAGAGCAGAAGGGAAGATCATCATACTAGTCTCTTTCATCATGGACTAATCAATCTCATTGTGCTGCATCACTTGTCCTCCATAAACATGACATGGGAAGACTTCTTAGAGAGATTGTTAGCAACACTTTCTGTCTTGCCTATTACATCATCACCATAGACAATGGAGATTGGATCTTATAGAAAGCCTTTTTAGCTGTCAGATGTCCCTAGGATTGTGGGATTTTCTCACACATATGAGAGAGGGAGGAGCCAATTTTTTGTGCCTAAGTCTACCAGGAGTTTTCTTACACTTGGCACCAATGATGAGCATTGTCAAATAGAGGAGCAACCTCTTTTGCATCAACATGATGAGTCATTTCCATTGGAGCCCGAGGTATCAGAGCACGAGGAGGTCAGATCAGGTGAAGACATCATCAAAGAGAAACATAAAGAGATTGCAGAGTTGAAAGAGGCCTTCTCCATTGCCCAATCTCGAATTACTTTCCTTGAGCGGGAAAATTTTCAATTGCAAGTGAATCAACTCTTACAAAGTAAGTACAAATCAGAAATCCAGGCAAACAGAGGTAAAGGAAAGAATATTTATTTTTTGAACAAATGCAGGAGATTGAGGGTGAAACATATACAAAAAGACTAAGAACAAGAGGCCTAAAAAGGGCACTGGAGCGAGAGAAACAACAAATTCATCAATATGAAGAGTTGACATTTGATGAGCTCATTGCCATGGAGATCAATGAGGGTAGAGAGCTTTGGCTATCAAGATTTAATGAGAATCTAGAGAAGCTATTGAAGAAATATAAAAAGGATAACAAGCTACAAGGGCACATGACAAGTCATTATCATACCAGGGATACCATTTCTCAAATAAGACTGAAACAAGTGAAAAAGAGGCTTAAAGAGGCACAAATGAAGCTCAAAGAGAAATACAACTTGGATTTTATTGGCTGAAGCTTCATTAGTTGTGTAGCCTATCTCTTTCAGGTGTCAAAGAATCAATTTTGAAATCTTTGGAGCAATTTTGGTATTTTACATGATTTTTGGCAGAATTCTGGAAATTTCTCATTGCTGAAGGGTAACAAACACTTATGAATTTTTGTTTTGGAGGCATCCAAATGGTGATTTATTTACATGGGTGGATGTATTTTGCTTAGTAAATCATAGATCAGCAACCCTCCTGGAATGACAAGCTGCAATTTGGGAGAAAAAATCTCAAAAACCACATATTTTTCATGTTTCTGCCTCCTTTTTGGACCCTATGTTATGATTTTGAGTGACTATGGGAGAATGGATTTTTGAAGGCCCTCATGTGTTCCATTTTGAAAAACGAAAGATGTTTTGGAAACTAGACACACAGGGCTAATTTAGTGTTTTTACAGAAGTGAATTTGGACTTCTTAAAGTGCCTCAAAAGTGCCTCCAAAATTTTGTTATCATTTTGGAAATTGTTTTTAAAATCTTTAGTCAGAATTGTCACAGATCAGCATTGGATTCCCTCAGAACATTTGTCAAGATCAGAAATGGTAAAAAATTCTAGGTTATGAGTTGTCATTAGAGTTATTGGGTTGGTTTTTCTTCCTATTATGATGGAATTTGTAATTAATGTAAGGGAGAAACACTCCTAGTTTGTAGCTAAAATTTAGGGAATGGTTTCTAACCTCCCTAGAAACTAGGAAATGACTCATCTTTTGAATTTATCATCCATTTTGGATGGGATTTAGACCTTATGAGGTGTCATGGTCTATATTTTATATAAGTAGACTCTCTTTTTTCTTTGGTGGGGTTGGATAGTTATTATTTGCAGTGGAGCTATTATACAAGCTTTTGCTAATGAAATCAAGGACAATGTTGCAGACATAGTGTTGAGACTCCTGTGGTATGCCTTTGAGCATTTTTTTTCTCTGTAAACTGATGATGTTGAATGTTGTGTTTCTCATATTTCAAATATATGCTTCTTTATGCTCAGTCTTATCAGTTTATTGACATAAAACATGCTTTCCATGCTTTGTTTTTCATAATATTTTCATGAAATTGTATTTCTCTTCTGATGAATGAATTCAACTTAATGCTCATTATGATTTCCTCTCATTTAAATCTATACACAATGACAAATTAATCATGCTTTTTATCTTACCTACCTGGCCTCACCCTTACATTTGCAACTAAACCTTTGAAATCAGATCAAAACGCTAGACCTAGTCTCCTAATTGTCATTCTTATCCAAAAAAACTCCAAACAAACAAAAAAACCTTAATCTATTGATCATCATAACTAGCCTAAAATATTATATCCATTCATCCCTTTGACTGCAAAGCGACATAGAGAGATCCCTCTTTGGTCCGGGTAGGGCTAGCTACCTGACCTAAAGTTTGGTCTATGGTTACCTTTCTCCAATCCTATTGTCAGCCTTGGGAAGTTGGGGAGAGTGATAATAGTATGTACGCAACCATTCAAAAGGAAAACAACGTACAAATCTAAAATCATTGAACCATAGCTTCATAATATCTATCACACACAAATCTTGTCCCACACACTATTATAGTCATACATCATTATATGAAGATCCATACCATCATCAAGATCTAACATTGTTAGATACATACACAAATAGATCAAGCAATATGTATTCCTTTTAGATCTATCAAATTTGAATCATCTCCATCCTCTCTGGTGCACACCTATTTTAGATCAAATCATTCATAAACAATTCATAACTTGCACACATAACACCTTAGTCTCCATTTATTTATATAGTTTTTGACTTAGCCAATACCTTGGGTAAATCCTTTAATAATTTCAGTGGTATTATTTGGCGGGATCAATTAATATTTTTCACACCAATTAATATGAGCGAATACCATGGTAATGACACCTAGTATACAAAATACCATGGTTTTTATTATGTATGCAACTTTCACTTATGGGACCAATGTATGTACGTGACCTTCCTTCACAGGACTCACATATACTTTCTCAAACACCACCTTTATCATTCATTTGCCTCTAAATTTCCATTTCTCTATCCATAGCATTTGTATCATCTGCACCAATCTACATTAGTTCTATAATCATCATAATATCACAATGTTGACATTTTTATTGAGTAGGTTTTTATCAAGGACAACACATTAGTTATAATTCCAACACTCTACCTTGAAGTTCTTTGTTGCAACGTGCTCGTGGACAAAATGATATTTGATAGGAATACATTTTTTTTAATGCATGACTGGATTCTTGGAAGCACTTATGATACTAGTGTTATCACATAATATTGTAATGCGATCATCAACCTTATCATGTAGATATGAAAGCATTTGTTTCATCTAGAGGACCCGAGTACAACATGTTGTTGTTGCTATATATTCTGCTTCTACTATAGATAAGAAAATTGAATATTTATTTTTACTCAACAATGATACAAGACATCAACCCAAGTAAAAATATGCTCCATTGGTGCTATTTTGATCATCAATGTAACCTTCCCAATCTGAATTAGTATAAGCTACAATGATCAATTCATTCCCCTTAGGATACTATAGACAAAAATTAGTTGTCCCTTTTAGATATCTAAATATCCTTTTTACAACAAGTACATTATATTATTTCGGAGCTGCTTAGAATTGTGCAACCTATCCAACTTCCTGCACCACATTTAGTTTGGAGTTTGTTACATATAGTAGGTTGTGAACCATGGATCTGTATTTCCTCTGATGAAATTCCTTAGATTCATCATCTTTGCTTAGCTTACATCCTGTCACTGTGGGGGTGCTAACTAGTTTGCAATCCTCCATTCAGAATTTCTTCAACATGTCTCTAATGTACTTAGAGTGAGAAAAGAATATTCCATATTCTTCCTAAGAAATTTGAAGTCCCAAGAATAAATTTAATTCTCCAAGTAAGGGTGTCTTCAACTTCATCTGCATGTCACCAAAAAATTTCTTACTTAACTTGTCATCATCATTGGCAAAGATGATATCGTCTTTATAAAAAACCTAACGTATACCTTTTTTTTTTAATTTGGTAAAAAATACTTTTTTTAATAATGATAAAGTTGTATGGTGCTAAAGTTGTATGGTGCTAAATATATTTATGAATTCTAGTCATTTCTAGAGATCACTTGCACTAGTCCTTTGAGTATGGTGCTAAATATCTTTATGGATTCTAGTCAATTCTAGAGATCATTGAATTGATCACTTGTACTAGTCCTTATGGTGCTAAATATCTTTATGGATTCTAGTCAATTCTAGAGATCACTTGTACTAGTCCTTATCTATCTCTTCAAAGGAGATATATTATTATTATTTTCCTTCTATATAGGTTTTTTTTTTTTTAAATCTTGTACGACGGTTATGCAAATCCTTGTTTATCTTTTAATTCAATGTTACTTGCTAATCTAGCAACATAGTAGCGAATATATGGTCTATTCACATTTCCCTTTCGTAACATTATAAATCATATAACGAACATAATATTGATTACATCAAAGTTATAATTGTACATCATATGGACACACTAGTAGCATATTAAATTGTTGTTGTCTCCACCTTTTATATAGGTATAGTTCAATTTGATAGGGAGAATGTGGTATTAAATATTTGACAAATTATTCCTCCCCTTTTTCAATGTGGTGCATACAATTAATTATGGAACTATAGAGACTCTATTCCTTGTATATAGGCCATTCACATGGGTGGTTGTATGTTAATTCGTTGGCCTACTAGATCAACGTCCATGATTGAATCTCGTATGATCAATGACTATCAAACTATTAGGGTTTTTTCCATTTTTTAATGACCACTTTGTGTTGAACGAGTTCACCATTCATTTTTCTTGTTTTCTCCCATCGTTTTCGTCGCTTTGCATATAGGGCTTTAAATTTAGGTTTTCCCTAAATTTTATTTGTACAAACTAATTATACTTCTCTTACAAAAATATCTATATTCATTTCACAAGATTGATAAATGGTGGAGAGTTATCCTATCTAACTACTTTTTGACTTCCATGGAAGGTAAGGTTTCAAAACAAAACCCTTTTAGTAATTTGTTTATTCTTGGTATTTTATGTTTAAAGTTTGTATGTACTATATTGTTAGGTTTTTAACATTCTCCCTTGTTTATTTTGCAAGGTATTTGTAGCTTCTCCTATTCGATAATGAATAACACGTTAACCTCTATAGGGATTAATTTCCTATACATTAGTTCGAATAAAAACACAAGGGTTTCATTACCATTTCCTTCTCTTGTATTGATCTAGTTCTGGTAAATTTCTTGAACTTCTTATCTTTTAGATTATACATTTGATTTTATTAATGGTGGGGAATCATTCTTATGTTGTTTCTATTTTTAGAGGGTTTTTACTTTCTTATTCTTTTGAACAATAGAGGGTAGAATAAAGGGTATTTGAAATTAAAGTTGGCATTCAAAATCTTTCAGAATCTTTGTAATTTTTAATTTGTTTTCAATATAATGTTTTTGTTGGCTAAAGGTTATAAAACCCTATTGCTACTTAATTTTTGGCTATTTTATGATGAGGCATCAATATGGGCTTGAATACCAAAGTTGTTTCTATAACATGATTATCACACATATCTTGCTATGATTTTACTCTCTCTCTCTCTCTCTCTCTCTCTCTCTCTCTCTCTATATATATATATATATATATATATATATATATATATACCCCGCCATTAACCGTACTGTTTGTTGTTGCAAACATTTTTTGATACTTTGTCTAAGTTAAAGGCACTGTGTGATAAATAATTTGATTTAGTGTTTTCTTATCAATTTTGATTACCAAGGAGCATTGTGGTTAATCAATAATTATGCTCCTTTCTAAATGTGCGTATCAATTTTGTGGCAATTTGTCTTCTCTGCTTATGGTATAGGTTACATTTCTTTAATTTGATGAAAGTGAAAACTATGTGTTGTTAATTTTGGACTCCTTTCAGCATGCTTCATATTTTTGCAAAGATTTTATTTGTCAATCCTTTGTGTAAAATATTTATCTTTATCCCTTTAATTCATTGCTAACACCTTTTTATCCATGACCCAGATGGAAAAGAGGAACAAAAAACATATATGATTCTAAAACTCGGGTAATTTAGTTATAATTGTATTAGATTGTTACTTGGAAAATTATGAACTACCCTTCATATACTCCTTTTACTTGCTCTCAATATATTGTATTGAATTTTCCTATATTTGTTTTTTCAGGTAATAGAAACCATTACAATTACAATCTCTTTACAGTGAAGCAGTTCCCACTTTATCTTGGTTCTTTTTTCCAACTAACTTACCTCGCTCACTAGGTCAGAGATCCAAACCCTTCGTTTCTACATAGAAAAATTTACTCTCTCTGAAGACAAGCCTTGAGACTATTTCTTTTCTAAGATATCATTTAATTATTTTTGTATAAACCTTATGAGGTTTTGAGTTCCATTTGAACGATGGTTATTTGACAGGCTAAATGCCTTGTTGTGTATTTAGGGCTTTACTCTATAGTAGTTTTTAAGATAGTCATTTAGATTCCTATTAAGGTTATAGTACCCCTTTAGATTTTTTTACAGCGAAGTAATATGTTAGGTATATCCCTTTCGTATGAATAACTATAATCATATATTTTTAATATATATGTATCTTTCAAGGCTCCTTTGTTGGGTATTTTTAAATATAAATATAAATTGTGATTTTCAGTCTCCCTATAAGTTTTCTCAAAGTATTTCTGTGTTTACTTTTCCTTCTTTTCAGAAAAAAGAAATCCTTTCATACAATTTTTCTTTTCTAATTTTATGCAGGTACAAATATGAGTTTTTTCATGAAGTTTACTTTTCTCAACTTTTATCTCTGTAATTATATTGTAGGAAATGATTCTATTACTAGGATGAATCTGGCTAGCTTCTTATATATATATATATATATATATATATATATATATATATATATATATATATATATATATATATATATATATATATACATAAGTATATATAACCTACAACACACAAAAATATACTTTAGTATAACTGGTAAACACATATTTCACTTATTTCCTATTCTATATACATGTCTCATTACTTTTCTTTTTACTTATGATTTAAATCTACTTTAGTCATGTACAAAATCTAAATTTTATACTATGCTACTTTATTGCACTCAATACATTCTTTTGCTAAGTCTAATATATCTATGAATACAACAACTAGTTTGTATCTTCTCCCTTTTAGCATTAAACATCACAAAAAAAGAGTAAAATAAAATCAAAACAAGTTTATAAGTTCATTTTCTTTCTTTCCTCTGCACAAAATATAAACCAGATATACAGTAAACAATTATTTGTCTCTTACTAATCAAATAAATACTAAAGTTAGAAATACCTACTTATGAATAGTAATATTTTTTTTCTAGAAAATTAATTATCTAGTACTAGGCTCCTCCCAAACTTGCACTTAAATTAACCATTGTCCCTCTGGGAAAACATAGTTGCAATTCCTTTTTCTTTTCTAATCTTTGCTACTTGCTTCTCCTCAGTATCTTTTTTTTTCTCATAATAATGAGACAAAAGCAAGTAAAAGAACAGATATCATCCCATCTACCACTCTTTTGTTGGTTAATAACTGCCTCCACTTCACAAACATGTGGTAGGTAGTTAACATATCATTAATGAGCTCATGTTTCCCACTCTTGAGGAAAACTCCTTGTCTTCTAGGAAACAATTAATTGGCCAATATCATAATTTTCATCAATTAAATATAATCATTCAAATTAGATTTCTAGGACTTCTTGATGGGTAATAACACTTCCACAATAAATTGCAACATTTTTCTCTTTCATCTTTTTGTACTCAATAATCAATTTTCCATATTTTTATTTATTCTCAAAATAAAAACATCACCATCGATTATTATCAACATTGAATTTTCTGTTAAATAAAGTTTTCCAATATATTTTAGTTTAATTCACTTAACCAGAAATAAACGTGTGCACATTTTAATTATAATAACATTAAGCCAAGGGATATCACAATAAAATTATACTTCTATGAGTGTCAATTTGTCTTGTTCAATCTTAAAATATATATTGTTGTCTACACTTCCCTTCTTGAAACCTTGTTGCTACAAATATCTGTCCAAGCAGGGATACCATGCTCTTGGGGCTCCCTTGAGATTGTATAGAGCTTTATTTAACATGCATACATAGTCTTTATTATCATTAAGTATAATTCCTTTGGGCTTCTCTATGTAAACGTCTTCTTCCAATTCTGCATTTAGGAAGGTTTATTTGACGTCCATCTAATATAGTTTCAATATTTTTGGAAAAAGTATATGCTAAAAACATCCATATGGATTCCATTTGAGCTACATGATTGAATATCTCTTCGAAATCAATTCCTTCTACCTTTGCAATCCTATAGAGACAAATCTTGATTTATTCATGGTAACCTTTCCATCTTCATTCATCTTATTCCTAAATACCCACTTTATGCCTATGACATTTTTATACTTTGGTCTTGGCACCAGTTCCCATGTGTTATTCTTTTCAATATGATCAATTCCTTCATGCATGGCCTTGACCCAGAGTTCATCGTGACTAGATTCATCAAAAACATTGGGCCCAAAGGTGGATAGTAATGCATAATGTTTTTCTTCTGCCACATATGCTTTCTTCTGGTTCCAATTCTCGCATCTATGTATGCAGTTATTTATTCGGATGGATGATTTTTTTGGTACTATTTCTTAATGCTTTAGAGGATGCTTGAGATGTTTGTTGATCAATATTTTCTTGCTTATCTATTGGTTCTATTTATTCTTCTAATGGCCCTTCCTTCACCTTCTCTTTCTTCCTTAGCTCGTCTATCTTTGGTTTCACTAAATCCTATTTGGTCTATGCCTTACAACCTTCATCAAATGTCACATTGATGCTTTCCACAAATTTTTTGAGTCTTAGATTGTAACATGTGTATGATTTTGTTTTGGTGGAGTACCCAATGAATATTCCTTCATTTATTCGAGAATATAGTTTGCCAATCTTCTGGTCATCCCTCTTTAGCATGGAAAATTTTAGGGGCTAATATTTGCACGTGGGCTAATTTTCCATGTTTTTCCCAAAAAAAAGATTCACCAATTTCCATTTTTTATAAAAATGATTCGCCGAAATTTTACAATATAAAATTATTTTAATTTAAAAGTCGCCAACATTATATACATAGTATATAGAAAACCATTATAAAATTGAGTAAATTTACAAATATATCCATAAACATTTTATAGTTTGCATATTAGGGACTAGTGAGATTCGCCAATGTTTTAAACTTCAAAATAATTTCCCATCCTTAAAATTTTCCCTACTCTTTAGGTAGCATTTACTCCTAAAGACCTTCAAGTTCTTGACACTGGCTAGTATTCATTTCCATAATTCATAAGGCTTTTTTTTGTTGTTAATCCTAAGAATTCCTTTGTTCAAAATATGAATTGTGGCTTCAACCACTTTGACACAGAAGATGTTGCTTAATTTTGAGTCACTCAACATGGTCCTGGCCATTTGAAGTACAACCTTATTCTTTCTTTCTGCTACTTTATTTTTTTGAGGTTGTCTAGTTACTGAGAATTTCCTTTTAACGCCATGTTCTTCACAGTAGTGTTGGAAATCCTTAGATGTAAACTCACCTCTACTATCGTATCTTAAGCATTTGATCTTTAGATGAGTTTCATTTTCAACCATTTCTTTGTATATCTTGAAATGTTTGAATGCTTCTAACTTCTTATTTATGCAACTGATAGTTTTCATTCAAGTATAATCATCAATAAATAATATAAAGTAAAACTAATCTTTCATCCCTTTAGTTA
The DNA here is from genome assembly GCA_034641835.2 of Pinus albicaulis. NCBI lineage: Eukaryota > Viridiplantae > Streptophyta > Pinopsida > Pinales > Pinaceae > Pinus > Pinus albicaulis. Next base: position 44,290 of record JAXQQM020073414.1, on the reverse strand, counting down.
TAATGGGTCCACATAAGTCGGTGTACACTAGCTCCAACTACTTTGAGGTAGAATGTTCCTTGGTCTTAAATTCAACTCTGGTTTGCTTTCCATGTCGAAAATGTTTGCATATGGAGTTTGTTGGTTTTATTATTTTTGGAATTTATTTGAATCCTTCCTTCTTGCTTACCTTAACAAGATTGTCAAAGTGAATGTGACCCATTTTTTTGTGCCGTGGAAAACTTTCATCTTTGTTTCCTATGCGACATGTTTCCTTTTTAATTTCATCTAGATATTACAAATTATTATGTCCCAAATATTTTGTAGCCACTACTTTACCTAACTTATTCTTTCTTATTTCACACTTTTTGGAGTAAAAAAGAACCGAGTGCCCCTCATCGCACATCTAACTCACACTCAACCAATTGTAGTTCAAATTTTTAATGAGCAAGCCATTTTCTACCTTGGAAACTTTACCTCCAAGATCAACTGTTCCTTTTCTTAAAAATTTGGATGATCCATAATTTCCAAATGATAATATTCCATCTTTTTCATTCCGTATGTCTATAAACTTGCCTTTTTCTCTTGTCACATGCTTTTAAAAACCACTATCAACTAATCATTCATGTTTCTTGCATTTTGCAGTGAATGCAAGATTACATGCCTCAACTTTCCTTTTCCATACTTTTGAAGAAGCATTGAATTCTGATTCTGTCTCTATTATAGGAGTGATCATCTAATAGTATTGTGTTCTATTTCAAAAATTATTACACTTATGAAATTTAAATTCATTGTTCAATAATGCAAAACTGTTTTAGTTTTGATTGTGATCATCACGAGGTCTTCTAGCATAGTTATCATAGTTTATTTTGTTTTTAGCATTGCATTTCACACCTTTGTGCCCAAAATTGTTGCAAGAATAACAAACACCAATGCTAATAGTTTGATACCTAGAGGAAGAGGATCTTCTTAGTGGTGCACTTCTCCATGAGCCTTCCTGTGAATTTTCAACTAGTTGTTGTTTGGGCATTCTTCTAGTTGGCTAATCTTGAGTTGAATATCACTGCTACTTCCTGATTGATTCTTTAACAACTTTAGCATAAAATTTTTGTTCATCTTCCTTTTGTATCATGGATCTTGATCCCCTAACAAAAATTTTATTATATAGTAACCAGGTTTTTTCATCACATGAGCTTTGATTTCTAATTATATCCTCGAGTATTTTTGAGTTTTCCATGAAATTTTGTTGCACATTTTTCTTTCAGGCTTCCTTTACGAAGGATACTATTTCTACTTCCATTTTTTTCTCTCATCTTGGAGTTTTCTTCCAATTCCTTACTAAGTGTTTCTTCAATCTTCTTCGCTTCTCTTAATGGAGTTTTCAGATTGATAATTATCTTTTCAGAGTTCTTAGAATGTTCTTTTAGCTTACTTAGTTACTTTTTCAATTTATTGACATTTTTATTTTATTCCTTCAAGTCATCAAGGGAACTTATCAATTCTCCTTTCAAATAAACTTCTCCTTCCACATTTATTTCATCCTTAGGGACATATTGATTTTCAAAATCCATCAAAAATACATGTTTTGAATCATTGTTGGCATCACTTGTAGAAATTATAGAAGTGTTAGCCCCCTAATTTGCTCTCTTTTTGCTATTTTCCCCTTCCTAAATCATAACCATTTACCTTTGTTTTACCTCTTTTATGCACCCTCATCTTGCACCAGTCCAAGCACAGTGACATATTTCATATAAACTTTATTTTTCATATTTTTAATTAAACTTAACATTAATTAATTATTTATTACATTATTTCTTACTTTTAATCACTCTTCATAACTTATCAATATCTCCAATGTTTATTTGGTAGTTAGAATACTTACAGTGACCGCTGATCCTAGTGCAGGATCGGATCTTGCACCGTTTCCAGCACATCAAATCCTTGCAGCAGATCCGAACCTCCTTTATCACCGCCTCGTTTTGATCCGCTTCATCCACGACAGCAAGATCGATCCAAATGTAGCTGAGATTGAATCTGTGAAGGACAAAAGCTGGAGATTGGCTATGGCCAGTTTTTCTAACTATCTAATTTTGAAGACCGAAAAGCTAAATTCTGCATTTGGTTATGTAATTGGTTGAATGATCTATTTTGGCCTTTGGCCAAAGATCTATATAATTTAGAATATAAATAGTACTAGGGGCTGAATTTTGATAGCAGAAGAGAACAGATACACAACCAAAGAGGCGGTAACAGGTTGTTGTATTTTGTTATCACCCAAATATGGGCTAGACGATGTATTAATGTATGTACTTGCCTCAGTGAATTAATAAAAGGGAGCTTCACCTCATGTTTCATAAATTGCGTTTTTGTATTTGATCTGATGAATTGATTAAGGTACTGAGCAGCATTTTTATTTAAAGAGAAACATGCTGGTTGGTTAGGGCCCAACCAACCCAGCACGTTTACCCTATTTTTCTATTTTCCTGTAATTTGTGTTTATGTTTTCAAGTGTGATTTAACTTTAAGCACATGCATTCTTGTCTGAGTGAAAGCAAATCCATTGTGTGAAGTAGATAATTTTCCTTTTCTTGCAATTTCCTTTCCTGCACTTGATTTTAGATTGGTTTTCCATGCCTGGTCCAAGCAGGAGAAATAACCCTGCACCAGTGCACATTGGTGTGATATCTCTTTTTCTGCAATTCTGTTTGATTGGTTTTCGCCACCTGGTCCAAGTAGGAGGAATGAACCTGCACCAGTGTACATTGGTGTGATGCAGAAAACCTTCTTAGTCTACTTCCCGCAATCTTCTTTCTTTCATTTAATGCTTATGACAGGATAAATGTATATTGATTGTTTCTTTATTCCTGCACTATGTTAAGATCATAAACATTCACTTTTTATGTGTACAATTTGAATTAACAGTATAATAGCACTTGCAATAATTAAGCACTCATTTTAAGAATTAAATGCTAAGTGCAGGAAGCTCTGATCTGATGCAAGAACTAGTTTCCAGCCACAGGATACGAGTGCTTTGAACCTGGAAAATTTCAAGTCCTTTCATGAAGTAAAAAAATCCTTTAGTAAAGACACCATTTATAACTTCTGCATAAATCTCTGTTCCTGCATTAGTGCAAGCAAACTGCGATAGTGCAGGACATATTAGCGCAAGAAGGAAATCTCTAAAGGAACAGATTTAAGGGCCCATCTGATGGGACTGCTAAGTTTGTCTGCTAAAGGAAAACACACATTCATTAGTTAAGAAATAATTAGCTGGAGTGATTTCCTTTTATCTTTAATTCCCTCTTGCAAATTCATTCTTCCGTGTTCCAATCTTAGATTATTTTGATGGTTCAATTTTCCTTTTTCTCTTTTTAATTTGATTCTGCAATATTTCCTTTAAAGAAAGTAGGGATTTATATTAGGAAGATTCATACCATCTCTAGCATTGCCTGTGCTTCATCTCTAAGTTTATGGATCCCCCGGGTTGACAAATTAAGTGTTGAGGAGTTCGCTTATGTGTAATTCCTGCACCCAACATTTTGGCGCCGTTGCCAGTGAGGCAATTTTATTTGGTAAGAATTTTCTAATTATACAATAGAGGTAATTTTTTCTTTATTTTTGCAGTATTGTTTGGAAAATATTCTTTGAATGAATTTTACTGGTGTTAATTGATTTCTGACATCATTTTCTACTAGAAGTTGTTTGTTAATTTTATTTCTTTTTTGAAATGAATGCCTAGAAAAGGTAAGGGTTTGAAGCCCACTAAGGGCCAAAAGAATTTTGAAAACAATTCTCATATTGGGTCTCCTTCTGTAAGAAGGAAGCCCAGTCCAATTCAAACCCATCACGCAGGAACAATCCACAAGATCATTTGGAAGGGACTGGTGACAACCAGGTAAGTGAAGGATAATCCACTTTTGTATTTCCAATTGTGGATCCTGATACTGTATCACAGATGAAGAATATTCCACCGTCAACTCTCCCTCATTTCCATGGTAAAGTTCATGAAGATCCCGACTCTTTTCTATTTGAGTTTGATATTCTATGTAGAAGTTATGATTATGCAACTCAGGCTCAGAAGTTAAGATTATTTCCTGTTACCCTCAAGGACTCAGATCTTCGCTGGTTTATGGGGTTAGGAGGAAACACCATAACTTCTTGGGATCAGATGAAGAGAGTAATTTTGTCTAAATATCAAGAATATTGCAATACTTGGGACATGCAAGATGAAATTTTTACAATCATACAAGACGATGAAGAAATGCTTGAAGATTATTTGGAAAGATTTATGTATATTTTACAAAGGTCAAAACTTAAGCTTGATCTCAACACTATTAGAACCTTTTTCTTAAGAGGACTTACTGATAATGCTAGAAACAATTTGAATCTGTTAGGACAAGGTGATATTTCTCAGCAAACTTTTGATCAAATTTGTGAATTATGTAGGAAATTTTCAAGAAATCAATATAGATCCGGTAGAGGAACTCAAAATAGAAATAGAAAAATTGAATATGCTGATGTTATGATTATTGGACTAGAAAATAAAATGGAAAACATGAGCATTGATATAATGAACATTGTTACCAAACAGTTAGACTCTTTAAAATTTCAGCAGAAACTCATGAAGGAACAAGATTCATTATGTATTTTATGTCCTAAGTGTAGAGACAAGCATCCCCCTAAAGAGTGTCCTCTTAATTTGAAAGAAACTAATAAGTGTGCTATTTGTGAAGAAGACCATATCATAGAAAATGCCCCTCTATACCAGGACTTAAAGCTGTATTTACAGGGGGACAGCCTAAACCTCAATACTTGAACGCTATGGGAGCAAGAAGGAATTGGCCTCAGGTAGGTACAGGTATGGCTCTTGAATTTCCTCCACACTATTTTGGTTATAATTCACATGCATATTCTTATCCTAACTCTCATCAGCAGTGGCAGTATGGGAATCAATATCAGCATGGGAAACCTTCTCAACCATGGCAACATGTTTGGAAAGGGCCGACTCATTTTCCATATTCCTACCAGCTGCCTATGAAGTCATACCCATCTACACATGCACATTATTCAATGCCTCAACTTCCGAGTCAGTCCACTCCACCATTGCCTTTACCTCCACCCTTTCGACCTCCTAAGTTTCCTGCTCAACCCATGCCCAATCCTAATAATAATAAAGCAGTGCAAATGATCCATATAAAAAACCCACCTTTACCATTCGAATACCAGTCTATTCCAGTTGGGGTTCATGATATTCAATTAAGATCGGGAAGGAATGTAACACCGGAAAATCAGAAGCAACCTATGGTGATTGTTGAAGAGAAAGGGGAAGAGGAAACTCTTAACCATTCTCCAAAATTTGTCACTAAGCAGCCCTTACCCTCTGAATCCTTTATATCCTCTTCCAACCAGCCTCCCCTCCCAGAGAGGCTAGTAATGGAAAGGAGTGAGCCTATTTCCGAGACTAGTTTGGCATCTGAGCTTCAGAATATTTTAATTAAGATAACTTTGCTTCAAGCCATCAAAGATATCCCCATTTGTACCAATATTATTAAGGAACTCTGTCTCAAGAAACCCGAGAGGAAGACATTGGAACCCCGAACCATTCAATTTGTTGGTAGGGCATCAGAGTTGATGACGAGATGTGTGTCTGTGGAAAAATATAATGATCCCGGAAACTGTGTTGTCACAGTTTAGATTGGTAATGTCCTTGTCTCTAATGTTCTTATAGACCTGGGGGTAGCCATTAATTTCATGACTAAGCAAACAATGGATCAACTTCGGTTATCTCATCTTCGCCCTACTCCCATTGTGTTTGAATTAGCAGATAGATCTAAAATTAAGCCAGAAGGAGTATTGGATGATGTGATCATCTCATTATATTCTTAGGAATATCCTGTTGATTTCATTGTGCTTGAGCCAAAGAACCTAGTAGGAGGACATCCCTTAATCTTGGGTCGACCATGGCTTGCTACGGCTGATGCATATATTGGATGTCGTTCCTGTGATATGTATATCTCACATGGAGATTCTAGGAAGAAAGTTACCTCATACCCGCCTCCCATATCCATTCAAGACCTTCGAGATACCTTATGGTTCGATCAAAGCAGTGATGAGGAGACTCAGTCTATTTCCCTTATCCATCATTATACTGGGTCTTCACAAGAAGATGAGATTCAATATTTCCTGAATAATCTAGACATTATGCCTAATTATGCGCCTTTGAGCCAAATTTTCAACCTAGATTTTCAAGAAAATCATGATTCTCATTATTCTGTACCACTGCATTTGACCACTCCCTTAAGTACTCCTGAGCCTGATACCACTCTTGTTGATATTAGCCCTGGTAAATCCTTGCATAATAGTTCCAATTTGGACTCATCTCAGCAAGAGCAGCTTGTGAATTTGTTGCAAAACCATCTTAGTTCCTTTGCTTGGGGTTATGAAGATATGAAGGGTATCCCTCCTGAAACTTGTACACATCACATCTATATTCAGGAAGGAACCCAACCTGCCCGACAACCTCAAATGTGAATGAATCTAACTCTAAGAGACATTGTGAAAGAAAAAGTATAGAAACTCTTAGATGTTGGTTTTATTTATCCTATTTCCGACAGTCATTGGGTCTCTCCATTAGTACTAGTACCTAAGAAGGATGGAAGATGGTGTATTTGTATTGATTATTGAGAATTGAATAAAGCCACTCTTAAAGATTACTTCCCTCTCCCTTTTATTGATCAAGTGCTTGATACCCTTGTAGGAAAGAAATATTTCTCCTTTTTGGATGGCTTCATTGGTTATAACTAGATACAGATTACACCCGAAGATCAAGATAAAACTACTTTTACATGTCCATGGGGTAAATTTGCTTACAAAGTGCTTCCCTTTGGTTTATGTAATGCCCTGGCTACCTTTCAAAGGGAAGTCCTGGCTATATTTGCTGATCTAGAATTTGTAGAAATTTATATGGATGACTTTTCTGTGTTTGGTGATTCTTTTCAGGAAGCTCTTAAAAATTTGGAGAAAGTACTTCTTCGTCATCAGGAAGCCCATCTCAGTTTGAGTGATAAGAAATGTAGATTAATGTGCAAAGAGGGAGTGGTGCTTGGCCATTTGATTTCTGACAAAGGTATCCAGGTTGATTCGGCAAAGATTGAAATCATTTTTCATCTTCCGGCACCTAAAACTCAAAGGGAAGTAAGAGGTTTTTTAGGACATGCTGGTTACTATAGAAGATTCATTGAAAATTTTTCAAAGATAGTTGATTCTCTTTTCTGACTTCTAGCTAAGGATAGTGAATTTTCTTGGTCCACGGCTTGCCAATAGTCTTTTGAAACATTGAAGGAAAAGTTGGTACAGGCACCAATTTTGCAAGGTCCAAACTAGTCCCTGCCTTTTCACATTTCTTCTGATGCTTCATACTTGTCTATTGGCACAACTTTAGGACACGAGGAAGATAATAAATCCTATGCTATTTATTATATTAGTAAAAATTTGTCTTCCACTGAATTGAACTATACAGTTACGGAGAAGGAGTTTTTAGCTGTGATTTTTGCAATTAATAAGTTCAACACTATATTGTAGGATATGAAGTATTTGTACATACTGATCATTCCAAGATTAAATATTTGATGAATAAACCATTGACAAGCAGTAGAGTGACTATGTGTTTACTACTGTTACAGGAGTTTAATGTTACTATTGTAGATAGACTAGGGAAATCTAATGTTGTAGCAGATTTTCTTTCTAGATTAGATAATCCTAGTGAAGTAACTCCTGTTAATGATGATTTTCCAGATGAATATCTTTTTGCTATGTATACAGATTCTCTGTGGTTTGCTGACATTGCTAATTACTTGGTTACTGGAAAAACACCACCTCACTTATCCGCTCGTGAAAAGTGGAATATTATTCAAAAAAGTGTTGTGTATTCCTGGATTCAAGGAGACCTATTTTACACTGGTCCAGATATGATTATCCGTAGATGTGTAAGAGAGGAGGAAGTGTTTGGCATATTGAAATATGCTCATGATGAACCATGTGGAGGCCACTTCGCTGATAAGCGGACTGCATATAAATCATTATGTGCTAGTTACTTTTGGCCTTCCTTATTTAAGGATGCCAAGCAACATGTCAGGCAATGTGATAGTTGTCAATGAATTGGCCAGCCTAATCAAACCAATGAAATGCCTTTATGCCCCCAAGTTATGATTGAACCTTTCAAAAAATGGGCTATTGATTTTATAGGGCTAATAAATCGAACATCTTTAAGTAAAAAGCATATTTTGGTTTGTACAGATTTCGTTACAAAATGGTTAGAAGCTAAATTTGTTTCTTTTGCTACAGAAAAAGTTGTTGTTGATTTTCTTTTTTCTAAAATCTTTCCTAGATTTGGTGTGCCTAGAGAAATTGTTTCTGACAATGGTCCACAGTTTATTTCTAATCTGGTACAGGGTGTGATGGAGCAATACAAGATCCAGCACAGGAAATCCACGCCGTATCACCCGCTAGAAAATGGCCAGGTGGAATCTACAAACAAAGTGATCGAGTCCTTCCTTACAAAGACAGTCAATATGCATCCGAAAGACTAGGTTGAAAGATTACTAGAAGCTTTGTGGGCATACAAAACCACTTGGAGAAATAGCACGGGACATACACCATATGAGCTGGTATATGGAAAACAAGTTCTGTTACCGATTGAGTTCTAGATCAAAACCTTCAGAACTGCAGTTCAGTTAGGATTAGATCTCTCCAAGGCACAACAATAGTGTCTTCTTCAATTATATGAGTTAGATGAATTTCATAGAGATGTTGTTCAACAAAACATATTAATTCAACAACAACGGAAAAGGTGGCATGAAAATATTATTAAGAAAAATCAGTTCCAACTAGGTGATTGGGTACTCCTCTATGATTCTAGATTTAAAATTTTTAAAGGAAAATTCCATACACGTTGGATGGGACCCTATGAAGTGATCCGAGTATTCGAGAATGGAGCAGTAGAAGTCAAAAATATTGATGGACGAAATTCAATATTCTTGGTAAATAGGCATAGATTAAAGAAGTATTTTCAGCCGCTTGCCAAGAAATATTTTACACAGTAAGTCCAACAGCATTTTGGGACAGTAGTGGTAAACAGTAAAACCAAACTTTTGAAAAAATGGACTCTTCTTCTTCTCAAAGAAAAATAAATAAATTTAATAAAAGGTAAAGAAAAAATCATTTCCTATAATTGTGAAAATCAGTTTGCTGACATGATTGCAGAAGGGTCAACGTGAAAACCAGCTTGCTGGTGGGAAGATAAAAAATGTCTAATAAAATTAGAATGTTGCTTGATCTTTAGATATGCTAGTAACCACCGAAGTAAAAGCAGGCTTAGCAGAGCCAACCTTTATACAATTGGGGTAATTAGCATGGATGTTTTTTATTTTCAAGTAACACTTAATTCTCGCTGCAGTTATTTTTTCTTGCACCAGTGCAGGCAGACCTTCCAAAAAAATTATGCCTTTCTTCATATCCCATTTCGTAATGATCCCTCATTTTTCTTCTTGAAATCCCAGTATAATTTACCTTCCCATATTCTTCTAAACTTACCCTATCCGCTTCGTGAAAAATCCCACTTACCCCTGAAATTTTTTTCCTATCCCACTTCTGTTTATTCCCTCTATGGTACTATTCCTGGAATCCATGTAATGAAATTCCTTCCCATTCTAAAATTCCCCTTTCCCACTTATTTTTTCCCTCGTGAATTTATTGCAGAATCTTATACATAGAGAAAAAGGATATGCTCTGAAGCATCAAGAAAGGGCAAAGAAAAATTCCATAATTGAGGAAACTGTCAGAAGTTCAGCCTATATTTTATTTTAATTCTCTATTTTTTTCAGATATTATGCTTGCGCCAGTGCAAGCATGTTGTCCTATATAAAAATGTAAACAGATACCAGCAGAACAGCTTAGTCAAGCGGTGTAAGCATAACAGTGCAAGCATGCACCTCATCCGAAGCATAATATTTCTTCTTTTCAGAAGTGTACGCCATAGGAAAGTGGTCATCATAGAAGTTATAAGAAATTCTTTCATTTAGTAATAAGTACCTATGCTATCATATCAACTAGGAGAAATATTTTCAAAGTACAGAGTTTTTTTAAGAGTTAAGAGTCATAATTATTTTTAATGAATGCTAAATGTTTTTTGAATTATGAAGGAATGTGAGAATATTTAACCATTGCTTAGACATAATTTACTCGTTATTCCACCATAACCTTAATGTCCTTTCACTCATATCATTCCCTTACCTAGCTATTAAAACTGCCGCCACCAGTATCAATCCGGCACGATTCAAAGATGCCACGTAGCTATGGCTATTTCGGTGGAAGGAATTAGTGATGAGACAGAAGGAACGGGAGACGGTTGGATCCCTATTTATAAAAAGCTCAATTTTTTGGTGGTGCATGCAGCTTTCATTGGATTTCTCATAACTATTAGCATCAATGCCGCCTGTTCGTTGTGAACCGTCGTCCCTCAGTGAGGTAGATCAGATTGCTGAGTTTCGCAATAGTCTTGCACTATTGCGAGACTCAGGCTTTCTTCTGTTCCTGCAGAAATTTAACAAGCACAACAGGGATGTGGCCCTACAGTTCACACAGAGTTTTAAAAATGACCGTGTAAATATTGGGCCCCTGAGATTTAAAGTCACAGAAAAATCAATAGCAGCAGCAACGGGTTTACAGAACACTGGTGTGCAGTACTTTAAAAATCAGAAGCTTGAGAGGAAGTGCTAGGAAATTTTTGTTGTTGATAAAGACATGAACGTAAACTCGAAGAAAGGAGTTCCACGCAGCACCCTACTGGGACAATGGCGGGACCTTCTTTTTATTCTTCAGAAATTCGTGACTTGTGAGGGGAGGTACTCCCTCACCTTTGTGTATCATTTCAGAATGCTGCAGCATTTTGAACCTAGCCGCCACATCCATTTGAGAATGGATTTCACTTACTTTTTTCTTAAGATTTTAGAGAATATGGCCAAGGGTGTACTGGGAGCACGGGCAGACCAGGTCGATAAGAAATTGAATCATCATGGCCTGATCAAGATCTTGGTCCAGAAATAGTTGAAGACTGAAAACATGACCTAGGAGACACTATTGGAATAGCTAAAGGAAACGGAGAACCCCACCAGTACGAGAAAAGGACTGAGTAAGAGTGCAAGAAGACGAACTAGAACCAGAATAATCGGCACAGGAAAAGGAATAATCGGCACAGGAAAAGGAATAACTGGCACAGGAAGAAGAAGAGTCGGAAGAGTTCAAAGATGAGGAAGAACCGAAAGAAGTAGAAGGAGAAGAAGAAGAACCGGAAGAGTTAGAAGATGAAGAAGAGCCGGAAGAAGTAGAAGAAGAAGAACTAGAAGAGAAATAAGAAGAAGAAGAACCAGAAGAGTTAGAAGAAGAAAAATAACCGGAAAAAGAAGAAGTGTTTACTAAAACGCCAAGGGATACTGAGGTACCTAAAGAAAATATAGCCCCTATTGAGATAAATAAGGAAGAAGATTCGGTAGCTTCTGTTGCTCAGATACTTGAGCTCGAGCTTCAAGTAAAGAATTTAGAGCAGCTCGTAGCCAAAACACAGGAAGAAAAAGAACAGAATAAGGAAGAGTTGATGGTGGAGATCCAAAAGAAGAAAGGGGAAGTCCGGGTATGGAAGTACCGTGCTTCACAATGTTTTAGACAGCTTAAAAAGGTGATGAAGAAATTGAAGAGAAGCAAAAAAATGAAGTCTGAAACACTGCAGACTGATGATAGTATGCCGGAGTAGGAGTGAGCTGGAATGCTAAAAATTTTGAATTTTTTTGCAGAGGTAAAGAGTTGTGTGAGTACACACAATAGCTTAGGGATGGGAGGATGTTAGCCCCCTAATTTTCTCTCTTTTTTCTACTTCTCCCTTCCTAAATCATAATCATTTACCCCTGTTTCACCTCCTTTATGCACCCTCATCCTGCACCAGTCTAAGCATGGTGACATATTTTGTACAAACCTTTATTATTCATATTTTAATTCGATTTAGCATTTATTAAATATTTATTACATGATTTCTTACTTTTAAATTATTCTTTGTAACTTATTGATATCTCCAATGTTGTTTGGTGGTTAGAATGCTTATCGTGATTGTTGATCCTAGTGCGGGATTGGATCCTGTACCGTGACCAGCACAGCAGATCTTCACGGCAGATCTGAACCCTCTAGATCACCACCTTGACTCAAGCAGTTTCCGCCACGACATCACGTAATCCAAAGACAACCAAAGATTAGATCCGCGAAGGGTCGAAGCTGAAGATTGGTTACGGCCAGTTTTGCAAAACCGTTTTATTTTGAAGACCGAACAATGTAAATTCTACATTTTTGTTATGAAGCAGTTGAATGATCTATTTCGGCCTTTGGCCAACAAATCTATATAATTTAATTTGTAAATAGGACTTGGGAGCGGAAGTTTTGGAGAATAGAGAAGAACAGAGAGGCGATAGCAGGTTATTTTTTTATCGTCCAAATCTAGGCTGAACGTGTATTCACACATGTATTTGCCTCAATGATCTAATAAAAATTAATTTCGCATCGGTTTCATGAATCATGTTTTTATGGTTTGGTTGATTAATTAAATTAAGTTTTGAGTATCGTTTTCGCTTAAGAGGGAAACATGTTGGTTGGCTAGGGCCCAGCCAACCCAGCACGTTTACCCCATTCTCTTCTTCTGTAATTTACATTTTATTGTCAAAGTGTGATTTAGCTTTTTGCGCATAAATTCTTGTCTGTGTGAAATGGATCCGTTGCGTGAAGCAAATAGAATTTATTTTCCTACAATTTATTTTCCTGCAATTTGTTTTCTTGCAATTTATTTTCTTGTAATTTACTTTCCTGCAAATTTACTTTCTTGCACCTGATTTCGGATTGGCTTTCTGCACCAGGTCAAAGCAGGAGAAATCATCTTGCACCAGTGCACGTTGGTGTGACATTTATTTTTTGCAATTTTGGTTGATTGGCTTTCCTGCCTGGTCCAAGCAGGAAACATACACCTGCACCAACGCACGTTGGTGTGTGACAGCAAGTCTTTATTTACTTTCTGCAACTTTCTTTCATTGAATGATTATGACAGGATAGATGTTTATGTTTCTTTATTTCTGCACTCTGTTATATTCAGAAACATTTACTTTTCATATATGCAATCTGGTTTTACAGCAAAGTAGCACTTGCGACAATCAAAAAATCATTTCAAGAATCAAAAGCTAAGTGCGGGAAGCTTTTGGTGCAAGAACTAGTTTCTTGTCACAGGATCTAAGTGCTCTGAACCTTGAACAGTTTGAGCCCTTGCATGAAGTAGAAAAACCTTCAGTAAAGACACAATTTATACCTTCTACATAAAACTCTGATCCTGCACTAGTGCAGGACAGATTAATGCAAGAAGGAAATCTCTAAGGAAGCAAATTTAAGGGCCCATCTAACGATACTGCTAAAGTGCCTCTGCTGAAGAGAAACACACTCTTAATAGTTAATTATAATCAGATAGAGTGATTTCCTTTTTATCTTTGATCTCCTTTTCACAAATGCATTCCTTTTTTTGTTTCAGTCTTAGATTATTTTGATGACTCAAGTTATCTTTTCCTCGTCTTGATTTAATTCTGCAATATTTCCTTCAAAGAAAGTAGGGATTTATATCAGAGAGATTCATAACATCTCTGGCATTGCCTGTGTTCGTCTCTAAGTTTACGAATCCCCCGGGTTGACAATTAAGTGTTGAGGAGTTTGCTTAAGTGTAAAATTCCTGCACCCAACATAGACCAACAGTTCCAGATAATGAAAGATACTAGCAATTTTTTGAGGGAGATAAACAGATAGAAGATTTCCTGCAGTCCATAAATGAGTTTGAAGTGCCAAATTCAAACTCAGACTATGAAGAAGACTGCCCTACTGAGGAACAATCTTATAAAGGAGAACCTCCTGACACTGCTGATATAAATATGTTAACCAAAGAACATAAAACAAAAAAATGCACTGATTTAGAAAAAGAAAATTTAGAAGTGCTGCAGTCCAACATCGACAACTTGCCAAAAGGACTAGTGTCTCTAGAAGAATTGTTTGACTTCAATGATGTTGCTAAAAAGCCAAAGATGGAGCTCACTGAAACTGAAGTTGAAGAATGCAATATAGGTAGTAAAGAAGAGCCTAAAATGATTAAATTATCCAAAACACTTCCAACTCACATAAAATTGAAATATCTTGAGCTTTTTAGAGAATTTTCTGATGTTTTTTCTTGGAGTTATGAAGATTTCAAGTCATATGATACAGAGATAATTCAGCATAAGATACCCCTCAAAGAGAACTAGAAACCTTTTAGACAAAATTTGCACAGAATAAACCTTGTGCAATTACCCCTGGTTGAGGAAGAAATCAAGAAAATGTATGATGTTGGAATCATAGTCCCCATGAGATACTCAGAGTGGGTATCCAATCTTGTATCTGCGAGAAAGAAAACAGGAAAAATATGGCTTTTCATAGACTTTAGAAACTTGAACAAAGCCTCGTTAAAGGATAACTACCCCTTGCCCAAAATGGATCATATATTACGAAGGGTAGTGGGTTCTAAGAGAATTTATTTACTAGATGGCTTTTCATGATACAACCAAGTGTTGGTACATCCTGATGATCAACTTAAGATAGCCTTCACCACACCTTGGGGCACTTTCATGTATGTGAAAATTCCTTTTGGTTTAGTGAATGTTGGTGCCACATTCCAAAGAGCCATGGATATTGCTTTCTCAGAAGAAATAGGGTAATTCATTGTGATTTACCTTGACGACATCACAATCTATTCCAAAACAGATGAAGAACACCTAATACACCTAAGAAAAGTCTTTGAGAAATGCAAGAAATATGGTCTATCCTTAAACCCCAAAAAAACTCTATTTGGCCTCCAAGAAGGTAAACTCCTAGGCCATATCATATTAGAAGAGGGAATAAAGATAGACCCAAAAAGGATTGAAGGAATATTGCAAATCAATCATCCTAGAAATATCAAAAAACTTCATTCTTTCATTGGAAATATCAATTTCTTAAGAAGGTTCATACCCAACCTAGCTGAACTCCTTAGAAACATTACAAACATGTTAAAAAGGGAAACATGAGTTAAATGGACCTTAGAAGCAAAGAAATCCTTTGAACTGGTAAAAAAAGCACTCACCCAAACACTAGTTCTAATCAGTCATGATTTTACTAAAGACTTTTTCATATTCTCCTTTACATCAGAACATACAGTTGCTGTTGTCCTATTACAGAAAAACATAAAATGACAAGAGTAGCCTATTGCATTTTTTATTAAGGCATAAAGAGATGCACCTCTGAAATACAACATAATGGAAAAACAGGCCTTTTCTTTAATCAAAGCATTAAAGGATTTCAGAGTTTACATTTTACACTCACATATTATTGCATTTGTGCCTCACTTAGTGGTAAAAGACATATTAACACAAAGTCATAATGATAAGAGAGGCAAGTGGATTGCTGTTATATGGGAATATGATTTAGAAATCAAGCCCACTGAGCTCATCAAAGGCCAAGGACTTGCCAAACTCATGGCTGAAACCAATTTTCAAGCACTTGATATGAACATGATAAATACATTAGATGAACAGGAGGAGTTGGAAACTCCACTCATTGAAGATTCTTTTCTGAATTCATCTTGGTATGCTGATATTTTATATGTTCTTCTTAATCTTAATGTCCCTCCTGGTTTGTCAAAAAAAAGGCAAAGTTTTTAAAGTTGAAAGCTGTAAATTACTGCATTTTAGATAAAAAAATTATATTGGAAAAATGCTAGTGGATTATTGCTTAAATGTTTGCCTGAGAATGATATAGATAAGATCAAGCATGAATTCCATGAAGGAGAATGTGGAGGCCACCTCTATTGGAAAAATACTGTTAACAAAAACCTTAAACCTGGCTATTATTGGCCCACCCTCTTTCAAGATATCCATAAAATGGTAGTTGCCTACCATAAGTGTCAAATATTTCAAGGAAACAGAAAGATGCTACCCTTACCTCTGCATCCTATCACTGTTGAAGCTCCTTTTCAACAGTGGGGTCTAGACTTCACTGGGGAAATCCATCATGCTTCATCTAACCAACATAAATGGATCCTCACAACAAATGATTACTTCACAAAATGTATAGAGGCCATCCCTTCTAGGAATTCCATAGACTCAGTCATCATTAAATTCCTTGAAAACCATATTTTATCTAGATTTGGCTATCCTAGGAAGATTATCACTGATAATTCTACTACCTTTGGATCCAAAAATATGGTGGAATTTTGCCACAGATATCAGATTACATTGGGCCATTCTACAGCTTATTACCCTCAAGGTAATGGGTTGGCAGAATCCTCAAACAAGAGTTTGGTAAACATCATTAAGAAGTTGCTGGAAGAAAATAAAAAGTCATGGCACAATAAGCTAGTACATGCATTATGGGCAGACAGATTGACAACTAAAAAGTCAATTGGGATGTCTCCTTATCAGCTAGTCTATGGAGAAAGTCATTTTTGAAAGTGTGCAAGTCCAAGTGCCACTACTTTGAAAGAGAAAGTCTTGTTCAGTCATACAGCTTAATCATGACTGAATAATTCTAAATTTATGCTGATAGGTTAGTGAATGAAGATTTTCCAAATTGTGTAAACTTGGCTTATCAATAGATTAGATTAGGAAAAGAGTTAATGGTTCTAAAAAGATCAAAACTTGAACCAAAGAAAGAGAGGGATGCATAACAAATTTTAGATTATAAGCCCTCAAAAGTTTTGTTTTAAAGTTTTCTACAAATAAATTCTATGTGCAGCTTGTACAAAATGCCATAGCTCATAACAAATCAGACTGTCTAATCCTGAATTTGGTTATGTTTTCAATTTTCTGTTATAGATTAGAGAATGAAAATCTGTCAAACAATTTAATCTTGACAGATATTTAGAATAGGTAGAGAAATGATGAGTTCATCAGTTTAATCTGAACTCTTGGATGATAGAAGGTTAGAAGTAGCTGGTTTCCTATTTTCAAAAAGAAAAATTGATGTTAAAGGGGTTTGCAATTCTAAAAGCACCCACTGAAGAAAAAATGCTAGGAAAGTAGGATGGGTAGGTAGAAGTTGGATTGAAATTAATCATGTTATAAATCGTATGCTGTAGATCAATACTCCAAACCAACAAATCATCAAGTTAAAATGGAGGTCTGTCAATGTGCAAAATCAAGGCACTGGTCTACTTCTTCTAGAGGTTTAATCTCTGAGGTAAGTGGACACCTCCCTTAGAGCCGCTCCCTCCCCAAGTGGAGCCACTGTTAGCCATCAATAATTCTTGTTTATATCAAAAATATGGCTAAGTATTGATCTCGGATTTCCAAATAAAAATTTTATGATTTTTGTGAGTTTTGGAAATCTCACTGCATTCATTATCTGAAGCCTATATGTTTCACTGAAAATTATTCATCTCTGCCTTCTCAAGTTTACCCTACTGCTCTAAGAAGACTCCATTTTCTGGGTTATCCCCCCCATTCTCACCATCCCTCCATACTTTTTCCTCATTCACCCTTTCTTCCCTTCTAACCCTCATTTTCCCCCTTGAAAAACCCATTTTTCCCTTACCCTAAACCCTTAGAAACCCCTTTATTCATCATTTTTCTCTAAAAATACTTCAACAATGTAAAAGTCCCTTTTACATTGTTTAAACCTAACCTTCTAAAACTATAAGACTCTTAAAAACCCTCGTATAAAGACCCCCCTTAAACTTTGAAAAATCATATTAACGGGCCCTACCTTCCACTTGGCCCTACCTCCCAATTGAGAACTGACACCTGTCCATAGGCTCCACCCTCCAGACCTATGCTCTACTCCCCTTATTCAGTCTGCACCGTTGATCTTACTCCTTGAGATCCGATGGCCCAGACTTAATATCGCACAGAAAAATTGCATCGATGTTAAGACCCTTACCCTGCGCGAAATAAGTGGTATTCACCCTGCTACGTGTCGATTAATCTATGGTATCGCGCGCTCATCGCCCAATACTACTTACTGCCCCCAGCGCACATGATAAACCACCGTGGTTTCCCAAAACCGCTTTCTCCCTCCGCGCCAAAATTTGAAAGTTCCCGCCTCCATCTGAATTCTTCCTAGTTCTGCCTCCGGAACCACACCACTACACCCTCTCCTCCTTTGCAGATGCTTCCGGACCACCCCGAAACCCTTAAAAACGCAGTCTTACCACTCCTCATAGGTTTTAAGCTAACATGTGTTTGGTGTGTGCAGGTTTAATGGTGGGATGCCCAAGGGGCATTCCAATGATTGAAAATGGTCAAATTGACCTCTGGATGACGATTCAGTAGGTAAAATTCACATAAAATAAAGCCAGGGGTTTGCATAAAGATTTACCCTCGATGGATCATGATCATCGTAGGGTTATAAACCCTCATACCACAAAGAAGACTGCCTCCCTGCACAAAAAACAAACAAACAATCAGAGAAAAGTAGTAAAAGGATGAAGAACAAAAAGGTCAATGGCCTAATCCTAAATCAAAGGATTAACACAGAGGATTAGCCAGGCAGAGTAGAGATTAAAGGAAGATAAAGATAGGCATAGAATGATCAGATGATTAAAAGTTTAAAAACAGAGGAAAAAGGATAGTAAAACATTTTATTAAAGTTAAATCAAGGTTCGAAGGCCTAATTAGAGTCTGATGATTCAAACAAAGGCAAATTAACCTAAAGGCATCTTTGAATGACTCAACAAGGAAGTATTTACCTCTCCAAAGACCAAACTGCCACCTACAGCATGATTTCTTTCAAGGAAGGCATTAGACAGTTATTACACAGTCAGAGATATTTTGGAAGTAGCTCAATAGTTATTATAAAGTTATTACAAAGCCTTTAAAGTCAAATATTTCAACTAAAATTAACTCAGAAGTTAAGACAAAAGTTATTGTTTCAGAGTAACTCTTTCAGATATTTTTTTCCTTGGGCCTTGCATGGTCTCAAAGGTCAAAAATCATTAAATCTGCAATAAATAACACCTTAACCCTAGTTTTCAATTCCACCTCCTCATTTGCATATAAATATTTCATAGGAGCTTCATTATTAATGTTGGTTGCTGAGTTAAATTTGGGATTGATGGGTTGTTGAGCTAGTTGAGGAATATTAGGCTAGATAGAGAAATATTTGAGCTGTAAAGACCCATTGTACTGGAGTATATAACTGGTTTGAACATCAATAGTACAAGCACATTCATAGGATCCTTGACCTATGTTAATGGTGAAGTTTTCCTTCTCTGTTATTTTTTTTTTCTTATGTTACACATTCTGTCCATATTCTCTGATAAAGAACATAAAATTTAGATTAGGATTTGTTATTAAAGCACCCTATTTCTGTCTGCAATCTTTATCTTTATGTTTTCTTCTGCAAGGTTTGATTGGAGGATTCTTATTTTCCCTTCAGTTTTATCTAGCTTGTTTCTTTAAGAATGATTTAATAGAGTATAACCAGGGAATTTTTGGTGAATCCATGTTCATTGGTACGACTTGAGAAGTTGTTTTAAGGAATGATTTCAATAGACTGTAACCAGGGAAAGTAATGGTAAGTCCATATTCATTGAGTACAACTTGAGATATTGTTTTTAAGATATTTTTTTAAGTATGCTTAATAGAGTCTAAACCAGGGAAGTCTATGGTATGCCCTTTCCTCTTGTCTGCCTTAAAAATTTGCTTTGAAAGGTCCCTAGAGAGTTGGTCAAAATCAGATTAGATTATTTCTGTTTGATCTTAGGCTGCTCTCATTGTTATCTTGCATGTTTTCTTTATTTGAAAGTAGTCTTAGGATTACTGGATTGTTGTCTTAGAGGTTTGCTTATTGAAAGTTTGTCTAAACAAGTCTATGGTTTGCCCTGTCCTTTGGCTTGCTTCAAATAGGTACCTATAAGGCTTTTCTTGTCTAAGTAGAGCTAGAAGATTCTTAATTGACTATAGCTTTGCTGCCTTCACAACTTATTATTTTTTCATATCACAACCTAATCTAAAGAGATCCATTTAATATAGATAGCTTGCCCTATGAATATCCTGTAGAGTTTTTGAACAATTAAACCCTTTATGACTCCACAGCCCAATGGATTAATGTTGTCCCACAGTCTATAATCCAGCTAAAACATTCTCTCAAAAAACTCCAACCTTTTATCTATCAAATGACCTTTCAATCAACAAAAATCAACAAAGTTCTCAGAGCTTCATAACTAACCTAATATCATAGACAAAAACATAAAGAATATCATTCAAAGATACTTATATAGAGAGATCACTCTTTGAATCTAGGAAGGCTAGATCCTAGGATTCAAAAGTGGTTCTTATGTGGCCCCTTGCAGCATTTGTTCTTGCCAATCTTGCGAATCATAGGGATCCAACACATAGCAAACCCTAGCTTAGTTGGAAGAGGAAATTAGGGTTTGGTGTAGGCAAAACAGGGGATTTTGGGACTGCCTTGTAGAGGGAGGGGAATGAAGGGGTTAAGGGTTGTATAAATTCTTGGGGAAATTTTAGGGGATAGGGATAGATTTTAGAGAGTAGGGGAAAGTGTAATTTCAAGAATTGAGTGAGGGGAAAGGGTCCAAAAGGGAAAAACACATGCCTAGTCTCGAAAAAGTGTCAAATTGTAGCAATAGGCTAGGTTTTGTAGAAAAATGATGATTTTGAGGGATAGGAGTGATGGGAAGTGTTTATGAAGGTATATTAAGGATATGAGGAGGTGTAAGAGCATCAGGATACAAGCCTTGTTGATCATTTAACCATGGAAGTCATTAAACCAAGAAAAAGCCCTCAAAAACCCTAGATGGACAAGGGACAAACAAAGTAATGAGATTATGGGTAGGAAAAAAGGATGGAAATGAGAGGCACAAGCCATTTGGAGTCTGTAGGAGTTACATGGTGATCATGAAATGGAAAAATGGTAAGATAGTGAAAAAATTTCTCTAAGGATAATGAAGGCAGTGAGATTTCTGAAACTCACAATGTTCATGGAATTTTGTTTTTAGAAATCTAGGATCAACATTTAGTCATATACAAATAGAAAAAATTACTGATGAATAACACTGAAAAAAATATATATATAACAACATAACAAAGCTAAGTGACCATACATGGTTTTCCTACTGAGACCACAACTACCTAAGGATACAAATACAACCAACATAAATACCCAAAAAAATTACTCAGACCCGAATATTCCATCATGTTTCCACGTGGCTGATGGAAGGATTCCTGGATATGAGACCCCATATATGCTATCCTTCCTTCCATGCTTACAACCCTTGCTTGGAGTTGCTTTTGACCTCACTGGAGAGAAATGAACTTGTTAATGTGTCATTGATTATGCTAAAGATCATTCATGAAAACAATGATCTCATTGCGGTTGTGTCTATCTCGAGCTAATGGATCCACCATTGCTGTCAGTTGCTGAATTTGGGCTTCGCGGACATCAAAGGGCGGTGGAAGATCAACCCTTATTGGCGAATTACCACGCTGTTGCGCAAGCTCCTCCTTGTCATCCTCCTTCTCGACACAATGACCAACCTCTTGGCCTCGCAAACCAACATCACAACATGCCCTCCCACTTTGGCATATCATCTTGCCCTTGTTGTCCACTTGACAAAGCCTACGCAGACCATCCGTAGGGCCCCTACCCACAAGGCATTGAGTCCACCTAGACTCTCGCACCCAAACCCTCTGCCTAGTTAGACAGTCAAGAGTCCTCACCACTAGCCATATGTCATCTTCCCCTTCTGAGACCCCACTGTCACCTAAAAAATTCCAAGAAACGACAAGCCAATGTACCCTCATTGCATGTCTAACCCCTATACATACATGCCTCCCCTCCATCCTTTTGAGAGCTCATCCTTGCCACCGGGATCTTACAATTTCCTCCCCAGTTAAAATAAATCCCCTAGTTTCCAACCCCACACCACCCTGAACCCTGTCGACATGAGTGCGAAGAGAGGGGGAAACACAAGGCAACCAAGGGAACTTCATACCCTCGACATTCTTTCGAGCTCCTACCCAATAGGCCACAAACTACACCCTAGAAGCCCCACAGAAAAAGAACTAGATTAAATAAAAAATAAAACCATATTTAAAACCTGTACTTTCAGGTGAGTTGACTAGTTGCACTCCTCACGGCTGCCAAGTTCCTTACAGGGAGTGCAACCACCCTTTCCACCAACTGCTCCAAACACCCAGTTCACTCCAATTTCCACACAAACCTTCGTACTGTGCTTCATCAGACCCACCAACCAGGGCTCCAAGGTAGTCGACTAGTAAGAAATGCACAAAAAACTCCAAGTCGCACACACTGGAACATAAAGCCACTTGAAGCAAGAAAATTTTGTGCCCCCAGGTCCCAAACGTCTAACCCTTCCTCCCTCCTAAGAACCCAAAAAGCATGAGTAGTCTAACCTGCGAAACAACATACCCCCAGTCCAACATCTCAAATACCAGAGTGGCCTGGACTAGGAACCACCCAACTCTGTTATAGAATTGTGTCTCTCGGCACTTGTAACCCTCATCACCCAAGGGCCACAAACCTTCATCATTCGCACGCCCATGATGTTAAATCGATTGGGATCCCCCAAAATCTTCACCGATAAAGTGCCAAGTGAGGTGGCCTCCATACTACCAACTTGCATTATTGTCGCGTGGGAAGGGGGATGTCGGTCATCTTCCATGTTGCCAGATCGTTCTCTATCACCCTCATTGGGGAGTGTTCTAAAATGTATGTTAATTTAAAATGATTTCTATTTTTAATTGGAATTTTTGATTAAGTATCAAATAATTTTATATTTAGAAGTGTTTAAATTTTACTGTGCCAAGAGGCCCTCTATAGCTCAGTATGGGTACATGTCAAGTGTAAATGTTTAATATTTAACATTTAACAAATTTAATTTAATGTCAATGTCAACACTAATCATAGTATTAAAAATTGGTTGTTCTGAACCAGAAATTGGTCAAAACGGTCTGTTCATTAGCTAAAACCATCGAACCTCTCAAAAATCCATGTCAGATTCCCCATTTAGCCAAATTGTTAGACCAATCGAGCCTACACCGACCGATTTATGACAAAGTTGGTCGATTTTCCCATAAATTGGTTGGTTATGTCATAAACTAGCTAGTTCATTGCCACGACGCCCGTGGACCCACCAGACACATTTTTGGAGGCTTGTGAGGTGGTTTGGAGGGAAATTTAGGGTTGTTTCCCTTCAAAAGTATCTCCTCCAAGCCAATAAAAGGAGGTCTCCCCTCTCGTTTGCCTCACACATCTCATTTAGAGTTTCTGTGAAGTTCATTGGGAGCTTGGAGAGTGTTGCGTTTTTACTGAAGTAGACATATTGGAGGCTTGGAGTTGGACTTGGAGCTATTTTGGAGATAGTTTGGAGCCGTTATTCAAGTTGGCATCTTCAAGAGGAGGCTAAGAAAACCACTTTTCATTTCCATGTAAGAATTCTCACTTGAAAAAATCCATATTTCACTATTTTTCATGTATTTAATTTTTTATGTGTTACATGCTACATTGCTATCAAATTTCTAGTTCTATGCTATCAAATTTTGTAGGCTAAATATGCCCCATTTTTTTCCCAAATTTATCTTAGGTTTTCAATTTTTCTTACCTGCAAATTTATTGGCAAATTTCTTTGCAAATTTCAAATATTTCTAGCCACCATGCCTCCAAAATCCAATGAAAATTCATGGGCTCATTGTGATGTGATTGATGGAAAAATGATATGCAAATTTTTCAATAAATCTATTGGAGGCAGGGATATTATCAAGTTGAAACAACACTTGGCTGGGATAAGAGGCCAACTAAATCCATGTGATGTACCAAAGGAAGTGATAGGTCCTGCTAGGGTAGAATACCTTGCCAATTTGAGAAGTATTTGTTGAAAAATGTTAGTAGGTTCGGTCTTCATAAATTTATTTGAGTCATTATGTAATGTACTTGTCAAAAGAATAAAGAAATTTTTTTATTATTATTGTAACAATGAATTATTAAAGCATGGGTTTCATTCTTTGGTCATCATTATATTACTCAAAGTCCCCATTGTGGACTCCTACGATTAATATTGATTCATTAGAGTCATTGTATATTTTATAAGACCCTTCTTGGACTTTTGAATCATGGAAAAATGATTATTTTTGAGTAAAATATGAATTATGCCACCTCCACACCAAGTCAACCTAAAGGAGATTCAACCTCACTTGGAGCAGATTGAATTCATTTGAACACACTCACTCACTCAAGTTTGATATCTTAATAGGTCAGCTCTCAAGTCTAAGATGCCCCTCAGGAGGTCACCATCATCGAGTATCTTGACCGCTGCTCGGCGATGCCCTCAAGTTAGGTCACCGGTTTAACTTCCCAGCCCTCAGGAGGTCAGCCCCGCATCTCTGGTAGATCGATCAAAGTTGGGAAAAAGTGTGAAGTGGGCTAAGGAGGCTAAAAGAAGTACGAGTTTGGCTAAGGAGGAAAGAAAAAGAAAAATTGAAATTTTTTTCTATCTCTCTCTCTCTCTCTCTTGTACCCTACTTTTGAATATCAAAGTATTTTTTCTATTGTTGTTGCCAGTTGTTGCCCGTTGTTGCATAGTCAAAGTTGCTGGGGTAAAATTGTTGTTACTACAAGGTAAAAATAATGGAAGGGCTGACTTGGTGTGGAGGAAGGTATGGTCTAAGTCTAGAGTCTTGGATTATCGTAGGAAAACTATTGAAGGAAGAATTGTTGACTGGGTTTTCCCCGAGAGTGGGGGTTTTCCCTGGCTATCCACCTACATCTGGTTCCCTTGATATTTGTGTTATTGTTTTGGTAATTTCTTGATGAACTAAGATAAAATAATATCATAATAAAGTCAATAAGAATACAATAATATCACAAGTAATTATCAATTATAGGAAAATATTTCTGCCTTTCTGATTTTCTAACATGGTATCAGAGCTAAGGTGAAGAAGAGAGAAAAAGGCAGGTTGAAGATCTATTGAAAGGAGACTAAGGAATCTCAAGAATTTGAATAACGGATCGTCAAAGGGGGTCATATAAGGAAAGAAGCTTACTATCTTCAAGGAAAATTTTTAACTCAATAAATGGAGAGAACAAGCTTGAAGGAGCTTCAAATTATAGGTCATGGAAAAAGAGAATTGACCTCATTCATGAAAAGAACAAAGTATTGGATTTGGTTAAAGGGAAAGTAAAGAAGCCTACTGAAGAATCTAGTGATGCAGATAAGGTGAAGTTTAGAGAATTTGAAATATTGGCCATGACTTTAATGGTAGATGGAATAAAGGACAATATTGTCCCATATATATCCAACATTGACCATGCTCAATAGATGTATGAGGCCTTATCAAATTTATTCACTATCAAGAAAAGTGTTCAAGTAGAAAATTTGAAGAATGAACTAAGGACCACAAAAATGAAAAAAAGATGATTTTGTGGTTTCCTTCTTTGTGAATATAGCTATAATTAGAGATGAACTTCTATCCATAGATTATATTGTACAAATAAAAAACTTGTGATTACTACATTATTCGGGTTTCCACCTTCTTGGAGTGATTTTTCTTCAGGAATCAAGAGCTGGAAGGAAAATCCCACATTTGAATAATTATGGAATGCTTGCAGCCAAGAGGAGATGAGAATCACATTAGTATCCAGCAATGAAGAAGTTTCAAATTCCTACACTGCTCATCATAAGAAAGGAAACTTCAAGAAGTCAATAGGACTAAGAACAAAGGTATACATGTCCAAAATAAAATTCTACCAATGTCATAAAATGGGTCACTATAGAAGTGATTGTATTGACAATCCAAAGAATAAGAAAATGGAAAGAGACCAAGCCGATGTTTCTGAAGAAAGATATCCCAAGAAGAATAAAGTCGAAGAATCAAATATAAGTACTTGCATTACTAAGTCCTTTTCTCTGAGCCTTAGTTATTTCATTTTGCATTTTTTATTTGTAGTACTTGTATGTTTAACATACTTTTGGAAAGACATTTTTGAATTGTTTTTATAAGGTTATAGTTATCCATCAAGCTTGGAGGGAGCCCTAACCAACTTCCAAAGATAATTATCTCACTCCTTTTCAGTTTTGGTTCCCTGTACCTATTTAAGTTTGTTTATATTAAATACTAATAACATTTTTATTTCTATTTTCATGATTAGGAAAATTTTTGTTGTATTCTCAAGGATTATGGAAGAAAGATTGACAAGACAAAGCTTTGTAATTACAAGGTTTTTCAAGGAACAAAGTTATGCCTTAAACTATAAGGATTTTATCTATTCATAAAGGTTTATTCATTCTTTTTTATATTCTAAGCTTTATTGGATCATATAAATTCTTGATTGGGTGATTCAACATTAGATAAATCTATCCTCCTCATATCTTTTATTTTTCTTATAAAACCCTAACTTAAGGGTATGTCGGTGATAATATGTGAAACCCTAGCCTACTCAGGGTTATTGATGAAGTCTAAAGAAAATGTTTGTTATTTTGATGAAGTCATGTTTGGGGTTTTGGTATGGTTGTGGAAACCCTAATATGTTTGGGTTGAAAGGTGATATATGAAAACCCAAACCTTTGGAGGATTGGTAAATAGGGTTTGTTGTGTTATGAAACCCTATATATTTAGGGTTTAGTATGTTTTATGATAAATACCCTTATGACCTACGAATGAATCCCTAAGTATGTTTTTGTTCGTCTGATCAAATATGTTAGATGTCTGATTGTGTCTGTAGCATTAGGTTTTCCTAACATATGTTATGATATGCTTATGCATTATGATGGAATCCTAGATATATGTGTTGACCTAATTATTGATGGTCATAAGTCCTAGACTTTGGAATTAATACCTAGTCAAAGTTTGATATTCTAGGATGATATTGTTTGGGAATTCTAGTTTTTTGTACCTAAACCTTAGTACAAATTCTATAGTATATGATATGACATTATGGGATATATAAAATTGTATTGTGATCAGTTTAATAGTTAAGAATATGTAGATGAAAATCTAGGGTTTACATTAAACCTTAGTAGAATCTAGTCATGTTGATAAGCTATGATTGGTTTTGATTGTTGAAGCTCATGTCTGAAATCTAGGGTTAAATGAAATCCTAGTAAAAATTCTAACGTGTGAATTCTGAAAGTTAAAGCATTGTTTCTATGGTTTGTGAGAAAATGTATCTCTATAGAAGATATTAAGGCACTAGATATATTGAGATTGATATCTTGATTGAGTTGTTGTTATGATTTTGGGTTTGTAACAAAACCTGGGCAAGAAAGTTGAATTATTGAATTAAAGTATCTTGTTGATCATGTTTGTAAAGTCTAATGCTTCCATTATTGTATGATTTTGATATGGTTAAACTTCATGCTTCTATAGATTTGGTTGTACTTGCTATAAAATTTGTGAAGGTACATAATCTTCCGATGATGAAAATGTTCATAAGTAAAGTTGATGTGATAAGCATGATATATGAATAATGATGGTCAAGGATGGAAGCCATAAAGTTGATTGTAGAAATTATATACAATATGCATGTATATATCCAGATTCTACTGATCTAACAATATTTATCTTCTTTCTAAATACAGAATCCTTCCACTGTTAATTTTGTTGCGGAAATTTAAAACTCAATTGCAAACACATGAAGCAATAAAAACAATCGCACATAACACAGTTGTTTAACAGGAAAGCCTGAAGCTAAAAACCCCAACTATCATATATTATGTATCATGGAGATCATGTAACAATCTCATACAAAGTTAGTACATCAAGCTCTCAGTACAATACAATCGTCACACATTATCATGAAGAAATATGCAAATCCATACATTGATTTCTTGCCTCCTGATAGCCTGCCTCTACTGCGCAATCCTTGCTGAAGAAGACCCGTCAATGAATTCGAATTGGCCTTGCCTTGACTGCACAATCCTCATTGGAAACTCCAATGTGTGTGTGGTGCATTGAATGCATCACTATAGTCACAACGGATAGTCCATCTCACCCTTTCACCTACCTCTCCACTGGGTCTCCACTGGAACTGACATGTACTGTAGTTAACTGTTGTATTTGTTCAGTTGATTAATGAGTTATTATTTGTGAATTAATTAACTAATTAATTCACTCCACTCTTACTAGTGTATCATTCAATTAGACTAGATACAACTAGCTCAATTGAGTTTAACTCCATTAACTGAGTTAAATTGAATAACAACTCCCATAACTACTCTTCCAACTCTGTCATAACTTTGCCACTTCAGTTCTAACTGAGTCCTCCATGCATGAACCACTAGTAAACCTTAGGAATTGCGTAATTCCTTCAGCCCACTGATTTGGAAAATCTGTATACTGAAATTAAGTGCTCCAAGAGAATAAGTTGATATTTAGAGTCTGATTATTATTAAGGGCTAATAATAATCGACAATTCTATTTTTAGATCGACGATCTATAAATAGAATTCGCAAAATATTCTAAAAATATAATTTCATCTGTTTTTCCAACTTGACCAACCATCCACAAATAGCATCCTGCAACTTCTGAAATATGATCACCATGTCTAAAAATAGACATAGTCTAAAAATAGACTTACACCTAAAAATAGCCTACGGGCCCACTTAGTGAAGGTGACTAATTTTCACTAAGCTCATCATCTTTGCTCCCATATGAGCACCTTCATCAATATCTCGTATCCCCGATCTTCCGTAGGAATGTACTAAAGCAACATGATCTTCCGCTCGCACACAATATATGATATGATGATACCGTATATCAATATGTTTAGATCTATCATGAAACTCAGGATTAATCAAGAGTTTAATGCAACTCGATTATCACAAAGTATCACCGTAGGATCTAAATGAGAATCGAACAAACGACTCAGATCTTCTCATCTAGATAGCCCTACATGCAACTTGGACTGGTTGCTATGCATTATGCAACCGCTCGAACTAAGTGCCACGACCTTGTTTCTTGGCCGTACCAAGAACCGCTTTAGATCCGATACTGAAAACCACTCCTGATTTTCTCTTTCTGTCCATTGGGTTTCCTAGCCAATCTGCATCCGTGAAGCCATTCAACTTCACCTCATCCGTCTGTCTATACCATAAGACATACTCAGATGTGTCCCTGAGATACCTCAGGACATGATTGCCTGCCTTCTAAAAGAGCTTGGTAGGCTTAACCATCGCTTGTGAAAGCTAGTTCACCGCATAGCATATGTCCAGTCTTGTATTAACTAAATACATAAGCGAACCCACCAACCTAAGCCGTACAATATTGAATCCACTACCTCTCGCGATGTAGCATCCTCTTCTCCAACAACCCCGGAAGAGGAGTGTCGATGCTTGCAACCTTGCATGAAACTTTCAGTATCTCCCGAGCATACTTGCCTTGAGAAACAAATATTCCACCACTGCGCTGCCAAATTTCCAATCCCAGGAAATAATGAAGGAGGCCCAAGTCCTTCATCTCAAACTTTTGCAAGAGAAACCTTGCATGAGTGTATCAAAAGTTCATCACCTGTCAAAATCAAATCATCTACATAAAGTACAATGATCAGCAACTTACCCTCCACCACAATCTGGTATAGGTTCGGATCCGCCTCACTCTTGGAGAATCCAAGTCTAGTGAAATAACTGTCTATCCGTGTGTACCAAGCACGAGGTGCTTGTTTCAACCCATACAGCGCTCTCTTGAGCCTGCACACATGCGACTCGCTGCTGAAGATCTCGAAACCTTCGGGCTGCTCTATGTACACCTCCTCCTCAATGACTCCGTTGAGGAACGCAGTCTTCACATCCATCTCATGAATATGCCACCCCATCTATGCTGAGAGAGCAAGGATAGTCCGTATGGAAGAATACCTTGCGACAGGTGAAAAGGTTTCTTCATAATCAATCCCCTCGATTTGTGAGAAGCCCCGGGCAACAAATATTGCCTTATAATTCTCGACGCTCCTATTAGCATCTTGCTTTACCTTGTAGATCCATCTTGATCCTACAACCGATTTACCCACCGGCCTTGGAACAATCTCCCAAGCACTGTTTCTGACAATGGAGTCATACTCCTCCACCATAGCATCTACCCATGTGGGCTCCTGCACTGCTTTATTTGAAAGAATATGGCTCATTATGATACACTTGCTCATAAGAGCCATGTATCTAGTTGTAGATCTGTGTCACTAGTACATTTGGGGAAATTCCGACACTTGGTTCTGACACTTTTCACCAAATGTCGGAAATTTCCCCAAATTTTTTCAATCCCGCTTGAAACCGTTGCTATACCGACGTCTAGAGAAAAGTGTCGCAATACCGAAACCTAGAGAAAGTGTCGCAATTGCGACGTTTGGAGGAAGACGTCGCAATTGTGACACTATGCCCCAAAGCGTTGCTATTGCGACGGCTGCTTCCAAACATCGCAATTGTGACACAATGTCTAAGTGTTGCAATTGTGATGTTTGGAGGCATCCGTCGCAATAGCGACGCTTTGGCCGCTGTCGGTATAACGACACTTATATGCACTTCGCTTACATAAAAATGATTAAAAACTACATTAACGTCCTGATATCATGCGCATTCGCCCTCCCCTTGCAAAACAACATTCACCTCGTATCTGCCCTCCCCACTTCAGGTATCAGTCCGCCCTCGCATTCGCCTCTCTCTCAACTCTGCTGCACGTATTCGCCCTCGCCTCTTGCACGCATTCACCCTCAAAGACTTGCCCCCACTTCTGGCAGAATAAACATTCACCCTCGAAAGATTCGCCCCGCTCTCAAGGGAATGAAGATTTGCCCTCAACTCTCGTTAGAACAACATTCGCCCTCAAGATTCACCCTCGCCTCTGCATATCAACATTCGCCCTCGCATTCACCCTCGCCTCTTGCACAAGATTTGGCCACGCATTCGCCCTCGCCGTTCTCCCTCAGCTCTTACAGAACAACATTCGCCCTCGCCCTCTAACAAAGATTCACCCTCGCCTCTTGCAAATGGGTGCTCCACTGCAGGCCCTTCCTCCTAAAGCTATGGATTTTAGTTCAACAAACTCATCCATCTCAACACCCAGTAACGAATTGCCCTTGGTCTGATCTATATTGAAGGTGAAGTGCAAAGTGGTAGAGAATGGGAGATCGAAAGTCATCAAATTTATCACAAGGGTAGTACTCCAGATCGAAAGTGATGAGCTTTAGTTCTCTAGATTTAGGGATTTTCTGATATTTGGGGATTTTCTGATGACATACCAAAGGTCACATCCATACAACCATATCAAGGTCAATGTTGAGATCATTCTCATATAGATATAGATCACTGATATATAGGGTTAATATCATCATCACTATCCATGGAAACTGAATGGTTACAAAATCTATGATTGTGGTTGGCTCATTTATAATTATTACCCATTTACAGTAGAGCATAGAAACACTAAATATGGCCCGAGCAGAGCCTTTACAACAGGCAATGGAATTGCAGCTGCTTCATCAATAACCAATAGCTCCACTTGAGAAAAATTTTCATAATCTTGGGGCTGGATATACTATAGAGCAAACAATTGTAGTTATCATTCATGCTCCAATATATTAATATACTTTTTACATTGAACTGAAGAAAGGGAAACAAGAAAATGCTAGCCATCATACAATGCTTTGACATAAGATTTTTGAGTGACATACTTGAAAAAAATAACTCATCCACTGATATTTATAATCATTTGAGTTATTCAAGTTAAACACAATGTCAAGAATCAAGATTCAATACCCTCTATTATCTTCATCACCCAATACAAGATTTAAATTTTTCCCAAAGAAATGCTTATTAAATTGGCAGTCATTATTTCTCCTTGCTTTAAAAACCCTACATTTAAATGAAAATAAGCATTGCATTTCAACTACAAAAATATATTAGTGTTCAAATGTACATGTGTGCATCACTTGTGTAGGGTATTCCTTTTCCACTTTCACATTATCCAAGAATGTGTGCAATATAGTTCATATTTTTTGTGATTTAGATTATCTTGAAAAAGGAAAGGTAAATTATTTCCCATGGAAAAAGAAGGTTTTCCCTTTTTACTACTGGAAATGATACAAAAAAGTTCCATTTATACCCGAAACTCCTATGAAACAGGAACCAAATAAAGGCCATGTCCTCAATGGACATCATTTGGCTTTGAAAATGGCCATTGCATAGTGTTGTTTCTTATATTACATCACGATAGTTTCTTAGGTCATTTCTTGTTTCTTGAGATGAAAAACAACCAAAGAAATTGTGAAGATCCTTTCAAGAAATAAATGACCATTTCTCAATCATATCTCAACTATTTTTTATTTTATTCAGTGGTTGCTTACTTTGAGAGGAATTTGACACTTTTATAAGGAATATAACATAAAAACACAAAATGGGAAGGAATTGATGAGGTAGATGACCTTTAGTTGTTGTCAATTAAGAATTGATAATACACGATGCATGTTCTGTACTACAAACTAGATTCCTTCCTGGAGTTAGGACACAGAGTATTGAATCAAAGTTGTAGTTTCTAACTTCTTGTATTGGTTCATCAATCTTGAAGTTCAGACATTGCATGTCTTCATTGCTTCATGTTTGAAAAATTTGCATTATATCGTACAATAGGAAATTAGGAATTATGATTATTATTACTTTATGGATCTGTTAAGTTACTTTTAAGTTTGCATGGTTTAGTGTGAAATTATTCTTGTGTGCCCCTAGGCCTAGGTGAAGGAATGCCAAGGACTGAGAACTCTAGTTTTTAAATGGTATTGTTTCTTATACCCAAAAACCCCTCAACATCACTTCTTATTAGTTCTTAACAATAGTGTTGTAAGCAATTTGAGAATTGATATAGCAAAATCTCGCACTTCTCAAGATAAAGTCCTAAAGCTAAAGTGTGATACCATGTGTAATTCAATAGCCCCATTGTCACCTCACCAACCTCTTTTCACTTCGGGCTAGCTCTCCTCCAATTCAAGGGGGGTTCTCCCTAGTAGATGTTAGGGATCTAATGGCCCAACCAAACCAAGTCAAGAGCCCCCTAACTCTCTATGTTTACTACTATCAATCAAATTGAACAATAGGGTCAGACATGTATCCTGAAGATAAAATTGCCGGGGTATTTTTGGGTAATTTCAAAGGGAAAGTCCCCAAACACATATAATCAAGGAATTATAACGTGATTTCAAACATTAAATATCAACAAAATTGTTTAAAGGATATTGAAAGGAAGAAGGTGATGGAAGATAGAAAGTGCCTTACTTAAATTCTCTAAGGATTTTTCAATAGTTGCTCCAAAAGCTTCACTTCAAGGCCCTTCAAGATCGTCTCCAACAATGCTATACCATCAGCTTCAACAATGTTGCTCCAAAAATGTCCTCAAGGTCTTCACAACAATTTTACTAGAAGTTGCTCCAACAATATATTCAATAAGGTCTTCATTATCAACTCGTCTCTTGTTTGGGTGCCTTAATGTGCAATGACATGTTTCCAGGACTGAATTCAATGCAAGGCATATTTGAAACTCTAACTCTGTCTTCCGGTGTCTTATTAGAAATTATTTCAGTTTTCATTTGTGTTTTCAAGTTAGATATTGTTTTCAAGTTTTTACATTTATAATTTTATTGCAATGTGGCAGACTGATCAGAGCAGTGCAGGAACAACCCCGAGACGGGATGATCGCGGAAAGAGGCCAGCGAAAGAACATGTAAAGTGCCAGCATTGCTCTATCTTCAGGTATTTTAGTTATTTACATAAATGAAATAATATTAATTTTGTTCAAATATGCAGACACCTAGCCATGGTACGCCTGATGATTCCCTCTTTGAGGAAGAGCTTTCTTCATCCCTATCTCCAGTGTTCTTGTTGCGAAAAAGGGCACGAGATGCAAGGTCGGAATTTAATACTTTGATAGACGCGCCTCAAACACCTGAAATAGAAGAGAGGATAAAAAAACTTATGAGCCAGCTAGAAACATATCAGGTAATAATAAAAAGTCAAAAGGATATTTTTTTTGTTCTGCATGAGATGAATTGTGATAGTTTGATTTTTAATTTTTACATTGGCTAAACTAACAAAAAGTTCTTTTGTATGTAGCGTTTTCTGGCATTTGCTGAACCCGGTGTTGGTGGTAGTGGGACACAAGGGCAAGAGATTGCCCAACAACCCTCTCATACACCTTCTACTCCTTTAGGTGCTAGCCAAGAAACACACCCTGCCCAAGCAGACACCCAGCCAACCGTTGAACGTGTTGGCAATGATGAGGCTGATATGGCCAACTACATTATTGCGTTTCCTGGAGCTACACGTGTCAGCTCCACAGGGACAATTAATGGCACGTTGTTGGTGAACGATGAGGGTGTCCCTATAAATCATGTACAACTCCCAGGTAAATTTTAATATTTTAAATATTTCATGTACTTTATCTAAAACATATTTATCATGATTTTTATTTTTAAATTAATGATAATATATTTTTTTTTCTGTGTAGGAAACAATGAGTTCTACAGGTTTTTGGAGAGCCATGCGTTGGTAATTTTTGGCCCAACCATATGCACAAGGTGGAATTCCCAAAATTCCAACCTGAAAAAAGAACTTCTAAATTATCTAGAAGCCCTTTTTGGGGTCAACACATTTGACAAAACAGCGGTGGCTCGGGTATCCGGCAAATATTTGAAATATACCAAGGACACCTATAGGACGCAATTGCAATTTAACCCTAGATACGAGCATCCTCTCACAGTTCCAGAGAGTGAGTGGAGAGCACTCATCCATGATGGAAAAGAGAAAAGGGCAAAGAAAGAAGGAAAAATGCCAACTGGACCCGCAAGGTAAATTACAACTTTAATTTAATAGCTTTAATTTTCTCTATGTCTAAAATAAAAGTGTGCTACGTCATATCTGACTTCAATATTTTGATGCTAGGTTGCCTGACACCTCAAAGGAAACAAAAGCTAGGATTGAAAAAAAGGGCCATCACAAGCTAGGCCAGGGCAGCTACTTGAAATTAGCCGCAAGAATTGTAATTAAGTAGCTAAACATCTTATAATTAATTGTATCACCTTCCAATGTTTTTGTAATCCTATCAAATATGATTAAAAATACACAATCATATGTAATGTAGGGTGATGACTTCGGAACAGAAACTACAGAGGAAGATAAAAATATCGCTTTCCATTTCGGCTATCAAGCCGTAGTTGAACGTCGCAGAAGCTTGGGGCAGGTCCCAAGATCCAGAATGCCTGATAAGGTAAAAAATTAACCTTTCAATATGTTTGTTTTCGTCCATAAATTTAATGTCTAACAACTTTTTTTAAATCAGGGGAGCAGCACTACCGACGAGGCAAATAACCCAGTTTTAGAGCTAGATGTAGATGATCCTCACGTGCAACTTGATCATTGTAGTGGGGACCAGGTCGACAATGCTACTATCAGTGAGGGCCGTGACGGTAATTAATTTCCACTTATAATTTTTTCTAATTATACCTTGATGGTTGTCCTTATAACATTTTTTGTTTAAATGACAAATAATGTTTCCCTTGAGGATCTTACCACCAGAGAGGAAGACAGGGCAACAGTCCCAACGGCGACAACTGGTGCACCAGGTAAATAATCTCATTGCAATTTTTTTTATTAATATTACCGAACTAGTTCAATGATATTTAAAAACTGACAATTAAAATTTAATATTATCTGTTTTGTAGGCGATGCCCCGTCACTGGATGAGACCAGACATCGTGACTACGCAACTAGGTCAGCAGTGCGGGTCGAAAGGCACGAAACAGGAGCAGAGCACGATGATATTGATGATGTAATTAGGAGCTTTATAAATAGGAAGAAGAAAAAGAAAAAGAAAATTTGATAATGTAAAATATTGTATTATTATAAGACAAACGTTACCATACTTGGAACGTTTTTTGCGTTATATAAAAAACTAATTTATCATACTATTTTTATGTCAAGCATTAATTGCAATGTTTCCTTGCGTACTTTTTGTTGAATTGTTTTTTTATTAGTTATTGAATATTTTTTTTTATGCTCATGAAAGTAAAAAATGAAACATAGATTGGGTATTGGGGAATTGAGAGTGATGTGAGGGGGGGGGGGGAGGGGCCATAAGAGCTTCCACCTTCACGTGGTTGGCCCTGTTTAGTAGAGAATAATTTATTGGAGCGATTTAATCTTGGAGCAAACCTCCCTTGATCCAGCGTAGCAACAAAAAAGTCACTATTGACTTAGTTGCTACTCTTTCAGATCGTGGGAGGCTTGTTCCAAGTTCATGCGACTCCAATAAATTTTTCTTGAAACGAAGAGGAGCTTATTCAGGTATGTTTTGAAATTTTCAACATATGTTCTAACATTATCATAAGAATGCATCTTAGAGTAAAAATACTACATCAATTACTTGTATTTATTGTATAGATAATGATGGATTTTGATTGACTTGGCAGTGCAGGTACAAATCCTCTTGCATCATGAGCAATACAACTTGTCAACCAGGGTCATTTCCAGGATATTTTTGCTTGTGCGCTTGACCAGGTTAGTAATGTCACATTTTGTAAGTTCCTTTACAGTTCACAATTCAATATTAAGCTTATTCATGATTATTATCTAGGTTTTTTGTATGTGTTTTTTCATCTATTTGATTGTAAGCAACTCTGCATGTTTCCTGTTGTTCACTATGATTTCTCCCATTACCACTCCCAGGATGAATCCGACTTTATTGTTACATAGGTTGCTTTATTGTTACTATGATTTCTCCATTTACGATTTCATAGGTTACATCATGTAAAGTTGTCAATCTCAGGTTGGTGATGAGCTTTAGTTCTCCAGATTTGGGGCTTTTTTGATATTTTCTCCCTCATGTCATTCTTGCATCACCTCGTTGTTTGAGCATGCCAATTGTCTACCACTTGTACCAATTGGCACATGTCAATCTCTGAGTGGTGCCACATTTCACCTATTTTCGGCCCACTTGACCACTTGAAAAACTCAAATCCACACACCATGTGTCTTTATCATGGAGTGCCACATGTCCTAGATATTTAGGTCGATAGGCCTTCTGTTATGAAAGAGATCAATTTTTTTTCGTCAACACTTCTTATCTAGGCACGACACTTGTTACTTGTTTAATCTGACAGTCACAGTCTCTCGGGTTACCTTCTAGGTTTGACATACCACTGGTTTCTGGTATATTTCCATGGAATCGGTCTGAAAATACCAGCAACAATCCACACACCTGCAACCGTCGACAGACCTACCGTTTTAGTAGCTGCATTTCCGCAACTGCCAATACACCTGCCGTTTTAGTTGCTGCATTTCGGTAACTGCCAAGATACCTGCCGTTTTAGTTGCTGCATTTTAGCAACTGCCAATACACATGCCGTTTCATTCTCCTGGACTCTGTGTATGCATATTTTTCATATAATTTTATCACGAAGTTGGCTGCAGTGCTTTGACATGCCTTTGAATATTTTTGCGGGTTAGAAGACATTTCAGGCCAGAGCTATTGAATAGACTTGATGAGATAGTTGTATTTGATCCTCTTTCTTGTGATGAGCTCAGAAAATTTGCTAGACTACATATGAAAGATGTAGTGATTTGTCTTGCAGAGAGAGGTGTTGCTTTAGGGGTTACAGATGCTGCTCTGGATCTTGTTCTTCAGGAAGCCTATGATCCTGTAAGTAATCACTTTGTTTTGCTTTCTTTCTTATTCAGAGTCTATCTTGCCAGGGGATGTGCCCATTATGGTTTGTTATGAGACCGTTGTCAATTTCATCACCATCCCTCATAATATGTTTGATTGTGTTTATAAATAATAAAAAATTATTACACCAAACAATAAACAATTAATTGTACTATGAGTAATATGATATCTTGAAATAATTCTCATTATAATTTAATAACCTCTGCTCTCACTTGGTGTTGTCTATATCACTAAGTGTCTCTTCTTTAAAATTATAGTTACAGCAGACAATGAACAATCAACTGCACTGTGAGTGATATCTTGTAATAATTCTTATTATAATTTCCTAACCTCTACTCTCACTAGTTGTCTATATCACTAGGTGTATCTATTTTAAAATTATAGTTTCAATGGTAGATAAATTGTTATCTTAAAATTATAGCTTTGATGGTGATACCTTGTGATTGATAATGCAGTTTGAAGCAGCTTTGGCTTTGCCTGTTACAACTTAAAAGTGGTTTTTAGCAATGGGAGTCATGTTTGTTAAGGTTCATACTAATATGAAGATCTTGTAATTCTATATTTAGGATAAGAGAAGATGGCCTCTGCTTTGGGCAGTATGACAACAATTGCCACATCTACCTCATTGGGTAACAATGGAAAGGGGAAGAAGTTGGGTGCAATGTTTGATAATTATTGCAGACAATTGTCTTCTCTTTCAGTTTTTTCACCCATTTCCTTTAATCGCTCAAGCAGAAGAGGGACTCTGAGATTACGCGACAGAGAGAAGGTAGTTAATACAAGAGCTATGGAAAAGGAGTTTTACTTCAACAAGGATGGCTCAGTGACAAAAAAATTGCAGGTCAGAAATAAAATTATGTTTAAAGGAAGGTCACCTGCACGTGAAACTTCACTGCGGTGGATCTTTCCTTGTCCACTTATATTTGATTTTAATGTGCTATTTTAATTTTTCATGGAGGGTTGTTTTGGCATATGGTCTGGCATTCAATTGCACACTTACTGAAAGCATTGTCAATTTGTCTTGCAGGCGGTGTGAAAAAACTTGATGATCTTGTTGGAGTCACCCTTGGGGCGAAGGGAAAAATGTTGTCTTCGAGAGAAAGCATGGTTCTCCGAAAATAGTTAATGATGGTGTGACAGTAGCTAAGGAGGTAATTTGTAGATGTGTGCTCTGGTTTTCTTTTTAACGTTGTATTAGTTCCCCTCTTAAATGTCTTAGATTTGGTAGGCATAATTTGAAAACTCAAAGGTGAAAGGAAACATATTTGTTACCCAGTGGTCTACTTGGCCTATGGACTAGCCACATTAGAGTAATGCATAAATCTTTTCACAACAATAAAAGGAAAGGGTTATGGCTGAGTCAAATTTTATTGTTATTGATAGTGTAATGAAATGTATCTCAATGTTATGGTTTTGGCCTTTTTATTGGTTGAATTAGAGGACCCAGTTGAAAATATTGGGGCCAAGTTGGTAAGGCAAGCTGTGGCAAAGACAAATGATTTAGCTGGGGATGGAACCACAACATCTGTTGTTCTTGCACATGTTGGAATATTGAAAAATTCCAAAACAATGAATGGAGAATAAATCTCCCTTCCTCTAACACAGAGAAAATAAAAATTTCTTTGACAGGAGACAGAGTTTCAATAATTTGAAAACAAACTTCTATTCCCTTCAATAACTCAAAAAAAAACTATTACACTACTTCCTCACTGAGAGGGATTACAAAATTATGACTGCTACAAAACGCAGTGCATAAAACCAACTCATTGTTTGTTCAAAACAAACATACTCTGTCTCTAAAACACTCTGCTGTGTTTTTCCCTTTCGCACTGCTGTGCATACACACTTAAAAAGTTACACTCAGTCTTTCACTTTTTACACACTGTTGTGTAATAAAAAATTTACGTATTGTCTATAAAAAAAACTACCAAGCTTTTTCGTCCTTTTTATTTTTATATGCCGTAACATATAAAACATATTATAATAAACCCTCTTTTTAAAAAAATAAAATTAAAACTAAATTCTATGGCCAACCTTTCATTTCGCATATGATATATATATAACATATGTTTAAAACATATGTATATATTAAAGCATACATAAAATTAAACTATCAAAACATTAAAGAACCCTTTCCGTCGGACTTCAAAAGTCTGAATAGATTGAATTTCAAACCAAATTTGCATTCCAAAATGGGATGCTGACATCTGCCTAATTTGTAACGCGAATTCTCAATCCAATGTGCCTTATAAAAAATTCGGGTCCGGTTTTCAGGTTTTCAGATTCCCTTCAATTTCATGCGATCCAATATTAATGCTCCACGTGTCCTCCTTTTGAATTTACAAAACTGTCGAGTAAATTTATGTTTGTTTAATTTTTGGTTAGTGAATTGCGTTAATTCTGGTTGTTGTGTTTAAATACAATCCTGTACAGAAATATGGCTGCGGCCGTCTACAAAAAAAACTTGCAGGAATTTTAAATGCTGAATTAAATTTCTGGATGGCATGCAAGCAACCTCCAAAAAAAAATGTTGCTGCTGCATCCGTCCTTCTGCTGCAGCAGTTGAAGTTAAAATTCAACAGCACAGGGTTTAATAAGTGAGGGTGTAAAGGTAAATTTTTGTCGATAGTATTGGATTAAGATCATCTATTCATTTTT
The DNA here is from genome assembly GCA_034641835.2 of Pinus albicaulis. NCBI lineage: Eukaryota > Viridiplantae > Streptophyta > Pinopsida > Pinales > Pinaceae > Pinus > Pinus albicaulis. Next base: position 3,851 of record JAXQQM020073414.1, on the reverse strand, counting down.
GTAGGGTCTTATGGTGTTTGGTTTTTTAGTTTTGGGTTGGGCTTATTGAGTCTAAGATAGTTTTTGAGTGAAAAAAATTGCTATCAGGTATTAAAAAATTTTGGTTCTTTTGTCAAAATTTATGAGCTTGTTAGGAAATACAAAACTGACAATGGTTGTATCTTAAATTTGTGGAAAATAATTTGAAATGAAACCTTTTTGTTTAGGTTGCTGCAGCAGGTGCAAACCCCATTCAAATTACTAGGGGCATTGACAAGACAATAAAGGCCCTTGTTTCGGAACTCAAAATTTTGTCAAAGGAGGTAAACGCTTGCCTTTTGAGTAGGCTAGTTTTCCTTTTTGCTGATGGTTTGGTGTATCTAATTGAATTAGTTGCCTAAAGTATTTTTGGTTGCAAACTCCTTTTCATTTTTCATACAGTATTGGCCTTGTGGAATACATTTGATTGTGTGGTCTTGTTAGATCTACAACATTTGTAGTTGTTTAGTCTTATGGCCGAGGTGCACTTTTATTATGGAAATAGTTGATGCAATATTGTCGTTTAATCCTTACTGCAGGGTAGCATGTTGAGAAGTTTCTTGTGAAACATTTGGTATTCAAAATGACACTTGATCCTATACAGCATCATGCACTTGACTTCAAAATTCATATTCAAAGTGTGCCAGACAATTCTTGCAAAATTTCAAATATTTATGTTGTTTTAAACCATTATCTTTTTCATGTGTTGGATGCTGAAAATGTGAAAAAGACTTTGGTATGAAACCAACTGGTGAATAATTTCCAGCAAAACAACCACTTCCAAGACATGATTTAGAAGTAGAACATATGTACTTATGAAGCATAGAAAGATATCCTTGATGCATTGTTAATGTTTGGCTAGGGTTATTTTTTGAGAAAATAACTCCTTATTCCTAGAATAGTGATCTTCAATACAAGTAAATGCCAGAGAAGAGAGATCATCGTGTGACATAAACCTATTAAAAAAAGTGAACAGGGAATGATTATTAATTATGGCATACTAAGTTGTCAGTGATTTTGACTATTTGTCTTTAACATGTAAAAATGTTAAATTTCAAACTTACATCATCATGGTTTGGCATCATGAGCTTGACTAATTGTCCACCATGCTCATAATTTCATTTTTGTATTCATATCTATAAACAACGTTTCAAATAATAATAAAAAAGTTCTATAAGAAAAATCTAGACCTCCATGCTGTTGCTCCTTGTGAGACAAAGTCAAAATTGCATTACACAATCTGACACATAAGAATCTCCTATATCCCGGTGGTATGTATCCAAATTCTTATAATAGTGTCTTCAAGACTTATATTGACATTTCCAATGAGATATTTAAGCAATGAAAGATGGAGCCTTCTTCATTGTTGTATATGTAACAGTCTTTTATTAATATAAAGATTGATGGTTTTGTCTTTCTGAAAATGAAATGTAAAAATAATTTATTGTGGTCAATTGAAAAGTTGTTTTTTTAAAGCTTTTCATTATGGAAGGGCGACATAGATATATGCCCTTCTAATTGAAATTCGGACCTGCCCTTCAGAGATTTGATCATTTGTGTGGGACATTCAACAAACAATAAAACTATTCCCTACAACGTTATATAAACAGCATCTCTTAGCTCCTTTGTCAAAACTTCAAAAGGAACCCCTTTAGCGGTATTTCATCACGAATTGATCATTTTACCATGTACCTTCTTCTAGAGGAATATTCTTCCGCTTGATGAGGTACTTCATAATGGTTATATGTCAAAGAGATACAGAATGTTTATCTATAAATTTTTGTGGTTCAAAAATCAACTTTCATTCTTCATCTAATTTTGGAAGTTCTATTTACATTGGCATATTTTTTCCCAAAACCTTTTTTAGGCAAGATACATGAAAAACATTATGAATGCAAGAAGAAGGAAAATATAACTTCTATACCACTTGTGCAATCCTATGAATAATTATTTAGGGCCATAACATTTTTGAGCTAATTCTTTATTCTTCTTTTTCTTGAATGAAGATTGCTTATAATGCTATAATCTAAAAAATACCCAATTACCCTCCTCAAATTATCTTTCACTACAATGTTGTTCCCCTTGTTGTTTTATCATGTTTCATGTCATTTGAAGGTTTTCCATAATAATTTTCAAAGTTTCTTTAGTATTTTCCATATGTGACTCTGTTTCCTATACTTTGGGCTTATCTTGCAAAAAGTATGAGATACTAGGAGTTGGATATCCATAAAGGGCCTTAAATGGGGAAATTTTAGTAGATGTGTGATAGGTAGTATCATATTACCATTCTTCCTTGAGGAACCCACTTCATCCATTAAGATTGATTTTCTAAAGAGTAACATTGTAGATAACCTTAAAAACATTTGTTAACTATTTTTGTTTGACCATTTGATTGTGTTTGATATGTAGAACTCATGGAAGCTAGTGTTTCTCCACTCATATTAAATAATTATTTCCAAAAGTTTCTTGTTACTATTACTTTAGGAAAACCATGAAGACTATGAATTTCTTTCATGGACACTTCTTCCACTTGGCTTGTTGTTTATGTACTTTGAGCTCTACAAAAAAAATCTACAAAATTTGTCTATATAAATGACCACAAAAATGTAATACTTACCTTTATATTTCAGTAACCCTGTAATAAATTCTATTGATATATATTCTAGTCTTTGAATATGTATGTGGAATGGTTGAAGTAACCCTAGAGATTTTACTATCTCTCTTCTATTTATTATGCAAACCTGACCTTCTCTTACAAAATTTTGAATATCTTTCTTCATTCCTTCCAAAAATATATTTTTTGATCCTTTGAGATGTTTTAAGGAACCCTGCGTCCTACCATCAGAGAGACATGGGACTCCCTTAATATTTTTTATTCAAATATGCTTGCGTGCATAAAAATATTCTACATTTGCACCAAAGTATATCTCTCTTTCACTCCCAATGCTCCATAGAGTTCATCACATCCTTTATAAATTTTAGTTTTTGTTTAGTACTATTGTCATTTTTCCATTATGGCAAGCTTCTTCTAGCCACCTAGGAATAGAAAATGTAATTGGATATAAATTTGAGACCTCTTCTATTTTAGAAAGAGCATCATGTACTAAATTTTCCTTACCCTTTTTGCAGATTATCTCAAAATTAAAACTTTGCATTTTTTCTCCTCATTTTTGTTAATATTCCAATGAAATCCATAGCTTCAAAAAATAATTTATGCTATCATGGTATATCTTGACTTTAAAGTACCTCCCAATGATATACTATCCCCATTTTTTATTGCATGTAATATTGTTTCCATTTATTTTTCATACGTAGATTTCACCAAATATTTTCTTTGAATTTCTTGCTTTTAAAAGCCAATGATATCCCTTATTGTGTTAATGTTACATAAATTCCTTGTCCTAGTGCCTCACACTCTACTATGAATGTTTTACCAAAAGTAGGTGCAACCGATGTTGGTGTAGAAGACATAGCATCCATTAAAAGAGAGAATGCCAAAGTAGCCTCATCATTCAATATAAATGATATTTTCTTCAAGAGATATGTGAGTGGACTTGAAATGCATGCATAATTCTTAACAAATGATCAATAATATCATGTAAGTCTAAAAAATCTTCTAAGAACCTTGATTTTCTTAGGAATAGTTCATTTTGTAATAGCTTGCATATTTTGAGGCTCCAACTTCACTCCTTCCTTTAAAACAATATGAACCAAATACTCGAATTCTTATTTCCCAAAAGCACATTTGGATATTTTTACATAAAAATGATTGTTCTCAATAATTTATATAACTTTTCCACATGTTTAGTGTGGCATTCCCATGATTTATTATA
>JAXQQM020060113.1:0-43739 GCA_034641835.2 Pinus albicaulis | reverse complement strand
CACTAAATGAAGATGAAACATGCAACTGTTGACATGTGTAGTTGACATGTGTTGTCCTTGATGGCAAACCACCTGATGAAGTTATTCTTGACTTGATGGACTTGGTAAGTGATGTAAATCTGATGGTTGTTGACAATATGATGCTGAGTGTTGCCTATGAAGATGATGACAACTTACTTGATGAAGTTGTGCTTGAGAGAATATGTTCCTGATGAAGAAAATATGATGTATCTACAGTATGTACAAAAGGAAATGAAGAAAGGAATTCAGAATGTGCTCAAAATATGATGAAAAGAGTATGTCTCTTTGTATACGCGGATTTGCCTAGGGGAAGTCGTGTATGCATGCGGAAAGGAATGTTCCAAGTCGCGTATGGGCAAAAGCGCTCAAAAAGTGCAAAACCAGGGGTAACCACCATGGTATTGACCCATTGTATTGGGTAATGATCCGCCTAATTGACCCCGTCCAGGTAGTTTTGGGCTCATGGTATTGCTTTGGCCCATGGTATTGAAAAAGGGGCTCATGGTATTGAAAAAGGATAAGCCTATATAAAGAAAAGAAATTCATTGTGCAAATCATGAGCATGAGAGCAAGATGTCTAAGCTTGAATGAATACTTCTCTATGAAGTATATCTGTATGGAAAGGGTAAAGGTTTGATGATAGATCTGAATCTATGATGCACCTATGAAGAAATGATGAAACGGGATGTCTAGATCTGAAATGTATTTGTATCTGCTAGATCTGTTTATGGAGTGATTAGATCTGTGATGAGGCGAACATCTGTCTAAAGTAAGGAGTTGAATCTGAACTAAATATCTGATCTGATGAAGTATGCTGCTCTGTAATGATTGAAGATCTATACGCTACTTCGCCGCAGAGGAAGCGCGTATATACGCGACTTCAGCGAAGAGAAAGCGCGTATGCGCAATAAATTATACACTGAGGTATACGCTGGTTTGTGTGGACGGAAGCGCGTATATATGACATCGGCAAAGGAAGCATTATGCAAACTAGGGTTCTTGAAGCAAGGGTATGAAATATACGATGCGATGTGTGTGTTTACGCTGTCGATCTGTGTTGATAAGTATCTGTTGGTGATGTATGTCTGTTCTTAAAAGTATGGAAAGGGTCCAGTCTGAAAATATGATGAAATGTGGCCTGCAAGTGTTGTTCTATTAAAGTTGTTGGATCCAGTATGAAAATTGATGAAACGTGGTCCAAGGTGGTGCTGAAGGTTGTAGCCTTCAGTCAGGGGGTTGTAGCTCCCTTCCAGGTGAGGCTGGTAAACAAGATCGGGGGTCGTAGCTCCCTTCCAGGTGAGGCTGGTAAACGAGATCGGGGGGTCGTAGCTCCCTTCCAGGAGAGGCTGGTAAACGAGTCAGGGGGTCGTAGCTCCCTTCCAGGAGAGGAGTGTTTGTGTGTGACGGCAATTGGGGTGCTGCGTCTTTGGTCAATGTTGCTTGACACATATGTTGTAAGATGTTTTCTCTATAATAAAATATTGAAGGCTGAGCAACTGCAGCGGTGGTTTTCTCCCGACTTGGGTTTCCACCTAAAAATCCTGGTGTTCATGTGTGATGCTTTGTGTGATGGTTTATTCTGTTCTTACTGAACATGTTTACTGTTTATAGAACATCTAATAAATGAATGATGGAATTATGTAAGTGAAGAACTAATGGCATAATTAGATCTCTGGGTATATGCGAGTTTCATGAAGGATATCCGCGTGTATACGCTAGTTGGCTTCAACAAAGTAGCGTATGGGTTTTAGAGCATGAAAGAGTAAAAATTTTGAATATGCTGTAAATACTGATTCACCCCCCCCGCCCCTCTCAGTATTTTTCCCAACAATTGGTATCAGAGCGGGTCCTTGTGTAGAAGCTTGATCGCTTGAAGGAGATCCGTCGCAATGGGAAGTCTTGAAGGAGTAATGTCTATAAAGCCACCTCTATTCAATGGAATCAATCTAATATTCTAGAAGGTACGAACAAAAGCATATCTGCAAAGTCTTGGTGCAGATGTATGGGCAATCGTGGAAGAAGGTTATCAGTATCCGGCAAGTATTCCTACTAATGCAGCTGAAAGGAAGAAGTATGAAATCAATGCCAAAGCGGTGAATGTCTTGTTAGGAAGCATTTCTGAACCAGAATTCGCTAAAGTGATGCAGCTACATTCAGCAAAATAAATATGGGACAAAATCATTCTAAGTTATGAAGGAGACACAAAGGTAAAAAGTGCAAAACTCCAAACTCTTAGAATTGAATATGAAAATTTGAAGATGCATAGTGATGAGAGTGTTGCCGGTTTCTTCTTACGTCTGGATGATATTGTAAATCGAACGAGAAATTTGGGTGAAACCATAACTGATACTACTCTGGTGGAAAAATTCTTAAGATCCTTGCCTTCAAAATTTGACTCTAAAGTTTTAGCTATTGAAGAAAGGCAAGATTTACAAACTCTTACTATTGTTCAATTACATGAGTACTACGGCCTTTTGAAATGAGACAAGGAGGCCCTTCTCAAGTAAGAGAAGCTGCTTTTAAGGCATCTACAAAAGGAAAGGAAAAGGAAGTTGTCAAAGAATAAGCTATATATCAGATGAAGAAGAGCGAATTTCGTGAAAGCTCCAACTAGGTGTACTGGAAGATTCAAGGTAAGCTTCCTTCACTGTTTTTGAGTGTGGAAAAGTTGGTCATTATCTTTGCTAAATGTCCGCATAAGAGAAAAGCATGGTCAAGGGAAACAAGTACGAGAAGAAAGACTTATTATGCAAATGAAGATGATGATGAAGTGTCCAGTGAAGATGAAGAAGATTCTGACCATGATCTGAAAGTGCTCATGGCAAAGAAGCAAAAGAAGAAGTCTACTAGAAACAAGGAGATCTCTCAGAAAACATGGTTAGCAGAAATTGAATCAAATAGTGATTGGGGTCCTGATTGTCTCATTGATACAATGAATGATGAAGATAGTAAAAGTAAAATTGTGGATCTAGAAGAAGCTATCAAGATAAAAGTTGAAGAACAACAAAAGGAAACTGATAAGAAAGATTCTATCTACAATGAGATGATCTCTCAAATGAAAGATCAAATAGAAATGCTGAATGGACAAGTGGACAAGTATCAAAGGTTTCATACTTATGCATCCAATCGAATTAAAGAACTAGAAGCAGAAATCAACGATCAAAACGCAGATCTCGAAAAATCAAGCAAGAAGAATGAAGGACTTGAAGCTGCAATCATCTCTCTGCAAGCAGATCTTGAAGCATCAAGTAAGAAGAATGAGGAACCTCTACAAACATTTGAAAGGAAGGCCTTGAAGCAGAAATCATCTCTCTCAAAGAAGATCTGGAAAAATCAAATAAGAGGAATGAAGAGTTGCAACAAACATGTGAAGAAAACGAAAATTGGTTGAAAGAAGAGATTCTAAATCTGAAGGATCAAGTAGAAGATGGAAGAAGGAAAGAAGAAAGCATGACAAAGCAATGTCAAGCCTTGGAGGTTGAGGTAAACATTCTCAAAAAGGTAAATTAGGTAAAGAGTTAAACTTTTTGAGGTTTCAAGATAGTACTAACACTTTGGACAAAATTCTAAGTAATCAAAGGTCTCCTACTATCAAACATGGTCTTGGTTTCCATGAAACTGTTAAAGGAGAATCTAGCTCACAAGGAAGTGCCAAAAATTCAGAGGATGTCAATGCAAAACTTGAAGTGTTGAAAGAAATAAAAGATCAACCAACAATCATGAATTCTCAAAAGAATTCATTCAAGAACGTTGAATGTGTTAAATTTCATAATTATGGGCATGTTGCAGCAAAGTGCAGGAGCAGATCATTTTAGCCACAAACAAACAGGTTCTACTCAGAAAGGTACTCTAGTTTCTTCAGAGGATATTGTTTCACATGTAACATGTATGGACATAAAGTAGTTGATTGCAAAAGGAGAAAGATTAGAAATACTCATTATGATTCTTATGCTTATGGACACATGAGATGTTATTCTTGTAACAAGTATGGACATGTAGAAAAAGAATGCAGGTTGAACATATATGAGAAATTGGATAACTTCCAGCACACAAATAGACAGTTCAAACAAATGCGAAGGAAGGAGGACCGATCGAAACGTAGGGAATTTGACCCTATTGCGGTCATCCGCTTCTGAAGCTTACTTCTCTGATTGACTGCAGGAATGATGTGAGATACATTATGAGATCTAGTAATGTATCGTCACAAGGGGAGCAATGTATGATGTCTCTCATGGTTGATTTGATTATTCTGGTTATATGTATCTCTGACAAAGCATCTGGTGTGAAGAAAAGACAGGAACAGAAGGTAAATTTGCAGGAGGAGATGAAGGTGTGAAATTTTCTATATTTCACTTTCCATACGCAGGTTCTATGAAACAAATTCGCATATACACGCGAGTTCCAGCTGGCACAGACGCGTATGCATTGATGATGAGAAAATTTATCTGATAGCTGAAGATCTGGAGCAGAGGTTCAGGGGGAGCATCAGTCTGACTGCTGATGATTGCACTGTTAGCATTATTCTGGTTATACTCATGATAATACATGGGTTCTTATTATGAATGAATTTGGTTGCTTTATGATGAAGAGCATTCATTGGTGAAGATGAAAGTCTTCCCTCTTATATTTAGGATCATGCGAGAGATTCTTGTGATTCTTGGCATTTGTGAAGGTGTTGGATTACTTAAGTTAAGCAATAGCACTGGTTTAGGGGGAGTAGTAGGTTGATGATTGCATTGTTGGAAATATGATTGCTTATTCTTTGGTCTTTATGATACTCATGCTCAAATGATGATGACTTGGTACATGGATTATTATGATGAGATTTTGAGCCCTAGTTGCTGATAAGTATCTTATGTGTTCACACATGGATGAGTTGGATGTCGATTGATTCAGAAATAAGAAGAGATCATGCAGAGTTTGTTACTATGGTTGAGATCTTTTGCCTACATATGTTACTTCATGTTTAATCTTGAAGATCATGGTGATTTCGGACCACATGGATGATTGCTTGACACATATCTGAAGATGTTGTTCTGGTATGATAATTTCTCTTGGAAAGAATGTATTGATGCTGCACGGAATATGAAGACTTGGTTACTAATGCGCTTATGATACCACCATTGGATCGCTTGAAGACACAACTACACTGTTCTATCTATCTGTAGTCCAGAGAAGCATTCAAATATCTGAGAAAGAAGCTGAACACTGTCTTTGCCTCACAAAGAATCAGACCTGGTTGAAATTTAGAAGATGGCTTGGGATACGCGGGTTTCCTGAAACACAGTCGCGTATATAAGCGAGTTCCTGCACAGAAAACCGCGTATGTTTGGTCGCTGGAAATTTTTGGTTGGTTTCAGCTCTCTTCAGCACAGCTGCAGTGCTGTTTGGTATCTCTGATACTGTTTGGTATCTCTGGTAGTGTTCCAGTTCTCATAATTATGTTTCTAATGTTTTGATGAAGATGCCTTGATTATTTGTTGGTGGAAGTTTTCAGGATGCACAAACTAAGGGGGAGCCTTAGTCTTTGGAAAGATTGCTTGGTTGCACAGATTCAGGGGGAGCATTAGCTTTGCTTAGTATAATGCAGTGTTGGCATTATGATGGTTCTGAAATATGTTCTCTTTCTTGAGGACTTTCTGGTGTTGGTCTTAAATGGTCGTATTTGTATTTTGATGAAAAGGTCTTGTTGAGACCCATGATGTAAAATTGTAATTTTCGATCATGCAAGGACTTGTCAAATTTTGTAAACCCACGTGGTTGGGTAGGCGGAGTCAATTTTTTAAATCCACTTGGTTGGTGGTGAGTTGAAATGTGTAAACCCACTTGGTTGGGTACTTGATCTCATATATGAAATCACTTGGTTGGATATTTGATGTAAGTATGAGTCTTTTGGTAATAGGAAGTTCATAAAGTCATGTACTTCATTGAAAAATATGTTTGAAGATTCAGCATGAAATCAGGGGGAGCTTGGTCACTTCAATATACATCATGATTTCACTTCAGTTCACATCAGATCTGCAGAACGCTTCTTCTACATGAGGAGAAAAGGGGGTGAGTGTGTTGGTTTTGTTGACCAGATTTGCCCTTGAGCCAATGTCAAAGGGAGAGTGTGTTGGTTTTGATCGGTGTTTTGATCCGCCCCTTCATTAGTTTGTGATCCGCCCTTTGCCCTTGATGTCAAAGGGGGAGAGTGACATGGTGTTTGAATGAAGAATGGTGTCAAAATTGGAGAGAGTGACATGGTGTCCTTGTGATTCTTAATGTACCTATCTGTGGTGGTAACCAAACACCATCATGGTTGCCATCAAGTCCAAAGGGGAGATTGTTGGAAATATGATGCAGAGTGTTGTCCTTGATGGAAACCCACTAAATGAAGATGAAGACATGAGATTGTTGGCATGTGTTGTCCTTGATGGCAATACATCTGATGAAGTTATTCTTGACTTGATGGGTTTGGTAAATGATGTAAATCTGATGGTTGTTGACAATATGATCTTGAGTGTTGCCTATGAAGATGATGACAACTTATGATGAAGTTGTGCTTGAGAGAATATGTTCTTTGATGAAGAAAATAAATCACCCATTACGAGTATGTACAAAGGAAATGAAGAAAGGAATTAGAATGTGCTCAAAATATGATGAAAGAGTATGTCTCTTTGTATACGCGGATTTGCCTAGGGAAGTCGCGTATGCCTTGTGAGAAAGAGACGTTCCAAATGTGTGGGCAAGCGCTCAAAAGTGCAAATCCAGGGGTAACCACCATGGTATTGACCCATTGTATTGGGTAATGATCCGCCTAATTGACCCCGTCCAGGTAGTTTTGGGCTCATGGTATTGTTTTGGCCCATGGTATTGAAAAAGGGGCTCATGGTATTGAAAAAGGATAAGCCTATATAAAGAGAAGAAATTCATTGTGCAAATCATGAGCATGGGAGCAAGATGTCTGATCTTGAATGAAGACTTCTCTGTGAAATATATCTGTATGGAAAGGGTAAAGGTTTTATAATAGATCTGAATCTATGATGCACCTATGAAGAAATGATGAAGCGGAATATCTAGATCTGAAATGTATTTGTATCTGTTAGATCTGTTTATGAAAGACTTAGATCTGAGATGAGGCGAACATCTGTCTGAAGTAAAAGGGTTGAATCTGAACTGAATATACGTCATTAGTATGCACTCGTAATGATTGAAGATCTATACGATACTTAAACGCGGAGGAACGCGTATATAGGGTTGGTGCGAAAGAAAGCGCGTATGCGCAATAAGTGCTCTATTTGAGGTATCTGTTGGTTTGTGTGGACGGAAGCGCGTATATACGCGACATCGACAAAGGAAAAGCGCGTATACAAACTAGGAATTTCTTTGAAGCAAGGGGTATGAAATATATGATCTGTTCTGCTGTGTTTCTGCTATCTGATCTGTGTTGATATGAATCTGTTGATGATGTATGGTTGTGCTTAAAAGTATGGAAAGGGTTCGGTCTGGAAATATGATGAATTGTGGCCTGCAAGTTGTGTTCTATTAAAGTGGTTGGATCCGGTGTGAAAATTGATGAAACGTGGTCCAAGGTGGTGCTGAGGGTTGTAGCCTTCAGTCGAGGATTGTAGCTCCCTTCCGGTGGGGAAATTTGGTAAACGAGATCGAGAATTCGTAGCTCCCTTCCGGGAGGGGCGAGTAAACGAGTCGAGAAGTCGTAGCTCCCTTCGAGGAGGAGGCCCCGGTAAGCAATGGCAGTGGGTGCATAACGTCTTTACAAGTCAATCTGCGCCGACACATATGTTGTAAGATGTTTTCTCTATAATAAAATATTGAAGGTTGAGCAACTGCAGCGGTGGTTTTCTCCCGACTTGGGTTTCCACCTAAAAATCCTGGTGTTCATGTGTGATGCTTTGTGTGATGGTTTATTTTGTTCTTACTGCACATATTTACTGTTTATAGAACATCTAATAAATGAATGATGGAATTATGTAAGTGAAGAACTAATGGCATAATTAGATCTCTGGGTATACGCGATTTTAATGAAGGATATCCGCGTGTATACGCTAGTTGGATTCAGCAAAGTAGCGTATGGGTTTTAGAGCATGAAAAAGTAAAAAGTTTGAATATACAGTAAATACTGATTCACCCCCCCCTCTCAGTATTTTTCCCAACACTTATGTTAAGCACCTCCGATCTAATAACCCCAGGCCCCTGCTTTATATTTAACCTGCCACCTCATTCAAAGTCCCAGCCCCACCTTCCAAACTAACCCGTAATCCATTCTCACCCGACCACCGTCTGATCCACTCCATCAAATCCAATGACCCACAATCATCATCGCAAACCCAAGTTCACGATTGTTAAAACTTTCGGGGGTTTGTGAAATGGGTTGTTTTGCAACCATCCCATTCACCACATGTCGCATCTGCACTCCATCGTATCCCCGAAAAATAAACCACCTCACCACTTTTGACTATGCGATAACCTGGGAAACCGCCTTCACGCCTACAACAAAACCATCGACCTCTTTGACATATTTTGAAGCCCTATGTCACTATGATAACGTTTCTAAGGATCCTGGTGGGTCACAACTAAACACAGAAACCAAAGGCCACCATTGTCCGAACTCTATCGACAGACTTCTCGAGATCCTCAAAGCCATACTGCCTCCCTGCGGGATCCCATTTTTATTTAATAAATTGTTTTAATTTGGCGGGTGATCGATTTATCAGAAAATGCATAATTTTCATTTCTAATTCCAAAAATTTCTTAAACAGGGCTCTCTGAATGACAATTTAGAAGCTTTGTTAATCAAGGGATTTAAAACCCAAGAATAATCGAAGGCAACAATGGATCATGATTAATAAGGATCATTCAATTCCTCCAAAGACAACGAGGCTTATTATAAGTGAATGACAGAGTAAGAAAAGGAGGGCTTCCTGTGACAACGATAGGTGAAAGAAATACAACATAGAAGTCACGAGTTAAAAGATAAAAGATCAGTCAAAGGTTAAAGTATAAAGACAAGGTTAAATGAACAGAATTAAGGAGAAATACAACAGTTAAAGGTAAAAGAGGTAAACCCAACTGTCAGAGGTAAAAACGAAAAATCAGAAAGCAAATCAAATATATAAGAAGGTTGAAGAAGAGATTACAGTGACAACAAAGGCAGTAAAAGAAAACATAATTAAGGAAAAGACAAATCAGAGGATAAATCAACGAAGAAGACAGAGCCAAATGACAAGGCCACTCAGCATTTACTTATTCACATTCACATTGGCCACCTACAGCTTAATTTTGCTTTAAATGAAGGCAGCTACAGTTAATATTATAGTCAGAGATATTTTAGCAGCAGTTTAGAAGCTATTGTAAAGTTAATGTTTTAAGGTGAATAAGTCAAAGATATTTTAAAGTTAGCTTAGCAATAAATTAGAAATTTATTACTACAGTAGGTCAGTCAGAGATATTTTGGCATTGGGCCTTGCATGGTCTCAATTGTCAAACATCATTTACTCTGTATTAAATGAAAATTTTTCGCCCTAGATTAGGGAAACCTTCTCATCTGCAGTTAAATAGTGCATGTATTGTTCATTATTATTGTTGGTTGGTTGGTTGCTAAGTTGGATTTTGATCAACCTTTAAGTTGCAAAGATTATTGCACTAGAGAATTGTAACTATTTTTTAGTAGAACATCAGTAATACAAGCACGTTCATAGGATTCTTGAGCTATGTTAATGGTGATGTTATCCCTCTTTGTTAATATTTCTCCTCTGTTTTCCATATTGTACATCAATTTCTCTGATAATAGAACTTAAATTTTAGATTAAGATATGATGTTTGGGCACCTTAACTCTATCTGTTATTATTATCTTTATGTTTTCATCTACAAAGTATAGCTAAATAATTCAGAGGTGTTCTTCTCTTTAGCTTACCTAACTATTGTCTTGAGGTTTTCTTAGTGAAGTTTAGCTAAAGAATTCAGAGGTGTTCTTCTCTTTAGTTTCTCCTAAACTATTTATCTTAAAGCCCTTCTTTGAAGTTTAGTTAAAGAATTCAGAGGTGTTCTCCTATTTAATTCACTGAACTGTTATCTTGAATGTTTTCTCTATCTGAAATTATAACTAGAGAATTCTTAAATGATCTTTAGTATTACTTTATTTTTGTCTTGAGGCTTTCTCAGTAAAGTTTAACTAAAGAATTAAGAGGTGTTCTGCTCTTTAGTTTTACCAAACTATTATCTCAAAGGCTTTTCTTGTTGAAGTATAGTGAAAGGATTCTTATTTTCCCTTTAGTTTCACTGAATTCACAAAAATTCTATCATTTCATATTAATCTTACCTAAGAAGATCCATTTGATATAGTTAACTTTCCCTATGAAAACCCTTGAAGATTTGATGTAAAATTTAAACCTTTTATCACTCCATAACCCAATGGATTAAGCTTCTCCTACTCTATTTGTCTAACCTACAATCAATCAATCAAACAAAACAATAAACCCCAAAACTTCATAACTAGCCTAAAATCAGAAAAACATAAGCATAAAGATAAATTAGTTAATCATAAACATAGAGAGAGCCCTCTCTGAGCCCAGGAAGGCTAGGTCCTAGACTCTAAAGTAGTTTGATGTGGTTCCCTGCTACTTGTTCTTGCCAATCTTGCAAATTATAGGGAGCCAGCAGGCAGGAAATTAATGAAAAGGTTGCAGATATTTCTTTGGGATACCTGTGGTATGAGAATTTAGCATTGTTCTTTGTTATGTCTCATTATGTATGAATGTTTTGTTTCATGATCCATTTTATTTCTATGATATGCTGGGTTTTAAGTTTGATAAACAAAATACATCTCTCATGCTCTGTTTTGGGAAAACCTTCATATTTTTTCCATCTTATTTAGTTTAGAAAAAATTCATGCTTAGCCTTGCTCTTTCTAGCTCCTCACCTGTTTGATCCATCCCACTCAAGAAACCCTAAAGTGTTAGTTTTTATACCTACCTTTCCCCATTGAATCTCTACAAACCTAATCCTATTTTCCCTGACCTAGTCTCTTTGACTCAATGCACCCATCCAACAATACAATTCAACCAAATCAAACCCGTTGTACTTATACCTATCCTAAAACCCTAAATCCCCCATCCCTCTTGGTTGTGACCTTGTGGAGAGAGCCCTCTTCGACTTGGTAGGGCTAGCTACCAAGTCAAAAGTTTGGTCTGTGGTTACCTCTGTTGGGATTCCTTTTCAACCTTGGGAATCTAGCGGAGTGATAACATTCTGGCGCCATTTCCAGGGAGCGAAAAGACAAATTTTCCTTGGGTGTACAACAAAGATTTATTGGAAACTAATCCTTTGGATGATAGGATCGAGTTTCATAAGGTTGATTTCATAATTTCAGTGCCTTGTATTAGATATGGCTTCTACAAGATATACCATAGCGAATCCAGACCCTGATCCAATCGATCCGGTTGATGATCCAGAGAAGTTCTTTCAAAAAAATCGATATCAAACTCCACACATTCAATTAGGACCAGTTCCATTGGTAAGATCGGTTTCTCTACCTGTTAAGTTACTTTCTCTTGAAGATATACCTTATGACCTGAAGTTTTAATTGTCATTATTTAAATCCAAACCCGAAACTTCCTTGTCCGATATAGTATTTGATCCTCTAAGATTATCTGAGGTAAAGCCTTTGTCTGAATTAGACCTTAGTCCTTTGAAAGATTGGTTTTTCGAAGAAATTAAGCCCGAATCTGACCTTGACATTAAGGAATGGATCCAATTCTACCATTTGGAGGAATTTTTTGTTTCATCTGAACATCAAACTCATTCAATTATAGTATATTCATCTGCACCTTCGACTTCATCATACATACCTGCCACTTCAGTACCAACAACTTCAGCTCCTTTACCTATTCATCCAATCCCTCCTGTTGTCAAACCAGTATTTCATTCAGCAGAAATTATGGCAAGATTTACCCCACTCATCTTACCATCCCAATTGCATTACTTACCTCATGGATATGTCAAAATACTTCCCCTCTTCGATGAAAATTCTGAAATCACATCCCGTCAACATATGGCCAAAATCACAACCTTCATAGATCTTGAGGAGTTAGATGCAGATGATGCCAAGATGCGAATTATCACACAAATTTTTTCTGGTGAAGTTAAATCTTGGTTCTGTGCCTTAGAAACTAATTCTATTAGAAATCCCACTAAATTAACTGATTCTTTCTTAGCCAGGTGGGATGGAAGAAAAACCCTTTACAAATCCTTGTTGAGTATGACTCCCTGAGGCGTAATCCTAATGAATCTATTCATGAGTATAATTCTCGATACCTTAGAATCTATAACTCCATCCCAAATGAAATGAAACCACCTCTTGGTTTGGCCCTCCTACGTTATCCTGATGCTTTTGACCTAGACATGGCCTACTCATTGAAAGAGATAAATCAAACTACTCTAGAAGAAATGATCTAAAATTCAGTGACTATTGAGGCCAACCTCTTGATTAAGAAGTCAAAACTCAAAAATGAACATAAAGTAACCATTAAAGAGGAACCTTCCACCTCATCCGACACTAAATTTGATGCTTTTCTTAGGACCATGGAAATGATGGTCAATATAATGTATATTTCAAATATACAAACACATCACAAGTCAGAAATCCGAACTTTCGAGGCCAGGAGTAGCAACCTCAGTTCCGGATAAACAAAAGAGAGCAAAGAGCTCCCAAAACTCAGCAACAATAACAAATTCAGACACCACTACGACAGAACTATGCTTAGAGTGATGAAGAGGAAGAGCCAACAGTAGAGGAAAACCTTATTTTTACAGCTGATGGTCAGCCCATCTTTCTGATTGAAGATGGAGAATATGCGAAAAAAACAAGCTTACCTAGTGATAAATACTACATAATGGCAAATGATCATAAGTTAAAAGTCGAATATGATGATTATCAGAGAGGATACCTGAATGCATTGAGTTCCTAGCAGAGGAAGTATTCCTTGAGAAGCCGTGAAGTTCCAATCAATCCACCTCCGAAGAAGACAGTTCAGCAGAAAGAAGTACCACAGAAACAAGCTTCTCAGGCCAATCAAAATAAGGGTAAAGAGATTGTAGCTCCAAATCATAACATAAGCAATCATACTTCTACAAGTACACCTGTCAAAGAAAGAGACATTCAGAGGAAAGAAGTTGCATAGAGAGATCATGTTGAGAAAAGGGATATCATTATAAAAGAGGTAGATACAACTATACCTTTAAATTTAGAATAAGAAATTTCAAAGTTAAATGTGTCTATTCCTCTTACTTAATTGGTCAAAGTTCATAAATATAAATCCCATGTAGTCAAAACCTTGAAATTTGACCCTTTATACGACATGGTTAATATAGAGGATGATCAACTCGAGTTAATATTTGGTCCCGTAATCGATGGTCAGTTTGAAGATAGTGAGGTCCCACCATTTTACTTGAGTCTCAAAGTCCAATTCATCCTTCATAACACTATGTTAGACTTCGGGTCCTCTCACAACCTCATGCCTAAAGCCATCATGGAGAAGCTTGGCCTTGACATAACCCACCCATATCATGATTTATATTCTTTCGATTCTGGTCGTGTTCGTTGTTTAGGTCTAATCAAAGATCTAGTTGTCTCCCTAAAGCATATCCTAGCCAAAAATGTCCTAATGGACATGGTATTCGCTGAAATTCCACCACGTTTTGGTATGTTGTTATCAAGATCCTGGGGGGCTAAATTGAGAGGTACATTGTAGTTGGAATTTTCCTACACAACAATTCCTACCTTCGATCAAATGAGAAAACTATACCGTGAGACTAAAATGAAATACATGATCAAAAAAAAGGAAAGGCCTAATAATCATCCTATAAACATTGTACATACATAAGTAGAGTTCTTTATTTTGTACAATGATTCTAGATTAAATGATGTAGATTGTCAATTAGTAGAAATATATTATATAGGATGTTCCTAAAGTTTCAGATTGCATTAGAACAGTGTTAGAAAAAGAGAAAGAGAATCTTCCTACTATATCCGAAAACTCATCATAGAAGGCAGATGAAAGTTCAGAATAGCATAAAGAATCAAATCAGAAAATTGTGTGAAATCAAAGTCAAGAGTTTCAGCACCTTGAGGAAGAAGATGGTCTTCGGAGCATGGACTTTGATGGTTCTGTTGGAAAATACGGGGCTGGCATTGGTTTATGAATCTGTAGCCCATTTCAACAACAAAATAAAGTCCCTAATAATGTTAGGTTGTGTTCCTACAAATTAGCATTCGATTGTATGAACAATGAGGCTGAATATGAGGCACTCATTACCAGTCTGAAAATTTTGGAAAAATTGGGAGCTAGAAGAATTGCATTCTACGGTGATTCAAAGATGGTAATTAAACAAATCAAAGGTGAGTATCAAGATAATCACCCAAGGATGAGGCAATATAAGAATGAAGCACTTGAAATTTTGAAAATGTTTCAAAATATACACTTAAAGTTGTGCCAAGGTTGCAAAATTTAATGGCTGATTCATTAGCCACTCTTGTAGGTAATTTCAGATCTATAATTTTTTCAAATAAAAAATTTTAGATTCATATAAAGCACGGGCCCTCCATTCCTGATAACTTGAAATTTTGGCAAGTATTCTGGGATGATAGGCAGGTGAACAATTTCCTTCAAAGTGAAGATGAGTTTGAGAATTATTCTATGGACGAAGTGTACGACAAGGATGACCAAGTCATCGAGGAAAATTAGATTGTCATACTTCAGCACAAGGAAAATATTATTCCAAAAGGTCTTATACCTTTGGAAGAATTATTTGATCAATATGATGTGGCAAGAAAACCTACTTTGGTCCCCACCGAAAAAGGCGTAGAAGATGTTAATATTGGAACAACGGATCAATCGAAGTTCATCAAGCTTTCAAAGTCTTTGTCTCCAGAGGTAAAGACTAGATATGTTGATTTGTTTACTAAGTTTTCTGACATTTTTTCTTGGGATTAATAAGATCTAAAGGTGTACGATAAATATATCATTCAACACACCATCCCGATCAAGCCAGACCAAAAACCTTTTAGGCAGAAGCTCAGCAGAATAAATCCAAAGTTGTTTCCATCCATTGAGAAGGAGGTAAACAAGCTCTATTAGGCAAGAATTATTGTTCTAGTCAGATTTTCTGATTGGATCTCTAATTTGGTTCTAGTGTGAAAGAAGACCGGCGAAATATGACTATGTATAGACTTCAGAAATCTAAACAAAGTGTCACTGAAAGAAAATTACCCGTTGTCCAAAATGGACCACATACTTCAACAAGTTGTAGGAGCCACTAGGATGTCATTGCTGGATGGTTACTCAGGGTACAATCATATCTTTTTGCATGAGGATGATTAGGAAAAGACAATGTTCACTACACCATGGGGTACGTTTAAATATGCCGAGATGACGTTTGGTTTGAAGAATGCTGGGGCCACTTTCCAGTGCGCCATGGACATAACTTTTGATAACTAGAAAGATGTCCTCCTTGTTGTTTATTTAGATGATATGACTATTTATTCAAATTTAGATGATGAGCATTTACACCATTTGAGAGTTGTGTTCCAATGATGTAGAAAATTTGGGATATCCCTTAACCCAAATAAGTGCCTATTTGCTATGGAAGAAGGAAATAGTTTGGGTCACATCATCTCAAAATATGGGATCCGCATAGATCCTTCTAGAGTTGAAGCGATACAACAAATTGAATTTCCTCGTAACAAGAAGGAAGTCCAAGCATTCAACGGTAGGATGAATTTCCTATGTAGGTTCATTCCAAACTTAGTAGAGCATCTTAGAGAGTTAAATAACATGATGAAGAAGGAGAATGATGTAAAATGGTCTAAAAATTCTTGTAAGTCATTCAGCTCGGTGAGATTTGCTTTGACCACTGGTCCAATTTTGAAAAGTCCCAGTTATTCACTAGATTTCATTATATTTTCCTTTTCTTTTGAGCATACTTTGGAAGCGGTGCTAATGCAGAAAAATTATGGGACAAAGCTGCCAATAGAATTCTTCAATCGCACAATAAGGGATGCATCCCTTTGATACAACATAATTGAGAAATAGGCCTTGGCTTTAGTTAAAGCACTCAAGGACTTTCGTGTTTATATTTTGCACTCACATATTTTGGCATATGTTCCAAATGCACTCAGATTTGTGATTTCAGGTGTTAGTGCCAGAATATGCATTTTTCCATCAGTGATCAAAATGACTCTTTTCATATTCATTTTAGGTGTCCCACTCAGAATTTGTTTTTATCATTCCATTAGGTCATGTTAAAAATTGATTCACTCATGGTAGCCCCAGTCATAAATTATCACTCTCCCACACAAATTCTCATTTGTTGGCCCACCTTCATGTCTTGCTAAGCATAAAAACACTTTTGAAAATCTCATTTCACTATGTCTTAATTCAGTCAAAGTCAACCATGGAGTCAGGTCATTCAAGGCCCCATTAGGTCATTAGGTTTCATTGTTCAAGGTCCAAAAATTCACCATTTCATCCCAATAAGGTCAAAAAAAGGTGTGAGAGTGACTCGATAAAAATTTCATTATCATCTGCAGAGGATTATCAACATGTAAATATGATATTTTTAAAGTTGTAATTATGGTTTCAAGTATGATTTTCATACTCAAATGTAATTTCAATAAAAAACAGAGTTTTAATCTATTTCATTTTTTATGTAATTTTATGCTTCCTATATGTAATAAGTTACTCTCCAAAATTTGCAAACTCCAACTTCGTATGCCAAACTGAATACCACCAAATCAAAGTGAAAAGTGCCAAATTCCAGCAACTTCATCCCACAAAGAAGAAAAGTCAAAGAAAAAAGGATATTCAACATGCTTTCAAAAAGTGAAAAGAAACATAGGAAAAGTGGGTTTTTGATATAAATCAAAATTCACTCAAGTATTAAAGACTCTTAGACATCAATTTGAAATTCATTTTCCTCCTATTATATCGAGCAAACACTTGAGGAAAGCATATTTTTTATTTTCTGGGAAAAATTGGAGAAAAACTAAGCAGTGAGCGCATATTCTAAAGGTGTTGCGCACAGCCTTAAGGCACAAAGCCCAAAACGCTTCAAAATTTTCCCAAATCACCTCTAGAGATAAAAAATCGATCTCATCAACCTCTAGCAAGTAAGTAATGGTAAAAATCCATCATTTCTCTCCTCCTTCAAATTTTATTGGTTGGTGTTGTATAATTTGCTTGAAGAATTTGGTGTAAACTCACTCAAAATCCTATTTTTCCTCCCTAACACTCATAACTCATAAAACCCATTTCCCTTACACTCTCATACCATTTCCACATTGCAAATACTCTTTCCCAAAACCTCTGTTATTACAATCCGTATCCCTAGGCTTTTAAATCATAAAACCCTAAGCCCTAGGTGCTCCTTTTACCTAGGCTCCCAATTCCCAATTTCCCATCCTAATTCCCATCACACTATCACTCGTTTTCCCTTGCCCCATTTCTCATATCCCTAACACTATCTCCCAAAAATTTCTCTTTCCCCATTTCTTATCCCTAAAAGTCACCTTCCACGTTATCATATACTTCCCTAGGGTTTTGGACATAAAAACACCATGGCAAGAGAAGAAGAGCATAACAAACCATACAGTGAGGAAGAGGAAAAAAAGGTTAGGAGGCCACATAAAGGGGATAGGATAATTAGACTTGAACCTACCAGAACTAGGGAACTTTTGGCTTCTCCAATGATAGTAACATGTTTCAATCATGTTGGTTGTTATGATTTTTGTGAAAAAATTCAGATGGTACAACACCATGACATGTTGAACAGGCTCTTCATATCCAACCTCCACAACAACCAAGTTAATTTAGCGAGAGTTACCTTTACTGTCTCAAATGCCATTATTTCAGCTGCCACCGAGATCCCGAATGTTGGGGAGAAGTGGTTCAAAAAGAGTGTTTTGGAGGAAGACTACTTTGAGCCCTTCCTGAAACCAAGGTATAAGAATGAGAAAAAGAGGTTCTTTCCTTTTTCCCACCTCTAGGATAGATATGCATAGATGATGAAGATAATCATGAAATAATTTTCATGCGAGGGTAGATTTTCAAGGCTTTATACTTATCACATCCTCCTCTTGATGAATTTCACTAGGGTAACGATGTTGAACATACCCTACTACCTTTTCTGAAGCATAGATAAGATGTCATTCATTGTCCAGAAAAGGGAATATGAACATCAAATGAAAATTATTTTCCATCATTCTTTAATTAAAATCATAGTCCTATATCATCTCAATCAACTAAACATTGCATAGGATACCTTCCTAGCCCATGATATATTTAGAGACCCTCCTACTCAGCATGAAAAAAATGTGCCTTCTTCATCCCAACCATCCACTTCCATCCCTCCATCTCAGCCCATATCATCTTCATCCTCATTAGATCACACTCCTTCACCCATTTCACCCCCTTCATCTCCATTTCTTACTGAGTTTGGATCACCTAGCAGGATTGAGGTAAATGAGCCTAAGAGGGATATTATGGTTGAGGTTGAGCCATTGCCAAAAACCTACCAGAGAGGCCACAAGAATGTGTTTTCTCCACATAGAGTGGAAGGGGCCATGCCTTCTACATCAATAAAGTAGGTGGACAAAGGCAAAGAGAAGGTCATTGAGGTAGTCATTAATGATGAGGAGGACACTCATGAAACAAAGAAGGAATTTCAACTTGTTTACCTAGATGAGGATTAAAATGAAAAAATCTCTATTGCATCCATCAAAGGAAAGGATTCCAAGATTAGTAAGCTCCAGACTAATCTTGACAGGGCCAAATATGTCATATACTTCCTTGAGCAGGAGAATTATAAATTAAAGACCAAACAGGTCATTGATGAGGTCAAGTATGTCACTGCTCAAAGGGAGGTAGAAAAGGCCAAAGCCATGCTAGATGAAACAATTGAAAAGTATGGCTTGATTGATGAAAAAGAGGAACAAGTACCAAGAAAGAAACCTAGAATTAGAGGGCTGAAAAGAGCTCTAGCTCTAGAAAGACAAAGGGAAGTTGAGCTTGCTGATCAGATAACCCTAAATGAGCAACTTGCTATAGTGATTAGTGAAAATAGGGAGCCATGGCTTGATAGAGCCAATCACCACTTGGAGAAGATGTTAGCAAAGGCTAATAAAGACAATGAACTATTGAGGAGGAAAGTCAAACACCATGCCCTAAAGGTGAAAATTGCAATGGCCAAGCTTAAAAGAGCTAATGCAAAGATTGAATATTTGACCATGGAGGAGAATAAGAAATTAGACATACTTGCTGAGGCTTCACTCCATGCCTAGCCACCTCATCAGCACCCTCTCCACCAATTTTGAGGCAAGTTGAAACATTTTAGAAAATTCTAAGTTTGATTGTGTTTTTCTGAACAAGGAAATATTAGAAAATTTATCATATGCGCAACACCCTAGGCATTGTGCAAATGATAGGGGATTTTTTTGGGCAAAATGTCACCACTAGTGGATTCATAATGAAAAACACAGTCGGGAAAACCACATTTCCATTCTTCATTTTCATATTCAGGAGGTCAAAAGGGAAAAAAACCACCAAAGAATCATTTTTCTGCCCATATTTTTTCCTAGGCACTGCACACAGAGCAGTGTTAGGAGATTGCAATTTTGAAGGGTCAAATCAACATCATTTTGAGAGATGGAGGCATATTCAGAAAGAGGATTTGAAAATATTTCCAACAAGAAATATTGGGCATGATTTGGACACCTGTAGGTCAGTCAAAATTTTCCTTGAACATGGAGGGTGCACAACCTTAAGGCGTTGTGCATATGACAGGAAAATGGCGCATATGACAGTTTGCTGATCTTTTTGGTTTTTCACTGTAAATTTTTATTTCATCTCAGAAAGCATCTTTCTATTAATGTAATTCATCATGGTAAATGTAATTATGTCAAGGATAAGTTACCTAGGGGTAGATTCATTAGGTAAAGTTATCCTTTAGTCAAAATGAATCATTTTGAATGTAATGAGGAGTGAGTCACTTCGACCATCCTACACTTCATCTTTTAGTTTAGAAATTAGTGGATCTATTCCTCACCTCATGGATTCAACCCCTAAGGATGAGTGAACCTTTTTTTATGTCTATTTAGCCCCTTTCTTCACACTAAGAAAGGGTTCGAATCATTTTGGCTATTAGCTTATTTATCAAGGAACTATTGTACTCAATTTTGGCCAGTTAATAAAGAAGAGTTGCAGCTATTGTTTGGGATACTTGTGGTATGATGTTTATCATTGTTTTTCATTCATTTTAATATGTTATAATGTGTTGTATTCATTTTCATTGCATCTCTATTGTATTATTTCTTTCAAGTTTATAGGAAGAACACATGTTTTCTCATGCTCTGTTTAGGGAAAGATATCATAATTTTTCCATTTTCCTCTATTTAGGAAGAATACATCTCCCATGCTCTTCCTAGATTCTCATCAGTCTTAAAACCATCTCATCACAATCATATTTAAAGTGGTAAGCCTTATTACTACCTTGCCCCATTAATCCCTGCAACCCTATCTCATTTTCCCTGACCTAGTTCCCTTGACCTAATATCTTCATCCAGTGAAACCCAACCCAATAAAATAAAAAAACAACCCTTGCACTCATATATAGCATAAAAACCCTAATTCCTCCAACTCTCTTGGTTGTGACCTTGTGGAGAGATCCCTCTCTGTCTTGGTAGGGCTAGCTACCAAGTCAAAAGTTTTGATCTGTGGTTACCTCTATTGGGATTCCTTCTTCAGCCTTGGGAATCTGGCGGAGTGATAACACAGGGCCATACCTCATCGGTGGCTCGTAAATAAGGTACACTTTCAATTTTTTTCACTTCCTATCATAACAAGTCAAACTAGTTGTTTGATAAAATCATCATGTATAAACATATCACATCTAGTTAGCTCAAAACACAACCATTATATTCAAAATCATAGATCACATGTAACCACCATAAACCAAAATCATAGATCACATGCATAAGTAAAACTGGAATAAAATATTGATACTTATACTTTAATCGATCCTTAGTTTATACCTTTATCCTTTGTCCTTTCCATACACACACCATATCAATTTCCACACCCAACAAACACCCAGTGCCTTCTCTTCAAGCACATACACATACACAAAATGTACACCACACACATACAACCACACACAACATACGACACCGCAAAATACATAAACCTACACCTAATATACATCACGACACATACACTTACACCCGGTGTAAAACACAACATAATACATACATCTACACCCAATTTATAACACAACACAATACACACACCTACACGTGGTTTATAACACAATACATATACATACACAGAGTACAACAAAACTTATACACATGTCACGATACCACGACTACACAATGCACATACGTAGTACCACATGTACACAAGACAACATGTACAACATGCACATAATACCACATGTACACCAGTACCATATGTACAACATGTACACAGTACCACTTGTACATAGCACCACTTGCACAATGTGTGCACAACATCACATGTACACGGCACCACATGTACATAGTGCCACATGTAAACCGCACCACCTGTACAACGTGTACACAATACCACATGTACACAACACCACATGCATGACATGTACACGACACCAAATGTACATAACGCCACATGAACGACATGTAAACAACACCACTTGCACGCAAAACCACATGGACATCATGTACACAGCACCACATGCACACATCACCACATGTACAGTTATGCACACAACACCATATAAAAATAGCACCGCTGCACCACAATGTGTAGAAAACGCACACAACACCATATGTACATATCACCACATATTCAACACGTAGATAACACCATATTTTCACAACACCACATATCCAACATGCACACAACACTGCATATCCAAAATGCACATAGAAAAATATCGACACAACAACGCATATCCAACATGTACATAGCACCATCTATAGCCATCACTGGATATGAAATACACACACAACACCATAGGTACAATCACTAAACATACAATATGCACAACAATAGCATTGCACATCCAAAACCACATTGTCTCTACCAAGCAACCTTGCTTCCAGTGTCTCTCTACCATCCATGCTTATTCCATCATGTTGCAAATCACACTGCTTTCATTCCATTGATGTATTCCTCAACATTATTGTCCACAACATAAACATAGACATAGTATAATCACACAATGTCAAGTCATATCCACATGATGCTAACCTATGATATCTGTCAGGTTACTCTTGCCACTTTATTTCTCATGAACCAGGAATCTCTTCATGTCATTCACTTGCATAAGAAATCATTCCTCCACAAGAATGATCCTTGATGACCCTGTCAGATAACGACATACAGACATAGATATATACATATAAAAATCAACATAAAACAATCATGATCCTGTCATACAATGACATACATACATGAATACATGCATATATATAAACATTAACATATACATGATCACAAAATAGTTACCAAATATCATAAGGTCAAGGATAATAAAACTCCCTTTATCCATGCATAGCATGCACAACATTGAGAACAACAGTTCCCAACATGGCCAAGGCATCGTCCATTTATCCTAATGGACCCAACCGACTCAACCATTTTTCATATTCTTGCCTCCAAATTCCTTTACGCATGCACCAAGCTTCATTTGATTCTTACATTACCTGTTGGATACCACACAACTCTCCTTAAGATCCATCAAATTTCTCCTTTCCACAACCAATTCTCAAGACTCTAAAAAATTAAAGGAAAGAACAATAAAAAAACAAGAAGAAAACCATGAAAACCAATAGAAATACGACACAAAAAACAAAATGGCATGGTCATGCACCAGACATAAACAAAACTGCAAACCAAGCGTAGCCAAATCACAAAGACTGAAAGCAAAAAACTAGCAACAACACCATGTCTCAATCCCCATGTGTTCTCAATGCTTCCATGTAAAATCTCAACCTGAGCCTTCTTCAAGATTTCATGGAAGTCTCTTTTTTTCCATGCAGTCCCCTACATCATGTTGCCATAAAAACATACTTGTCAGTGCATAATTAAAGATAACAATATACCAGTTACCTTACCTTGTTGTGCCAAGCACGCTACCTTGTAACTAAGCACATACACTTCTCAAGGAACTCCAATTCCTTGACGAATCCAATTATAACTAAAATCCAATTTTTATACCTTTTTACTTGCTGCAATTAAGCCTTATTATGCGCTGGCACATCACCCAAATGTTAGTTATATAAATAAATCAATTGTTACCTTGTCATGCTAATACCAAGCATGTTGTTATGCAACTGCTCACACATGTCAGTCACATGATCCAAATATCAAGACATTATATTTAGTAATTTAAATAAACCTTTACCAAGACATATCAACCATGTCATAATCAACATTCAAAACACAGTCATTAATCATAATACTACAACTAACACCCACTTACACTTATCTATATATCAGCTATCTCAACTCATAGTGTGTTAGTACCATCGACTTGAAACAATATCCTTCCTTCAAGCAATCTTATAAAAACATACTCATACCATGGAATTAATCAAGCATTCAAACAATAGATAGATGGCATAATAAAAACCAAACACCAAATAGACGACATAATCAAACATTCAAACACCAAGAGACAACATAAGCAACTCATACCTCAATGTATCTTAGGGGAAGCTATCTTGTTTTCACAATCAATATAGATTAGCATGATATAACTTCACCACAAATCAACCCAAACATAAATAAAGTCATGATGTCCATAACGGTAACTAGCTAACATGTTCACATCATAAAATCATAAACGATTGTCATTTGTGCATAACAATAACATATGCATAGTTAGTCTAGATTAGTACAACACAATATCATAAATATATCAACCCATATATGAATGTTATAATTGTAACCATCTGCACATGTAGATCTAGATCAACATGATCTCTACAAGGAAAATATCCTCTAGGGGAAGTTATAACAGAGGTTTTTAGTGTTATAAAATTGGCCAAAATGATCAAAAAAATATTTTCTACAACATCTGTTTTCAGTAACAAAGGTTTTGGCGTAGCTTCTAACGGAATTTCAACACAATTAAAAAAAATGGGTGGCCGGAGGTTGTAACGAATGTTTTTCTCATTGATGCGCTAATCAGGTGTCAACGCACCAGTGCATTGTATCGTGAATGCACCGGTACTGTAAACCTACCAAGCACCGGGACAAAAAACAAATTTCAGACACCCCAGTACATTTAGCAATGTCCAAATGAATGTCAGCCAAACAGTCGCATCAGGGCGGTCAAAGGTGTATGCATTGGGCTGCTAAGGTGTAAAACTGCACCCGACGCCCTGTAAGTGATACAACGCACCGGGTCGTCAAGTTATAAAAACACACCAACCACATCAGTGCATGCAACGCCTATCGGACCGCTTGAGTGGTAGTTGTCGATAAAGCGCACTGGGCATTCTAATTGGTATTGGTATTTGTGCAGTGCCCATAGGTCGTAGAAACGCACTGGTGCACAATATCACCCAAACGCATTGGTGTGCAGTATCACACAAATGCACCAAGCGTTGTAATTGGTATTGGTATTTGTGCGGTGCCCATAGGTCATAGAAACACACCGGTACGCATTAGCATACAAATGCACCGGTGAAAAGTAACTAACACGCACCTGTGTTCATTTTGTATTTTTTAGAAACATCGATCTGTGACAGTGCAATTATTGCGATTTTTAAAAATTCATTATTCATCAAAAGTCAACAAATATCTTATAAAAATATTGATATCAATTAAATTTTTATTAGTGCATTTGAGTGTGATATTTGGATTAATTTGTTATATCATATCATCATATTTTGCATCTCTTCATTATAATATTTAATCATACATATATTTAATCAGTGGTGTAACATTTCACAACGACAATGGAGAATGCAATAGAATAAATTAAAACGTATTTTATTATATATATATATATGAATAAGATACTCTTTGTCATACAAAGTGGGACAGTTATTGGTATCGCTCTGTCTTTCAATTTGGACACTATGTCCATTACATTAAACAAAATGCCCGAGTTCACAGACAAATATTTCAAAAACTACAATGCCTTGCTTTGATATCCAAACATATTGATCATCATTTTTTACTTGAACTGTTGTCACTGCTCAAGCTACTTCCATGACTTGGGGTTATTTTGAGGAATGTTTTGTTCACGGTGTTGATTGTTTTCTTCTTCTTCAACTTCCATCGACAAACATAAAAATAAACTGTAATGAGTGTATATACATTGGTGAGAATAATGAAAATTGCTATATTAAATAATATACATCAATGTAAATCGAAAATAAATGTACCATAGCAAGAATTGACTCAGAATTATACACATTCTTTAAAAACCAAATTTCATGCCATCTTTCAACAATTCATTTGTTGGCGCAGTTTCATACTTTGTTTCATGCAAGTTTTATACCCAATAAAAAATCATATATTTAATATAAAAGATTTTTTTGTTCTATTAATTATAGACGAAGCTAAGTAAAACAAGATCGATAGATTCTTACAAATTCCACAATTAATT
Source organism: Pinus albicaulis (assembly GCA_034641835.2). Lineage (NCBI taxonomy): Eukaryota > Viridiplantae > Streptophyta > Pinopsida > Pinales > Pinaceae > Pinus > Pinus albicaulis. Next base: position 18,061 of record JAXQQM020060113.1, on the reverse strand, counting down.
TATGATATGCCAACATATACTAACAACCCATATTTAACCCAATGTCAATCAATTCATATGATGGTTCTTATTTATATGTTAGCACCTGTTTAAAGACATTCAATGATGATTGTTGTAAAACAACTTAAATATACAAAAAATAAATCTAGTTAAGTTGTTATAAGGAGGTAACAATTACTCACAAACTTAGATATCAACCCTTTTCTTCCTTGTCGTCCTGTTTTATGTGTTGAGTGGGTTCCATTTTCTTTTCTTTTCTGCAAGAAAATACTTGAAAATTAATATTTAATGCTAAAACTTTTATTTAATGTACCTAATCGAAAAATTCAATGGTTACATATTACATTTGAAGCATGTTGTTGTTGAGATGGCTCCTCGTGTGATGCAATTATGTCCATTTCTTTGACCATATCATTGTACACCTTTTTGGACATTCCTACAGACATATTTCTGATATCAGCTTGTTCATTTTGAGATTTTCATATTCTTCCTCAAAATGTAACATGACAATAAACTATTTAAATTTTATATTGATATATGAAAAGTAAATATAAAAAAAGTGATATTTATAAATGATTGCCTTCTAGTAATATATACATATAAATCTAGAAAAACATTTAAAAGAATATTATTTCTTCATTCCTTTTTTTTGTTGTACATTTTTGCTATTAAAAGTATGACATGTATCATTGATCAATTCTCTGGAAACACATCCTGTAGTTTAGATAAAATTTGGTTCTTGGAATCATTGGATTGATTTTTGTATTGTAAGTGGAAAGAACGTCTAAACATTCGTTCCACTAGATTCCTCAAGTTTTGTAAAATTTTTTCCCCCTTTCATTAACCTCCAGCACCACTCCAGATGAGCTAATGAGAAATTCATTTTCATTTGCATGTTCTATTTTTTTTCTTTTCTTAGAATAACATTCCTTTTCTTCATTGTTGGTCCATGTAGAACATTAAACACATGTGAATTAATAGATTTTTTGAAACATGTTATCTAATATTTCTAAGTATATTATTAATGAAAATTAAAAAAAGAAACTCGTATTGGATCGATAGTATTTTTTCATTCACCTGATTCATCCTTCTACAATTTTTCCATCAAGCTTTAACTCTCTTCTAGTCTTAGATCAGAAATATTCTTATCGAGCTTCGTCATTTTGTGGCTCTGCATGATACACAATAAATAATACATATTAGTTAAACTTACATATAGTTCAAAAATAACAATTTTTGTAAAGAACTAACAAAGAACTTTCCTTTTTTGCTTTTCTCGACGTGCTATCAGTATTTTTGTTACTTGATCTCTTGATAGCCATTTATTTAGCAATATGAAACCTGTACCATACCATTCATTAATATATTTTATAAATAAATCACAAAATTTTCAGGTTAAAAAAAAAAAATCAAGAAAACGGGGTGCCTCTCAAGAAGTACGCACCGACGTCAGTGCGACAATTTCTTATAAATGCACTGCTAAAACAGTAGAAACACCGTATGATGCTCTCTGTCAACAAGGATACCCAATTTGTTATATGTTAAATAGTGCACCTATTAACACATACAAATTAATAAAAATAATTTAGTATTAGTTTTTGTAGCATAAGATGTCGTGGAGGAGGTGGTGCCACATGTTCTTATAAACGCACAGAGAAAATAGGGGACCACCGTACGGTGCTCTTTGTCAACAAGGAGACCCGGTGTGTTATATGTTAACCGATGCACCGATTAACACAAACATAAAATAAAAAAATGTCTTTATCAAACATTACGTGCATGGTGCCTTATAATGAAATAGCGCACCAGTGTGCTATTTTACACACAGTGCATGGATTAAAAAAAATCTGTTTTTAAATTGTTTTTATCAAACAGTACGTATTATAGCGCACCAGTGTGCTATTTTACACAAGGCACACGAATAAAAAAATAAATTTGTTTTTACATTGTTTTTATCAAATAGTACATGTGCGGTGTGTTGTAATAAAATAGGGCACTAGTGCACTATTTTAAACAGGGTGCACCAATTAAAAAAATATGTTTTTTAAAAATTCACGCAAAGGCCGACATGGATTGGGATCCAACTCTGCAAGTCGTCCCGTGAGATAGATGTCATAGGCCTATATATATAACAATACAAAACTTATAAATATAAAATGAAAAGACCTAATTCTGAAGTCACAAAAACAGGAAGAAGCAAGGGAAGAAACAAAAAGAATCAAGGGTTTAGTGTAAGAATGGATTTTTTTTTATTTTTTATTTTATTTTATTTTTTTGTTTCTGAAAATGAACGGTAAAATTTAAATTTTTTACTTACCATGTATTAAATAGAACATAAACTGTAAAAAAACAATTATTATAGTAAAATTTAATCACCAGATGGTTTGAAATTCTATACTACAGGGTTTGAATCACCAAATGTTTGAAATTCTGATTATTTGAATAGTTATGTTCGAAAGTATTTTGCTGCTCCACAGTGCTCTCGTGCTCTCTTGCTCCAAGTATGTCTCTCGCCAAAATCTCTCCTTGAATTTTTTTGTAAAAATAATGAAATAATGAAAAGTTTTTACTATTTAAAGAATTTTTTTATGAAATTAGATTTCCGAAAAATAATTTGCCGCCCATTTTTCAATTAAATGCTTTTTTTATTCAATTAAAAAAAAAAATTTAAGCTTTTTTTATTTGTGGCTATTCGGTGCGTTTGTTATCTAACCGCACCAGTGCGTCAATTAATAACACAACACCATTGCGCAGTAACTAAAACACACTGGTGCGGTTAACTGTACATTAGCACCTATAATAATAAGTCCATTTTTAAGGCGCCAAAATTACTTTTAAGTATGTACACCAAAATTTATTGTTGATTTTGCTCAAATGCAAGGAGAAAATATCATAATTATATCGAATGGATAATTCTTCAAAATCCAGCTTGTTCCATAATATTTCTTAAAGTCCATCGCGGAGTTCTCCTTATCCATCTCGAGACGTAATATTTACTTCAGATTTTATATATATTTTCATTATCTAATTGAATTTATTTATTTTATCCATGTCAATTAGCTGAATAAAATTAATGTATACAAATTTGTAGGTTCATGTAGATTCATAATCAAGTTCAGATGCAAAAAATATTCAAACAGCTCCAAAACATTGGAAGCTCTTATCAGGAGTAGCATACCGCAAGGCGCATTTGGTAGATGAAAATGGACAATCGCTTCACCCTAGAAATCATAAGATTACATATTATAGCCACAATCCCGAGACAATGATGGTAAAAATAATTGTTTGGTATATTAATGTAATTATTTCAATGTCAAACCAATTAATCATGCATTGTCGACGTGCTTACTAATTGATAACATAGATTTTGTATTAATCATGTTCAAATATATTTTTTGAAATTATTAGGATTCTAGTGTTGATGAGCGACCTACCTACCATCTTTCTTTGCACCCCACGACAATGTCAAATCGAGAGAAGGCTAAATTGAGAGAAAAACTTGGAGAGGAACGATACCAAGAATGGTTGAATCAACCACCTATTCAATTCCCACTACGTCTAGATTCACCAATTAGGAATGACTACAACAATATTAGTTCTTCACAAGCTGGCAATGGAGACAATCAAATAGAGGTTGGTATGGATGATTACTTAAGGGATACGACTGCCATGGAGACAATGTTAGATGAATTCCAAAACGATGATCAGCTAGGGGACGATGCTCATATCGTTGATACCTTTTTCGAAAGCCTTAAATTTTCTTCCACCACCCCTCTCTTTGGACCTGGTGGTCAGTCAAAGTCTACCCATTTTGGGACAATGATGTTATTGTATAACTTGAAAGCAAAGTTTGGCTTGTCGAATGCATGTTTCTCAGAAATTTTGAGGTAATTGACCATCAAGTCCTCCCTTATATTTTGAGAAATATAATCACACAATGAGCATTACAAATGGTCAATTTTATGAACTTTAATAATTATATCGAAATTAATGTACATTTAATATTTTCCATGATCACCAAATACAGGTTATTCCGAGTGATAATGTATTGCCCGGTAGCTGCGAAGAGGCAAAGAAATTGTTGAAAATGTTGGGTGTTGAGTACATATCATATCATGCATGTCCAAATCATTTTATTCTATATAGAGGAGAATATGCAGACAAAGAGATATGTCTGAAACATAGGCATGAAAGGTATGATAAATAAAAAAAGAAGGGTAAATCACGGGGTCCTCCTTTTAAGATATTGAGGCACATACCTATAATCCCAAGGATTCAAAGGATATTTCATTGCAAATAATTATCTATGTTGCAGGGATGGTGTTGTGGAGGTAAATCCCCTTTGCAGACAGAGGTGATCCCTACTAGCCCAGACCAGGTCTAGCAACAATCGTCACACGCTATAGTGAAGGTTCCTAATTGCAAATAAACCAACTAGCGATGAAGGCTTTCCTGGAATCCAACGATGTCGCTTGTAGGGAAAGTAGCGCTCCCGTTCCTTAGCTTCGGTAGGTCACAATCCTCACGATCTCCGTGATCGGACACTTGCACTCGCAAGAAACAAAACAAACACAAGCGTAAAATCCAGTATATGCAACTATATGTCAGTCAGAGAAGACATAACTCATCATCATAATCAACAACAGGAGTGGAACCATAACCAATAGTCGCTTATCATTAATCAATCAAAGAAGAATACAACCATAGCCCTGACGCTGAATTCTCCTTCGGAGGGTCACCAGCGGAACACGTCTCGACAAAGCCTGTCGGGGATGGGAAAAACCTCTCTCTTTGGATGTCTCAACAATAATCTCCTTGCTTGGATTTGGCCTTAAGGGGATGAATCAAGGCTCTTGCAGCATAAGGCTCTGATGGCTCTTGGGAACTTGGAGACTAGCTTGCAAAGGAGATGAGCAAGCTTTTATAGATGGTGGAAGGGGAGTTGGGATCCCTATAATCATGGGATTGGCCCTATCCTCAAGGAAGCTTCCATGAGAGGTGGCAAACCACTTCCTCTACATGGAGATCCGGAGCCAAACCTCCCAACTCAAATTAGATACCAGTTTATGGATTAGTTAGGACGAAACTTCCGCCATTTATTTTTAAGAAACACTCCTTAAAATGGCTGGCGTGAGTGCGACTCTGAGACAGAGCGCCAATTGGCGCGCCCCCTTTGAAGGATTTCCCCCATTGGCACGGGTAATGAACTGGCTTCCCGCGCCAATGCAAAAAGGGGTGTTTTTAGGGTTTTTCACAAGGAATTGTCTTCAGGGCAATGAAAGTACATGTTTAGGGGAATGTTATGAAGGTGTTTTCAAGTTATGTCACTACTCACAGGTCACGGAATGAGCCCTGCAATTGTTCGGGATGGGGAATTGCAGGGACGGTGACAAATTGATGTGTAACAGATGCCCCCTAAAGCATGAGGCCCGAGAGAGAGAGAGGGGTGAAATGCTTTACGAGAACGTGTCCAACCAAAAACACCGCCGTCAGAAAACCTACATAGAGAAGTAAAACTGATATCTCAAATACATGATATATACGTGGTATGGGCGCAGCCATCCATAACAGAGTATGTAATAATCCAGATCCGAGGCATAGACGTAGCCATCCAGTGAGGATCGGTAAATAGACTCAGGTATGGTCGTAGCCATCCAATCAGTGAGTCATGTAACTAATCATAATAATCCACAAAATCGCAGCCTAGATTATAACAGATATGAATCCAGGGTCTTGCGCTCCATCTCGACCTGAAAGAAGTACAAGTTCAAGCATGCAAATAAGTGAGCTGAAGTCGAACATGCAAGAACATCGTTTTATCACCAGCCAATGATGAAAGTTGTTAACAGACGCGAGAGGTACCACCATTAATGCCAATGGTCCTCAAGGTACTACAGGTACAATCTATGACATGTGAATAATGAGCTGACGTCGAACACCCGCAGAATCACTCGATCGGAGGCCAATGATGAAAACCTCACGTCGAATGCGAAGAACCTGCCATTGAGGCATGCAGGCTCCAAGGTACCAGAAGGGAGTCTCTAGATCAGCTTCCTGGATAATGAGCCGAAGTCGACAGGAAGTGACCTTGATCGAAGGTGGGCCATAGTGTTTCCCACATCATCGACGCGGTGAGGTAGGCACAGTAATGTCTGCACCCAGACCATATAACTCGAGGAAGGTTGATACTTGCAGAGGCCAACTTCTCTTGAACATATGGCGGCACGACAGTGAGTTTGGTAGTATTTGACATCAACGGATCAGAGGTCATGGCGACGAGGCAAAGAGCAGATGAGAGGTCAAAAAGCATTACCCAAACCCACGGAGGCAAGTGAACAAACGAGATGAGATATCCCCAACCCGACACAGATGCGGAAAATTGCCATGTTCAAGAGCGACATACTGCCGACACGACAATGATGTTGGTCCCATTTTCCCCACCATTTCTGGCGAGTACCTCTTTATTTTTACACAAGCTTGAAGAGGATACAATATGCTTGTTGTATAAGCCCATCCTAGTACATTTAATGAGCCCTAGGAAGGAGAGACTCGAATACCGTCATTACGACTAAATCCGATGTCATCAAGGTTTAGCGAGTCTGACAAAGGAAGAACTCGTCGTCTTTTCATATTTAGAGAGTTTGAAAAGAAAACGGAAAAGTAAACTCCAAAGATCCCTTTTCATAAATAGTTCCTCAAATCCCAAAAGGTAGAAAACTTTATCTGAGAAAACCTCCAAGTCGCAATAGGCTAGGGTATTCCTTTTTCGTAAATAATCTATCCCAGCCTGAAAAAGGGGTAAACGTATACTGGGTAGATGTCGTTTCGTGGCCACTTTAACGAGATTGAAACGACAAGGGCCTCGACAATATTTTCATGTTTAGAGAGTCAGAAAAGAGCTGAAATATGACTCCAAAATGACTTTTCCGTGTATTTACCGAGTCTGAAAAAGTATAAAATACAACTCGTGTCACCGTTTGAGTCGCATAAAGACCTGTCGCTGCACATAAAGGCAAGTGTAAAATCCATTTTTGACAAAATATATTAAAATATTAATAAAAAATTACTTTTAAAACCTTATTAGATTTCAAAAAATTATAAATAAGTCTCAAATGGTAAAAACAAAATTACTTTTACTATTTACCTCATTGGAGAGCAACAATGGTCCATTTTGTGTGCAAAATTCTGATGGAGAATACGACTGATCCGGGACGTTATCCAGTTCCGCATTTGTTCCAGGTAATAGGCGTTTCCTTAAGCTCCATTCCAATCCATTTTTTATATGTTTTTATTATGTATTAGACTTCTGGGCGAACCATTTTGAATTTTTAGGGCTCGCTCCATTGGCGTGGGTATCGGGCACGGACCCGCGCCAATGGACATTTCTTCACAAAGAGGTCGTGCCAACTAGCGCGGTTTTCAGGAAAACAGTCACGCCAATGGCGCAACACAATTTTCCGCTCAAAAATTTGAAAATGTGAGCTATCTATGTGTATTTTCAAATGTTCCAGAGATCTAACAATGTATTTTTGATCGTGTTGATGCAGATATAAAGGCAAAAATGGTTATTGAATGGAAGGAAAGGGAACATGGAGAGGAAGATGAAATGGCTATCGAGAATGAGGCCTGCATGACTGCACTTAAGAACTGTGGACTTAAGAAATTCTTCCTCACACCCTGCTTACGAGCTCAACCGAAGCTACTACAATACTTGGTCAGTATATGGGACGAAAACAAAGAAGTATTTAAACTTCGGGACCAAGTGCTGGAACTGGAGGTTTCTGACGTATATTTCATAACCGGACTGTCACACAGAGGTCCAGTGCCCATCCTGACAGGCAGCAGACCATCTGGTGAAAAGATGGAGCAGGTAATGGCGAGGGTGTGCCCAGGGGCACGAACCGGATCAGGAAGCGGGAAAGTGGACATCCACACTATCCAGGATCTAGCACTGAGAGTAGTGCTACACACCATCACACGAGCTGCGGGATCGCAAGCTCCACATGAGGCAACCAAGGCCCAACTCCTGCTAGCCGCTGAGTGTATGAGTCCAACACTGTTTGATTGGGCTACTGCAGTGACAACAAATATCAAGAGGCAGCTCACAAAGTGCAAGCAAGTCAAACTGAAGCAGTTTGGCTACGGTTCCATTTTGGTATCGTTCATCCTGGAACAAATACCTATCTTTCAGGGCCAAGGGCCATTGTTGCTGAGCCGATACCAAGAGAGCCAAGGATGGCTCGCTGGGCAGCACTTATGCCCAGGTCAGGAGGAGGCCAACAGATGTCTTGAAGGCCAGATTTTTTTGGATGGTTACGGCGACCGCTGATCGTGGTCGAGGATTGGCCCTATGCCGGGACCGATTTCACTGGAGACCCAGATCTCCCACTTTCGGAGGGGGATGACTGGGAAGAGGAGTTGGGTATGACCTCTCTTTTTTATTTTTATGTTTTATGATTTTTTGGTAATACATGTTCGTTCTAACACCAGTTTTATATGTATGCAGATGTCAGCCCAGAGAGACCTGCCGGTATGTCTCCCATTGCACGGAGAACTCAGCTCGCAGCTGACCCTCAGGCGGAGGGTGCTGAGGGAGGAGGGTTGATCCAAAACCTTGAGGGGATTTCCTGAGGGATTCCATACTACGCCTGGCTGGCAGATGTCCCGATGGCATATCAGAGACATACGGTGGGAGTGCCTAGTCACCTCCACCGACTACTGAGACGTTTAGTGCGCGCGGTAGCATGTTACCACGAGCACCATGTAGATTAGACACCTAGGGCTTCTTTCATGCATATTTTTTTGAGAGACATGTCGTCTCCGGATGTATTAAGATGAACATGTATATTTTTTGATTTTATGTGATGCACACTATGTAAACATTTCGACACATATATATATACATACCTCTTTCTGGATGGATCTTCTTACATGTGATGATGTTTTTGTTTATAAATTGCGCAAATTTCTATCTAAAACCAAATTAGCTACTGCATCTGTTAATGTATTCATGTGTCTGGGTATGTGTTGATATGTAATATAGTCAAAATTTCCTTCCAGTAGACGAATACGCAGATACAGACGTAAAATGGATGGATTTCTTACTGAATAATGTCCGTTGAGCTGTAATACCACAAGCTGTGAGTCTAGATACACAAGTAATTCACGAATGCCGAGGTCTACAGCCTCGGTTAATAATTCCAATACAACACTATATTCCGCGATATTATTTGTAGCAGGACCCAGACATACACCTTACAGGTTAACCAACTCACCAGCAGGATCATAGATTACCCAGGCTGCCGAGGACAAATTCCTGGTACTGCGGGAGGCACCATCCACGAAACCCACAAACGGAGTAATGGACATCTGCACAATCAGGAAGGCCCGATCAGCAGAAATATGCTTACATTCGCACACCACACCACACATGCACACAAATGAATATACACACCTATGTACACACACCACACCAAAAATAACTTCAAGCGTAGTATTTCTTAAGGTACATCCCATTTCTAGGCTGTGCCAGCGGAACTCCTTCATAATCAATGAGCTCATAAGCCCCATTCTTCAATACTCGTTTTACTATGTAGGGCCCATGCCACATGGGTTGGAACTTACCTACCCCGAGTTTATCATGCGCTTGGTCGTATAGGAGGACAAGGTCCCCTTCGACAAAGGAATGTGGAGAGACTAATTGATCAAAGTGCGCTTTGACCCGCTTTTTCTGTGCCTCAATAACTAAAGCAACCAAGCGGTGGGTTTCATCCAACTGTTCCAAATACAAGAGACGCTCTTCTTCAGGAGAAGCATCGGGCAAAATTTCCACAGCCAACTTTAAGGAAGGAATTTCACACTCAACCGGAAGAGTTGCTTCCAGACCATACACCAATTGGAATGGTGTGAATCCAGTCACAGTCTTTGCTGATGTCCGGTATGCCCATAGAGCTGAGAATAATTAGAGGTGCCAATTGGACTTATGAATTCCAACTGTTCGTTTAAGCATTGTGACCAAAACCTTGTTCACAGCCTCAACCTGGCCATTTTCCTGAGGGTAATATGGCGTTGAGCTATCGTGTCGTAAGCCCAATCTTGATGTCAGATCGGCCATCATGTAATCTCGAAAGTGAGTGCCATGATCGGTAACAATGGCCTGAGGGACCTCGAAACGTTCAATGATGTGGTTGAAGATAAATTGGGCAGCTGTCTTACCGTCGGCGGCTAGTGTAGGCATCGCTTCGGCCCACTTAGTAAAGTAGTGGACATCGATGATTATATATGCATGCCCCCCGGCCGAATGAGGGTTACACATCATGAAATCTACGCCCCATTTCGCAAAAGGGCCGACAGTAATGACAGGATGCAGAGGGAGGGGTGGCGTGCGCATCTTGCGCTGAAAAACCTGGCACGCGTGACATTTGCGGACTGCAACAATACAGTCTTTGAAGATTGACGGCCAGAAGTAACCCGCATGCAGAATCTTCTAGGCGGTGGCATATCCAGACATGTGACCGCCACAGGCACCACTGTGACAGTCATTTAAGACTCTTTCGGCCTCTTCCAAAGTCAAGCACCGACGGAGCACCAAATCTACTCCAACCCGGTATAATGTATCTCCTACAATGCGGTAGGGTTGAGACTCATGCCGAATCCGACGTCGAGCATCTTTAGTCAACTCAGAGCGGAAGGTTGACGTCTGAAGATACAGAATAATATCGCCATACCATGGGTCACGGGTGCTGATAAGGAAGATGTTTTTGTCTGGAATATGTTCTTAAGAATGAGATGGGGGGGGAGTCTGTCGGGAGGGAGCAAATAAGATCTGCAAAAACCAGTGATTTGGTCGACTTAGCAGTAGTAAACTCTAGGTCGAACTCCTGAAGGATAACTATCCATTTGGAGTATTTGGACCCCATTAATTGTCGAGAAAGAATATATGTCATGGGGTTGCAGTCCGAAACCACGGTTACGGTATGCAGCAGGATGTAGTGGCGGAAACGTTGCACAACTTGTACAACTGCTAAAGCTAGCTTCTCGACGTGAGCGTAACGCGTTTCCGTGTCGAGAAGATTTCGTGATAGATAGTAAACAATGTTCGTTGCCATCATCGTCATCCTGCACTAGAGCCATAGCTATGGTGCTAAAGGTAGCGGCCAAGTACAGAGTGGAATCACGGTGATAGTTTGGAGGCCAAAGCAACGGAGCATTGACAAGTAACGTCTTCATCTTATCAAAGGATTGGTTGAGAAATGTCATCCCAATGAAAGGGAATGTTCTGCTTTAAAAGACACGTGAATCCTTTGGCCACTTCCGCGTAGTTTGGTATAAAGCGTCGTAGGAAATTAGCTTTTCCCTGCAGACTCTGCAATTGATATAACGAAGATGGTGATGGGAGATTGAAAATGGCCTCGACCTTTAGGGGATCGAGGCGAATCCCATCCTTGGAGACTATGAACCCCAAAAGACGGCCAGAATCCACGCAAAAGACGCATTTATGAGAGTTGAGCCAGATATTATAGCGTCGACAGCGAAGGAAAATCTGGTGGAGGTGTTCTGGGTGGTCCTCTCGCCGAGCTGAGTGAGCTGGAAAATCGTCCAGATAAGGCTGAACGATATGGCGTATGTCGTGGAACGCATAAGACATAGCACGCTAGAAAGTAGCTCCAGCATTCTTCAAGCCGAACGGGAGCTTTTTATAAGCGAAAGTACCCCAGGGACAGATGAATGCGGTCTTGTGTTGATCAACAGGTGGAATATTTATCTGATTATACCCGGAAAAGCCGTCCATCAGGGAATAGACCTCACTCCCAGCACATTCGTCAATGATTTGATCTATGAAAAGAGTGGGGTAATTTTCCTTTGGACAGGCCCGATTAATATCTCGGTAATCAACACAAACTCTGATAGTACCTTGTTTCTTATCTACAGGGACAATGTTGGAGACCCATTCTGTGAGGGGAATCGGGTAAATGAAGCCCGCGTTCAAAAGTTTTTCAACTTCTGCTTTAATGGCAGCGACTTTGCGAGGATGCACCGGGCATAGGCGTTGGCGCACGGGTTTCCCACCAGGATAGGTAGGAATCTCGTGCACTACTATGCTGGGATCAATCTCGGGCATTTCCTCATAGGACCAAGTGAACACGTCTCTGAATTCTCGGAAAAGATCAATATAGAATCGCATCTCATCAGGAGAACAAGTTACTCCCACGTGTATGTTCTCAACTATCCCCGGTTTAACAGAGATGTCGATTGGAATGGTTTGAGTAATGTTGCTCAGGTTTCCCTCTGAAAGCACCTCATGTTTCAATATGGGCATCTGGAGAGGTGAAGTGGGAACCTGAGATGAAAAACGCTCTAGAAAATCTGACATTGCCTCCAGGCTAGGCATGAATGAGGAACGATGATGTCCATCGCTCCAAGGCAGGTCCTCAAGAGACATTGTTTCAAAAATGGCTTCATCAGAAGGGAAAATCTCTTTAAGAGGATCAGGCGAGTCGGCCTCGCCGAGCCAGGGGGATTGAGAATAGATGTCTAAAGCCATGCTCGAAGGAGCATGGTGAGGAGGGGGAGGATCAGATGCAGCGACGATTTCACAGTAGTTAATCTCTATCAGAGTTAAGGGCATCGATTCTCCAAAATCAGTCACCTGCTCAGGCGTAGGGATGAGCCATGGGTCGTCAAACCTAGAGATCATATTAACTTGAGTGGTGTGCGGTGGTGGTGCGGGAAAAATACCCATGAGGACGGGGTCTTTGAAGAGACCGGGTCCTACACTGTTAGGGGGATTTGGAATCTGATCCACGTAAGGAAATTTGTTCTCAGAGGTGGAGCTGAAGAAAGACAACTGATCCACAGTAACGATTTGGCCCTTGTGAGGGAACTTAAGAAGTCGAAAGAGGGTGGACGGCACGCATAACATGGTGTGAGTCCAACTGCGGCCGAGAAGTATATTGTAGTTAAGCTTGGCGTCAACTACTTCTACTTCTACGTTGACTATCTTCCCTTGTAAGGTGATCGCTAAACTCTCGAGAACACCCAGGGGTTTCGATTCCCGACCATCGAATGCCTCTAGGGCATTAGGAGACGATGAAAGGGCCGGAGAGCCAATGGCCTTCCAGCAAGCGGACGACATGACACAGGTAGAAGCACCTTCATCCACAACGGACCTATGGATGTTAAGACCGTTGATCCCGAATTGAATAACAAGAGCGATCTGATGTGGAAGTCAGGGGGTAAAGTTCTCTAAGTCGAAGGTGAGAAGATTAGAATCAGTGGAATTGATCCCACCGATTGCAGACAACAAAGCTTTCCGTTGTGACGGGAAACTTTGAAGAACTTCCAATGTAGACATGGCAGAAGGTGCCTGTGCCAGATCCTCAATAATACTATAGTGCTGAGCGGCACGGGCATTTGGGTTGTAGGAAGACCTTCGTAGAACACCTTTGGAAGGTGGCCTCACAACGGGTTCAGCAGTAGGCTTCTCAATTTCCAACGAACCGGAGACAGGTGGGGGAGGTGGACCGTCCACAACTGCCTTCCCAGGTGCCTGACGCGATTCGTTGTAATCCTTTGAACGCGTAGCAATAGAGATAGGTGTAGCACCATTCATCATAAAGACCTGAGACCCAAATGGTGCAGATGGTGAAGGCTGTTCAACCATCTGGGTCTGCTGAGACGGGAACGGTTCTTTAAGAACTGCCAGAGTCCCTTTGGAGCCTTTTAGAAGTTGACTAACTTCAGATCGTCATGGACAATCTTTGGTATAATGGTCTCCTTCACAAATAAGGCAGGGGTACTTCGGTTTACGTTGGGAACCATCCTCGGTACAAGGTTTGGAAGATTCTGGCTTTGGAGCGTCGGATTTGGATTTACCTTTGCTCTTTTTTCCATAGGATTAGCCTGAGCGATGTTAACCTCCGCATTTTTGCCAGAATCGGGAGGGGAGAGAGGAGTAGAATTATGGGGTGAGTTGGACTTCTGCTTCCCATTCGAATATTTCTTCGAATTATGAGACACGGAACCAATAACACCATCCAACGCCAGGATAGGTGGAGCTTTAGAGGTTCCAGACCGTGGAGCATCAGGAAAAATATCATAAAGCGTGCCGGACTGAGAGTATACCAGATCCAGATATTGGGCACGCGCTATGGATTGTTCTTCAGTCACACACGCTCCCATAGCAATATCTTGGGCGATTTTGTTAATGAAGGAGGTGGTGAACCAATGAGTTAGTATCTGATCAGGTATATGGAACTTGATCAGTCTACGACGACGTCGCCACTCATGAATGTGATCAGAAATGTGGGTGTCTTTGTCCTACTTCAAAGAAGTCAGGAGGTGCGTCCCGGCTTCGTAGTGAACCAGTAACTGAAAGTGGGTCAGAAAAGCCATGGCTAACGTATTGAAATCTGGAAAGATGCCACGAGACAATTCAATATACCACTTAGCGGCAACACCAGTCAAAGTGTGCTGGAAGAGGCGTAGACGAATTGAATCATCCACCCAAGAGTTGGACAAACACCAAAGATGGTAAGTCATCACATGAGCTTGGGGGTCCTCCCCAGCTTTACCCTCAAACTTGGGGCAATCACCGGGTACCTTGGTAGGAACCGGAGGCCAATAAGGATTGTGCAGAATTGGATCATTAGTTAATTTCGAAACATCCGGTAATTCCAAGGTATCCAGGAACGGAAATGGCGGATTGGACAGCATGCCTGGCCCTTGATAAGGACCAATACCTGTACTCCACGCTGGTTGAGAATATCCTTGCCCCCAGGGGTTCTGTCCCGTAGGATTCTGACTGTAGGGGGTATAGGTTGTATAACCAATCTGATTCGGTTGCTGGTAACCAGTGTACGGGGCTTGATAACCAGAGTATGGACCTTGATTATATGTCGGCCCTGTGTGAGCAGCATGTGGATTTGGCTGTTGAGCATAGGTATAGCCGGGTTGTTGAGAGTAATAGTTAGAACCTTAGGGCTGGCTATAATTCGGTCGGTATTGACCATGAGAATAGTAACCGCCTTGAGGTTGAGTGGGCTGCTGATAGGTGGGACCCTGTTGAGCCTGATAATTAGGGTGCAGCGGTTGATTTGGCTGTGGAATTGAATAAGTCGGCTGTTGGGCAGGGTTGACAGGATGTGCAGGCTGGCCTGGCTGAACAGGCTGACCTGGCTGAGCGGGCTGCCCTGGTTGAACAGGTTGACCCGGATAAACAGGTTGTGCTAGTTGTGCAGGTTGACCTGGCTGTTGATGAGCACTAGGTTGTGCCGGATGGGCCGGTTGGCTTGGTGGAGGGACACCAGGTTGTGCAGGATTAGCCGGTTGGCCTGGTGGCGGAATGGAGCCAGGTGGTGGCTGATAACCAGTTTGACCCACAACAGGACCATAAGATGGTCCTGGCTGATGTGCAACATTGGGACCAAGAGGATACTGAGGTTGCATAGGTTGAGAGGGTTGGAATTGCCCCCCAGGACCATATACCAGTCCCGGTTGGTACCCCGGTTGACCTGTGAGTCCTTGAGGTTGCCCAAGTGGGACTCTAGGGAGAGGATACACGAGTTGACCTGAAGGGTTGTAATACTATCCTTGTGGACCGTATAATGGCCCTTGCTGGCCCGGAGGGTAGCCCTGTATGGGCTGTCCCTGCGGGTCATAAGGATAGCCAGGCTGGCCCGAAGGTTGGCCTTGAAAAGGTTGTCCTTGCGGGTTATAAGGTTGTCCAGCCTGGTTATATGGTAAACCCTGAGCATGAAGCTGAGCCTCAGGAGCAAGTAAACGTAAAGGGTTCCCATGCTCATCATATTGGTATGGAAAGACGTACATGGGTGTACCATCCTGTGCATAATGCGAAAAATACAAGCGGTTGGGATCTTGAGAGGACTGTCCAACCTCGGGGTTCGATTGTTGCAGGGACAATCGATACTCCTCCGGAGAGATGTTCTCCGGCATAGCAGATGCTATGTAGATGTCTTCAGGGGACGATGTGGTCCTTGCGGACTGAGTGGTAACAGCAGATGTAGATGTAGCCACACAAACAGTGGGCCTGACGGGTACAGAAGTGACCTGATGGGATGACGTAATGGGTGTCCGCGGAGACATCCCCAATGAAGGAACAACCGGCCTCATAGAAGGGGCTGATACCCCCATAAAGGCAGCAGCGGCAATAATCTGACCCAAGGATCTATACCCAGCTGGTAATGAGGGACTGGGTGATGACATAACAGATGGTTCAGGGTTGTCTTCTGGAAATAACTGTCGAGGGAATAACTGGTAATCTTCACCAGACATGGGGATTTCCTTGCTAGCAGAATCACTCATATTAAAACCCGCCGTTAAATCTCATAACAGGCGGCAAGGACTAGGAGGAATAACAACAGCTATAAAAGGCGAACCCGATGTAAGAGGAGGGAGATCTTCCCCTACTCCCTTTCCAGACCAAGGGTCGGAAAAGGGCCAATTGAACTCAACTGGTCCTCCAAAGGGCTGCTCAGACAGAACCGGTCCCCCGTCGGGAAACTCGGAAACGATGGGCTGCTGGGGTTCAGCAGAGGACTGAGAAGCCTCTGATGAATCATCCGTATATGGACTACTAGTAGACGAAATGGAAGGTTCCGCCACTGTGAAAACAATGACAAAAGATCAAGCACAACACACACGGGCTGAAAAAGAGTCAAGACACACAATCAAACGACCAACAAGAAAAATCTAACAGGGCGTGTGATCGCGGGTGATTTATTTTACCACATTGAAACTTAGAAACTTCACCGTTTCATGTTTTAAGAGTCGAGAAATGGATGAAAGGTGACTCTATCTCTTTCATTTTTGAAGCAAGCGTGAAAGGAAAAGCGCTTGGTGATCCTTTCAAATTTAAAGAGTCAGAAAAGATCAAATGACTACTCAGGAATACTAGGCAAAGGGTGTACCAAATAACCGTGAACTGCAATATACACCTTGGTTTCAAAATGAAAGAGAAATCAACCAAGGACTTGACATACGTGAAGGCAATCTCCCCGAATGCTGTGTTTGGTGTATCACGGGTATAGGGCGGTAGACTTGAATTCCTATGGATAAAGGATAGAAACCTAGTGGGGTCTCCCTTTATATACTCGACGGTACGGGGAGCACAAGTCCGTACTAGTGCTGTCTAAATCCAAGAGGTAAACAACAACTACTAGGTTTAAAGACGCCGGAACACATCTATAGCCTAGACCACTAAATGTTGCGTTAATGTTTCAATTCTACCTTAGTGTAAATTGAGTAAATTTTAATGTTTATCTTCAATTACGTTTCAGTTTTCAGGACCTAGCGAGTGTGATGTCTCAAAATCTCCTAAATGCACACTATATGCCACAGTATATCATTTCATTCGATGAAAGCTAATTATGAGAGAGTTGAGAGCTTTTCACACAAACAAAATGATCAGAAAACAACCAATATGGTCTCTAATGCAGCTAATGGAAACCAAAAACTTTTCTCTCAAAGTCACTAATCACTAATAACACCGAAAAGATTTTAATTTTTACTAACTAATTAAAAGCAAAAGAGATTTTTGTATTTTCAATATTTAATAGCAACGTGCACTAAACAAAATGAAAACTAATGAAGAGAAAATTGAGATGCGATAGTAAAAGAGCAAAGATAAGCAAATTCACTCAATGAAAAACACACAATCAAACCCCAAATTGACAAAACAGTCCCTCAAAACCAAAGGAATCCCAAAGACTCAAATGGACCATGTAATCTAGGCCCAAAGTGAGACAAAGTGAAATTTGAATGAAGAAGAAATCAATCACTCAAACAACGCAATGAAATGATAGACAACCACCAAACGAATGTAAAGAAGCAATCACAAGGTCGACTGAACCGATGAAAACCAAAAATTTCCAAGGGAGGCTCGACACACAAGAGCACCTAGATGCCCTAGGGCTAGAATGTGAAATCAATGGAAACGGGCAAACAACCAAAGGACGAAGGTCACAGCCAGTCAAACAAGGCTCCAGAACACTCAAGCAATTGAAAAAACAAAACCAAACACACTGATCAAGCTCAGGAAGGT
>JAXQQM020061961.1:0-50644 GCA_034641835.2 Pinus albicaulis | reverse complement strand
AGGAATAAAAAAAGAATGTAAGAAAAAAAAAAGATAAAAATCTATTTCACACTAGCAAAATTATTTACTTGTTTCCACTTCTAAGCTGTATACCCAAATTGATATATATATATATATATGCCCAAATTATTTACTTGTTTCTACTTCTAAGCTATATGCCTAAATTTATTTATTTAATGTTAGAGATGTTTTTGATAAAAATCACATAAAAATATTTTAGTCTACTTGTTTGAATAATCTAATATGATTCATCTAAGATGAAAAACCAAATCACTGACATTAGATTAAATAAATAAAAAGATATTAAATTAAAAAATTTAATATTAAAATAAAAATAAAAAATATAAAAATTATTAATATAAAAATTAAACAAATATCTAAATAAAAAAATCATTATTTTATTGACAAATTTTAAAATTTAATAAATTTAAAATAATATTTATATTTTTTCAAATAAATACAATTAAATTAATATTTCTTTATTTTTAATTAAACTAATTCAAAATCTAATTAACCCATAAAAATTTTAAAATTTAATAAATTTAAAATAATATTTATATTTTTTCAAATAAATACAATTAAATTAATATTTTTTGTTTATTTTTAATTAGACTAAATCAAAATCTAATTAACCCATAAAAAAATCTTGTAACCAAGATTGTAAACTCAATGTTCTAGAAAAGTATTGGATAGATTTTGATCTTATAACTGTAGATAAATATCTTTGAGATCAATCACATTATTAGAATTTATCGAAATCTCTAATCATGTAATGTGATTCATCATCCTCGCGACAAAGTTAAAAAAATAATAAATCTTATAAGATAATATCTTATAACATATTTTTATATATAAAAATTTAAACTAATATTTATATCTTAAAAAATCAAATTAACATAACGATATCTCAATGAAACTATGTCATCTCGATTTAAAACACGTGTCTGCGATCGGACCCAAAGACGATAAAGGTAGTGAAAAGTTCAACAATGGCGGACTATTGCCTTGGACTTTAAACACCCTCTCGCCCCATCCAGCGTATCATCTATATGTCAAAAGTATGGATTTTAACGTGGCACAATTTGAACTGAACGTGTATCAGGGGCCCGGGGAAAATAAGTATTACGTTTTGCGTTGAAGAGCATTTGCAGGTGCCGATCATTTTGGTATTCACGCGTGTAGACTTAAATGGTTAACGTGGTCACAGTGGAGGATAAAGGTCAAATTTTTTATTCTTTCGAAGTATCAACAATTTTCAGAATCCAAAGTGTATCTCCACAAAACATTACAGTGGCATTTGGCCTGTAATTGTTGCCATAAAAATGCTGTGTGATTTTGTTTGAAGAAATCAATCTGCACAATCAAGTGTATCTGCCCATAATAGTACCGTGGGATATGGTTTATAACTTTGTTGCAATCAAAATGCTGTGTTGTTTTATTTGAAGAAATCTAGCTGTAAATCAAAATGTTTTTCTTGTTTAACAGAGTTTTGTTACAGATATGCGCCATTTCTAGGATGATCTTGTGACAGCTTATTTGGAAGTGGCAGTCAGTGATTAAGAAAATTTGAACATATCTGATAAAACCTTAAGATGGGTAGCCTGCATCACTGAGGCAGAATTGTAAGACTCCCTCTTTGTTCTAAAATCTCAATAGCGTTTACAATAATACTGGGTGCATCATATTTTTCTGTTTTAATATTTTCATTGTTCAGTTATTTGTGGGTCTGCAAAAAAATCATTTTTGTTAATTTGGACCAAATCCAGAACAGAATACTATTGCGATTCGATGATGGCGCCTATTAATTCTCTCTTTGTGCAGGATGACAGAGGAGGCAACAAACAGTGATCCATGGGGACCGGAGACCCGTAGAATGGTTGAGATCTCTCGTGCTGCCTTTGAAGTGGACGATTACTCGAAAATTGTGAACATTTTACATAACATGGCAGTGGACTGCCTAACATTGAACAAGGTAACTCTACATGTAAGGAGGTGGGGGGATATTTCTGACATAAAGATTCAGCCCAGGACCATGCAGACTTGGCGAAGGGACAGAACCAAAATAGATATTTGAGAGTTTTGGTCACCCACATTGTGGACATTGCAGGTTTCGCTCACCCATGCAAGATAATCTTTTGGTTAAACATCGTAAAAAAGTTTTTTTTGGGTTCCAAAACCAGTTTCTGAATACTGCAAACCCGGATAACATAACCACTCCATTTTCTGAGATTTCATGCACCAGACTTTATTTACCCAGCCCTCTAGGAATTGATTTGGACATCGTACTTATATCCCACAGCAGGTTTATGGTTGGAGAAGGCCATGCTTAAGGCTTAAGCATGATATCATTAGGAGTGAGTCTTTCAATTATTTTTAGAATAAGTTTGTCCAACTTCAATTTCTGACTCTAGCTTGTCATTGACAAGCTAATAGGGCAGTGTATATCATAGATAATTTCTACCCCAAGTATCAGAGTGTTAGTTCCAGACCCTGCTACCTTCACACCAAGTTTTTTGACAGTTTCACCAATTCGACTGGTACCCTTTCTCACAACCCTTTTTGTCAATTTCATGATGCTTGTCTTCATGGAGCAACATCAAACTGCTACCTTCACACCGAGTTTTTTGACAGTTTCACCAATTCGATTGGTACCCTTTCTCACAACCCTTTTTATCGATTTCATGATGCTTGTCTTCATGCAGCAACATCAAGGTATGCATGAGGTATTTAACAACTCTAGTGTGGATATGTACTTGGAACTTGTCTTGGGACACAAAGATAGTAAGAACTTGTACTGAAGCGGCTTTCAAAAGTGCCTGTTAAAGCTGCCTCACCATGACATTTCACAGGCAGATGCCCAGCAGGTCCTACAAAGCTATCTTAATGATATTTGGGGTGAATTTTTGGTTGTTCATTTGCTTTATTTTCCCTGCAAGATGGTGCTCGTGTTCTGCCTCTGAATTTGAATCAATGGCTTTCAGATACATATGCAGCTTTGATAGAGGACGACATATCTGTTTGTGCAGTCATGGCAACCATCTATGCAGTAGATTTCTTTGACATTAACCTTTTCTGGTCAAGGTTTCGTGCTGCAAATATCACATCAACCGTTGTTGCTATTATTATTGTTTTATGATGCTTGATTTCTCAAGAAAGTGTGCATGATATTTTCCAGGCCATTTATCAGTCCATTTCTTAATTTGTATCTGAACAAAATCTACAGATGTTAATTCTTGATTTCGATGACCAGTTTCCATTAGGTAGGTCAGGCTTTCAAGTGCTATTCTTTCCATCTTGCTTTTATGTCACTTCACCTCATGCTTCCCTGGTTCTTCCTTGTGTCTTCATGAAACATAGTCCTGTGCAGTTTGTTTGCATCTGTTATGATATCCTTATACTGCACAGCAGACATCCTGTTATCAACCATTGTGTAGATTTGTTCACACTGACATCAATTGATGTCTGCTAGCTTGGTTTTGGGCCATGTTTATTCATTGCATGGCATTCACAGACGAAATCCTCTGCGCCAAGAAAGCATTCGCAGCCAGCTTCGAGAGCTCGGCGGACCAAAGATTCATGGTGATGATTTGGTCCTCCTGTACGCAGTGAGCATAAACCGCCTTCAGCGCCGCGAGGGCCAGAACAAAATCTCCATGGCCGCCTGGTTAATGGTTGCTGCCGCTATTGCTCGTAGACTGGAGCGTTTCCATTCTTTCAACCCGCGGTTCGAAAGGCGGAACCCGTTTACGAGCCATTACGGAGACCACACGTGGCAAATTTGAATTGGTTCCATGCGCATAGTTTGCTCACCCCAAGCCCGCAATGGAAAACGCCTCCGGCGTAAACATGCCATGACCACCATTCAACACTTAGCCAAATTTTAACTTCGCTCGGTTTGTGCATACAAGTGTGCACCCTAGTCGCACTTTTCCAAGCTCTCTCGCCAAGTCGCCTTTTCCTATGTTGACTCACCCGAGCGTGCGCCCACCCGGTCGCTCGCTATGCCAGTCGCTCGGGTGCGCTTGCCCATTATGACCGCCCGCTGCACAATCGAGGCGCGCCCACCCATCGCACATCCATCACACATGGGCGCACCTATTGCACTTCTGTTATGTGCAATTGTGTTGGGGACCCGACTCACCCGTGTTGGGCGATGTCGACTCGAAGCCTTGAAACTAGGGATCACGACTCGAAGCCTTGAAACTAGGGATCACACCCAATCTGGGCCACACTAGCCCTTAACATGACTGGAGTTTTTCCCACGGAGTTACGAACCGGTGACCTTCACATCACTGAGTGACTTAACAGTACACTCCATCACTGTCTATTATACGCTCCACGTGAAATTATTAATAATGTTTTTTTTTTTTTTTTTTAAATTGGGGTGGTACTTTTATATTACTTTTTCAAAATAAGGCAGAGATTACAAAATCAACATCCATATGCAAATGGTCTCAACCTACCCATAAGGAAACCAAATTTGTTGACCATCTGGTTGCATTGTAACCAGTGCAAAATCGAAATTGTCTGAGATTGTCTAACAAAGCTATATGAACTTGACTATCTTTATGACTACTATTGACCATGAACTTATACCAAGTAAATAAAAAATTCATACTACCCATCTAAACATGTCTAATAAATAAAAATCTATATTATGCAACTATATAGGATTAATCATTAGATAACTCAACTGGCCATGGCACTGGAACCCGATAACTTAGTCAGAGACATACAAGGAATGTGCCTCTCAATGCGTGCATGGCGAGCATTCGGCTATTGTATTTGGCAATTTAGTTTGAGTTTTCTGTGAATTCCCTAAACCTCTTTTGAAGGACTTGGGTTGCCTGTAAGGGGAAACATTAGAGCTTTGGATAAAAGTGTCTTCATCATCCAGAATAAGTAAAGAGTCTGCATAAACAGAGTACGATGACCTCAAGTATTTCCTGGGTCTAGAATAATATCTCCAAAATCTTCCAGAATTTCTTATTCACTAGGATCCATCTAGTCTCCAATCTCGACTTCCCACTCACTAATGGCTTGGTGAGCTTGAGGGTGGGTGGCGTTCCTGTAAGAGCTAGTTGTAGAAGAAACTGAGTGATGACTATTCCTTTGGCCCCGACCCTAGTGGGTCTCATTTGCCCACGACCTCGGCCTTGGCCTCGCCCCATACCGGTGCTTGAATTTCTACTGCGCTGTGACATAAGTCGAGCCATTTCCTTCAACAGCTCTCTGCTGGAGAGTCGCCTTAGGGTTTCCCATAAAATATACCAACAACCTATAATTTAGTTAATTTTTATGATTTCTATTTTAATATTGACGTTGTGAGATGTATCATGAGATAATGACCAAACTATTAGAGCCTAACCATGAGGGCGTCAAGGAGAATTGACCCTTTGACCTCTAGATGACGAGGTATTTTAGCAACGAGAACTCGACCCATTAAGCTAATCCTCGGGGCTAATTATTAATAATTATTATTTAGATGAAAAATATTTATTTTTCATGAAATATTTTAAAATATTTTTAATAGTAGTCATATAGCAAAGGTTGAGTTTTATTTCAAAAATAGTTATCCCCTTTGTAATTTAGTTGATTAATTAAAGAAATGTGATATGAAATGAATTATGTTTTATGAACAAATGTGGCATGAAATGAATTATAGTTTTTTAGTTATGTGATATTGATAAGTCATGATATTGACCCATAGTATTATAAAAAAGCCTATATATAGGTTAAGAATTTTTTTACATTTTTTTTTTTAAATGTATATATGTATGGTTCATATATCCATTCATTTTAAAGTTGTTTTTATGTGTGATATTTTGGAGTTTCCGGAATCTTGAAAAAATTGTAGTGAAATATTGATTTGTGTTGTTTAATTTGGTTTTTTCATTATACATATGGATTCAACACCCTGAAAAACCCTTGGGCACTTCCAATTATACAGAAAGATTTCAATAAATCCATGCTGAATTTTAAACAAATTAAATCAGAAAATATTATTATACATATCATTAAGGATTAATCTCTATCTATATTTATTATTGATTTAATTCATATAATTAAATAAAAATAATATCAAAAAAATTGAAAATATTAGAAAAGAAGATGATGGTGATTTCTGGATTTTCTCATTTCCTTCATTATATTTGGGAGCTTTTACCAGGCATAGCCGGCAGAAATAGGTGGAAAATATCCATGTTGCTACAAAGTGTTTAATGTTGCAGAGCATGGAATACCTAATGCTTGGTTGGAATTTTTCTATATAGATTAGTTGGTTGGTATAGCTGAATTTATCTAGGTAATAGATTTTAGCGATATTTTACAATTTGATGTAAAGCGAATAAAGTCGATTATTAATCCGATTCTTATTTATTAATTTTCCAAATATTATTTTTATATCTGTAAAGATGATTTAACCTTAACCTTAATTCTAGGCAGACATTTGGACAACACATTTCGATATGATTTTGACAAAAATTTAAGGAAATTTTTTGAAATCTGAATTACAAATATGTGAGTGGCACATGAATTTTCCAAATATTATTTTTATATCTGTAAAGATTATTTATCCTTAATTTTAGGCAAACATTTGGACAACGCAATGGAAATTTCGATCAGACAACACAATGGAAATTTCTATATGATTTTGATAAAATCTTAAGGAAATTTTTTGAAATCTGAATTACAAAAATTTGAATGACACATAAATTTTCCAAATATTATTTTTATATCGGTAAAGATTATTTATCGTTAATTTTAGGTGGACATTCAATGGGAATTTCGATTCGCGTAGTCTACTGAGGCCACGTTTTGACCCAGAATCTGGTAACGATTTTCAGAAAATCCCGCAAAGATTTGCCCATAATCTTGTTTACAGTTGTTAAACATTAGTATTTTGAGTGCCCCACGGGTTTTTGATAGTGCTGAATCCATTTCCACTATCAAAAATGGATTCTAAGCACTGCAACTACCTGATTTTTTAAAATTTAGTTGACCGGATTTCGGCAGATTTCTGCCGTCCGGGCCAAAACGCGGCCTCAAAAGACAACTCCGGTAGATATGATTTTGAAAATCTAAATTTGTGCCACATAATTTAAAAAATAAAATGAAAGGTTTATAAAGTGTTTTTATTTTTTTGGAAAAAAACAAAAGTATTTCTTAGGTAGATAAGATAACATCATTATATTTATGTCTGTTTAATGATCACAAATTAAGTTAATTATAAATTAAAAAAAATGGAAATTTCGATTAGATATGATTTTGAAAATCTAAATTTGTGCCACATAATTTAAAAAAATGAAAGGTTTATAAAGTATTTTTATTTTTTTGGAAAAAAACAAAATTATTTCTTAGGTAGATAAGATAAGATAAGATTATTATATTTATGTCTATTTAATGACCACAAATTAGGTCAAGGGATTGTTGAGTACAATGATGTCTATACAATGTGGGAGAACCAAACGATCTCCTATAAAAATACAATGTATGGTATGTTATGGCGGAGAAGATCCGGGAGCTAATGAGTCTGAGGATCAACCACATCTCTCCTAACATCCGATGCTGAATGAACACTACTGAAGAAACTCCACAAAGTATGTTGGCCCGATGAAAGGCCAGTGGAAAGTGTGGATTGTCTGCTAGATCATTTCCTGTGGGAGTTCGCGCACAGCTAAGGTCTGTAGGACCTAGTCCCTCTCCCAGGAACATATATGAGATAGATTTGTTGTTGAAATTTCGTGCGGCGAGGTGAGGTTCCACATATCCTCACTGATCTAGAGCCTGGATATGAACTGGTATCAATCAGTCTCAGGGTGCCCTTGTCTGAAGGTAGTACCCTGCAAAATGTTGTGATCCTCTGTGGGGGGTCTGGTCTGATGGGAGGTTGAAGAATATGCGCTCGAAACCTAAGAGCCTCCTGCATATATAGGGCCAAACATCTCTGATCGAGAGACATGAAAAAGTCGGCGAGGGTTTGAGAATCTCTGAACAAGCAATGGAATCTTCCTATGATCTTGTAGTAGACAGGGCATCCAAAATTGAAGTGCACCTCAGTCTCCACATCCTGTAAATGACATACCTGGCAGATTCTGTCTCGTCTATCAATTTGGTGGTCTGTCTCTACCCGAAGTCTATGAGACCCTACTCTGAACTGGCCTAGAGGAAAGCGAAGAGCATTCATCCAATGGTGAAACATACTCTAGGGTCGAACAATGAGCTCGTCTCTCAACTCCAAGAAGTGCTCAACGTAGAAGGCCATCTTTGGGCGCAACTCCCAAAAGATTGCCCCAGGTGACCTGGACGAATTGCTTGTAGATGTCCTCTGTGATGATCTTGTTCAACTCCTGTCTAGTATGTGAAAGGTGACCAGGAGCATCTAAGGAATATCGGAAAGTAGGGAGACGATCCAACTGAATGTCCACTGATTCTAAGAAATTTGAAACTCCTGTAAACTAACATCTAGCCCAACCCGAGGGAGTAGAACGAGCAATAGTCTCAGAAGATCAATATGCCAAGTAAGGATATCGGTCGCAACTCTTTATCGAGTCTGCAAAGCCTTTGACACGATGCAAGAATGAGACCAAACTAAAGACCGTCTCAAGCCGAAAGGGCTGAGCTCCAAACTCTCCAAGGATGATATGTTGAGGTATTGTCTGTTTGCATCTAATTATGTGACGGAGAAGAAGAGTCTGGACTCTCTTAGCTGAAGCCCAATCCAACTCAAGTAAAGACGGTCCCCAAATCGCTGAAGCCCAATCCAACTCAAGCAAAGACAGTGCCCAAATCTCTGAGCCATATAAAATAGTGGGACAGATCAAGGTGTCCATGAGGCTCATCTTGGACGAGATGTCCCAGAAGTAATGCTGAAAGCACTGTCTCTCGAGAAGGGCTAAGGATCCATATCCTTTGTTAATCCGAGGCTAAAGTGTTGGTCGCAAATTTAAGCGGGGACCTGAGAATTGCACCCCCAGGTAAGTATACGTGCTAATGATCTCAACCTCCTCTGCTTAGAATAAGAAGTGAAGGTCTAGAGTTTTTTTCACCCAGATCATAACTTTGGTTTTACCCAGGTTCACTGTCCACTGTGGAAGATTGCAAAACAGAGCTAAGGCATCCAGACGCCTTTGTAAACCTTCTGGAGATGAGGAGAGGAAGACCACATCCTCAGCGAAGGGTAGAATAGATATTAGAACCTGGTGAAGAAGGATACGCTCGTCTAGAAATGCCTCCAACTCATCAATATAGATCCCAAACAGATAGGAGACAGTGCACAACTATGTTTAACTCCAATAGTGTGCTTCAGATAAAATCAGACATCCCATGAACCATGCGAAGACCACCAAAGACAGACTCATATAAGCTAGTAATAACTGTAAAAACTGTCAGTAGGATCCACAAAATGCCAATATCTCTGAGTCTGAGAATATGGAGTAAGGCTTCCCTCGAAACAGAATCAAAATCTCCCCAAAAAACACACACACTCAGAACACTGAGACTGTGCTTGAGGAAAACCCTCTGCAGCATCGTAAACAGCTAAATCCGGGGCCGAAACATCTTAGCGATCCCCTTCATAAATACTCTGCGATTTTCACCCTGATCAGAGCCGGCACTTCCTCCAGGTGCTTCAACATCGCTACGATGCTGCCCATTCTTCAACCGCAACTCCCAGGAGAGGTCACCTGCCCCCAGATTGGGAGTAGATAGTTTGGGCTTTCAGAAAATTGTCATAACCAATTTCCAGATAAAACCTAACATGCTGGGTGGTGAAGAAGAGAAGCATTTTGATTGAGATTGTAAACATGATTTTGAATGATCTCCTTGGCCGCATCCTCTGGCTCCGAAACCCCTCTAACTGGAAGAAACGAATCTTTGGGCTTATACTCGGTGCAGACTCTCTTGAATCTTTCATCTATTTGGAAAGGCACGGACGAGCTCGCCTTCGAAGATCTAGGGTTCCAGTCCCTCTCCGTCGCAGATTCGCTCCAGTTGGTTCATTTACGCGAGGGCAGCGATCTGTTCATAATGTTTATAAGAGTCTGCAGTCTGATTTTGATGCAAGGGCTGTAAAGCATGACACCCGTTCACATCTATTGAGAGATTTACGGGACTTGTTGGGTTTATTCATGGTGAGGACAAGGAATGGATTTTGGGGGCAAGTGGCGTGAAGAGAAATGGCAACAAGACCATGAAACACGCATCCAATATATGCCCTGCATTATGGTTTCCACCATCCAAAAATGTGGCAGATCTGGTGTTACAGTTGTGACTTCAACTAGCAGAGATCTAGGTGTTTAGATGAATTTCTGTTCAGATTTTTAGCGCATAACTGAATGTAATCGTTGTGTATATGAGAGGAGCCTAAGTCAGTCTAAGGATGAGATAAAAAGTGTGTTCAGAGGAGACGTAGTATTCAAGGGCCATCCCATTGTTTGGGTTTGTGTGCCACATTAGGGATTAGAAAAGGAGCTACTACATAAAGGCAATGCATTTATGATGCATTAAACTTTTTTTGATGAATTTATTCTCTGCTGGAATCAGGTGTCAGATCTCTCTCGATTCTTCCTTTATAATGTTGTGATGGACAATGTATTTTTCTCTGTGACTTGTTAACCCTCTTTTCAGATGTAGGGAAACTTTCACTGTTCTGTGAGACAGAAAACAGTGTCGGCATAAACTAATTTTCATGAATTTGTGATGTGCTAGAATTAGGTGTCAGACCTCTCTTGGTTCTTCCTTAAAAATATTGTGATTGACAATGTATTTTCTCTGTGATTGGTTGACCCTCATTTGCGAGACAAAACAGTGACTACATAAATTTTTAGTCTGCAACCAAGAATATTTTGATGAATTTCTGATCCGCTAGAAATAGGTGTAAAATCCATCTTGATTCCTCTATAATGTCGTGATAGACAATGTATTTTTCTGTGATTTGATAACCCCCTTCCCAGATCTTGGAAAGCTTGATCTGTTGGAATTAGGTGTCAGATCCCTCCTGATTCTTGCTTTATAATGTTGTGTTGGACTGTGGACAATGCATTTTCTCTGTGATTTGTTGACCCTCCTTTCAGATATTGGGAAACTTTACTTTCACTGTTCTGCGAGACAAAACAGTGACTACATAAATTTATAGTCTGCCCTTGTATAGGCCTCAGTAACCAAGAATATTTTGATGAATTTCTGATCTGCTAAAATTAGGTGTAAAATCCATCTTGATTCCTCCTTTATGAATTTCTGATCTGCTAAAATTAGGTGTCAAATCCATCTTGATTCCTCCCTTGTTAACCCCCCTTTCCATAAATCGGAAAGCTTTATTCTCACTGTCCTGTGAGTCAGAAAACAAATTCTCTACATAATTTATGAACTGCAACTGACCTTGTATAGACCTCAGCATCGGAGTGTTGTGCAAAACGGAGTTGTCTGCATCAGATTTGAGGGCGCAGATGGAAAACCCGTTGTATTCCTCTTCAAGCTATATCTCCCCTGCCTCCTCCCCCCACTCCTGTCAACGCTGCCATTCTCCTTGTTTTTCCGCTGACACTTCCAGAAGCCGAAGCATTTAAAATTACGCAAAGATAGTGTCCCTGAATATATATTTTGAAGCTTCTCTGCATGCCTGGCAAACGGCAAAGTGGGTAAGATCATGGCATGCCTGGCAAATGGCAGAGTAGGTAAGATCATGCCAAATGACAAGGCTGGGCAGTATCATAAGTAGTACTTTTTTTTCCTAGAAAACTTAAAAGAAAAAACCATCCATTCAGATTGATATGAGTGCAGTTACATGAGAATTTTCAGATACCTCTTGGATTTGTCAGCAGTACATCCGAAAGGTGAGCAATCAAAAGAACAAAATAAGACCATCTTGGCCTTCAAACTGGCAAAACAAAATCACTACTTGGGATTGACAAAAAAATCATGAGCTTTTGGCCCTTTTAAATTATACCATCCAGCCTAGTGTGGACAGATAATGACAAAAAAAAAACGGAAGATTTTGACCAAAAAGCTGAAAGCCCCAAACAAAGATCTCAATTAAAGCTTAAGAGTTAGAAATCCAATTGAAGCCTTAGTAGCCTCTTTGCATTACAGGGAATTTGGATAGATCCCCTCCTCAGTAGTGGAAGAACACTTATTTGCTCAAAAAAGATCCTTCCTTCCTCTACCTGAAGACCCTTTTTGGAAAGAAGATTTGCTTGCTGGTTCCATTCTCTGAGAATGTGATTGAAGATCAGATTTTGAAAGAGGCCTTTTAGCTGCTGAATGTGGTTTATCCAGTAAATTAAGGTGAGGACTCTCAGCTGGGCTTTTCTAGAGAGCTATTCCACAACACATATTTTGAGTTTCGTAAGTAATATTTATATTTATATGAGGTTTGTCATTACACCAAAACTTCTTCTAAATAGAATTGAATGTGGGTGAAGACTTTGATATGATGTTGAAGTTTGCCATTGCTTCAAAATTCTCTTTAAATGGAATCAAACCTGATTTAATGTTCTAAATGGAATTAAACCTGGACTAATGCTCTAATACAATGTTGAATCAAACCTGATTTAATGTTCTAAATGGAGTTAAACCTGGACTAAAGTACTAATACAATGTTGAAGTTTGTCATTACACCAAAACTCACAAATGCTCTAATACAATGTTGAAGTTTGTCATTACACCAAAACCCACAGATATTATTAAATTTTCAAAACCCTATCATTAACTCAAGTATTAAATTTCCATACCCTTACCAATACCTTAGTATGCAATCCAAGTAATGGATTCTCAGAAGTGTCCCTCTTAAGCCAACAATTGTTCTGCAGTGTTAACCCAACAATTGTTCTATAAAGATTGAGGGTACTCATATCGGATTACTCCTATCGCAGATGTTTCAGAATTGAAATTTGTTGAGATAGTTTAAACTACAGTTACAGTTTCAAAATACAGGAATTGCAGTTTCTACTGCAAAGGAAATTTAAGTCATTCTCTTATCAAAATACAAGGATTTGTTGAAATTCGTTGAGAATTTTGATCAAAACTTTCATTATCATTCAAAGTTATAGTTTCAAAATACAGAAATTACAGTTTTTAGGAAATTTAAGTTATTCTCTTATCAAAATACAATACAGATTGGTTAAAATTAATTGAAATTTTTGTCATAAAAAATGGTTTCATGTAATTCCAACCCAAAACTCCAAAATCTATAATAATTAAACAAACTCCAAAATCTATAATAATTAAACAAAGAATTCAAAATATTATAATTACATCTGAAAAGCTGAGAAATTTAGTGAAGAGGATACAAAGAGAATGGAAGAATGGCCATGGTATGCAGATCCCAAAAGGATTTTACTTAATTTCAGGAGTCATGGTCTATTAAATGATGTCACCTATTACTGTTTCCACAGGTCCCTTAATGGCGCCCTTGAGGAAAGCAGCGGCCACCCATTTTCCAGAACGTGCTGGTTTTGACATGAATCTGCTGTTGCAGCGACTGATGGGTGCAACTATGGCAATATCCGAGTGTGAGAGTCCGTAGAAATCTATTTTGGCGCAGCTCAGATCCACGCAAAACATACAGGTCTCTTTCTCACACCGATATCTACAATGGCTGGACTTAATATCCTGATAGCAGGCACTACAGGTGTTTGCATCCCCCTGCAATTCCCCCGTCACAAATTTCAGTTGGTGATTTGCATGCCCACTGTACTGAAGTTTTTCAGGAAGCACCATACACAAGGGATGAAGCTTGAAATGATCAGGCCTTTGGAATACATAACCTCTCAACACATCCCGGCAGGCCCCGCAGTGATGCCTCAGACGTGTTTTGAGGCGAAATTTGAAGAGTCTCCGAAACGGATGTTGGAACACATCAGGAAGGGTAGCACAGGCCTCGTGCAGAGTGAAATCTTTGCAGTGTGAGGAGCCGTTAACCCTGCACCTGTAACCGATGTTGGCTCCATTTTCTTTGCATCCGCTACATGTGTAGGTCGGTAGACCCTCGAACAGGCACAGTTCATGCTCATGGCGAGTAGCGTTAAAGAATACCACCTGCTCTGCCTCTTCTTCTTCATGGACACTGGCAGTTGGGTTCGTCTCTGCCATGAACAGGGTGCAGGAGAAATTCGAAGACGGAGTCTAAGAAAAAATAAAGTAATAAAACAACATAAGGGCAAGACTTTTTGCTTTCTCATTTCGCGGAAATGAATTAGAGGTCGGGAAAAAGCTTATCAACTGGGCAGTCCGGGCCCCGGTAGAGACGTGTGACAGGTGTTGCACCACTGACACGACACATAAACCCAGAGCAGTACCAGGTCCGTAGTCTAACTTTTTTTTCAAAAGTCTAAAATCCATCCTAATTCAATTTTCAAATTAAACTAGCAGTGGTACACTTTTGTAAATTCTGGTTAATTTATTTTTATCATTTAGATTATTTGTTGGTGGTTTGTAAGTGGGCAGGTTTTCACTGCTGCTATATGTTTATCAGTGAAGGATATTTCTTAAGGGTTATCTGGAATTGTTAGCCGGTGGTCCTTTTGTGTTTTTAAAGAGGCAAGATTTTGCTCTGCCACATGTAATGTGTAATTATTGGCTGATAGTCTGGATAAATCATGTTATCTGTGATTACTAGCTGGTAGTGGGATAAGAAAGCAAGTTTTCACCTCTATCAGATGTCTCTCAGTGAATCATATCATTTGCAATTACTGATAGTTCGTTAAGAAGACCAGTTTTCATCTCTGCCAGATGTCTCTGAGTAAATCATATCATTTGTAATTACTCGTTGGTAGTCTGTTAAGACTAGAAAAATTTTAATCCCTACCAAATGTTTAACTTGTTATAATTATAAATTTTCCCTACGAAATTTTTAGAACCGACGCGCTACCAACTGTAGTTCATCATCAAGATAATGAGGACTGGCTGATCTGACATACACATTTATAATCTGAAGAGAGAAACAATGGTCAAAACCCTACAAATTAAAAATCAGTAAAAACTTGTTTCCTTAGATTCCAAAAAAAAATCTTTTGGGATAGTCCAACTGTGATACTTTTGGAGTTTTTTTAGTTAAATTTATTTAAAATTTTAAATAATTTAACTTTACTAATTTCTAATATTTTTCAAACATGGAATTTATTTATAAATTCAATAATATATTTCAAAAAAACAATAAAACACTAACCATTTAAAAATAAAATAAAATAAAAATCAAATTCCAAATTATATAGAAAACGCCGACGCAAAATGATTCTGGCCTGAACTGGATTATCAGATTACCATCACGACCTTTTCTTTGATGCCGTTCACGGCACTTTCCCTTGTATCGTATGTGGTCCATCATAATGTGGAAGAAGTCAATTCAATTCAGAAACGTAGGAGAACCACAAACAAAAGATCCATACTCCATGGTCGCCATCAAATCATCTTGAACTACTATCTCATCTCTTTTTTATCTCCTCTTTTTGTTTTCACGAAATTCAGTTCTTTATGAAATGGATATGACTTTTTTCAAAATATCAGTTGGAGAAAAATAAGATATGCATATTTACATAAATTAAATCTAAAGTGTTTACAAA
Source organism: Pinus albicaulis (assembly GCA_034641835.2). Taxonomy (NCBI): domain Eukaryota; kingdom Viridiplantae; phylum Streptophyta; class Pinopsida; order Pinales; family Pinaceae; genus Pinus; species Pinus albicaulis. Next base: position 35,087 of record JAXQQM020061961.1, on the reverse strand, counting down.
GTCCAATATTTAAATAAAATAAATTATAATATAATATAAAATAAAATTAAGTTTTTATTTTTATTTTAAAATTTAATTAATTTAAAATAATAAATAAAAATATTAAAGCTTTAAATTTAAATTTTATTTATTCAAATTTCAAATAAATTATTTTAAAATATTTTATATGAGTTTAAATAAGGAGTAGTATATAATGCGACTTTTTGGAGAGTCGGCAAACAGATTTTTCTCTTTTTTCCGGTTGATGTGACATTCCGTGCGGTTACCTCACCCCAGGTCGGAGTTTTCTCTCCCGTCGCCGTTTGTTCACCGCGCTATGCCCTCCTCGTTGTCCGGTACCCGTAGCATGTCATTCATGGATACATCGACCATCATGGATGAAATTTGAATTTTAAAATTGCCGCCTTTTACCAAAAATATGTTTTGAATTTGAATGAAACAGCGGGTTCAAGCGGATCATGCACAAATACTGCGATTAACTCGAGGAGAATTAAAAAAAATACAGAGGTAGAGGCGTTCGTAATGCGATATTGCATCCACATCCACTGAAGAATCGTCGAACGAGCTCATCGGCTACTCAGCTTGCAAACGTGGAAAAGTATTGGAATGGCTCTGCATTTTAGCGAACCTGGAAAAACTCTTCTACATACTGACTCGCAATGCACTGTTCACGGGTTTATGGCGCCGAGAGCAACCAAGTGTTTGGGCGTCTTAAGTGCAGAGCTGATTTGTCTCTGCTGGACTGCCGTGCCTGCTTTCTCCACTACCTCCATTCCATTCGCCAGGAGTGTCCAAACGCTCTGGGCGCTCTGGACCGCAGACAATTACAAATACAATTCCAAGCTGCAAGTAAGTGGAACATTTGTAGTTCAGTGAATTCTCAGTCTCGGTGAAGCGAACTGATTTTTTTTCTCGAAGGAGTAAACCAAATTTTCTTTTGGTGACATCATTGCTCGTTAAGTGAATTATCAATCTCAATGGAGTAAACCTATTTTCTTTTGGAATTAACAATGGCAACTGTTTGCTTGCTCAATGAAGTATTAGTCTCGGTGGAGTGAATTTATTTTCTTTTTATCTTAAAAAATGGCAACATTTCCTCAGCAGAGTGAACCGATTCTCTTTTGATCTTAACAATGGAAACATTGCTCCAGTGAAACAAAAACATGGTTTGAAGCATTACAGACTGCAACAACATTTTGAGTGTTTTGGTGCATGGTTTTTTATTTGAACTCTGATCGTTGATATATTTCCAATTTTGATTGCGACGCTGCTATCCTTTCACTGGTCTACGTAGAATAAACCCCAACCTATCAAGTTAATCAGTGACACATAGTAACTGTGTTGGCATGTAGGGTGAGTCTGCACCCTACGTCAGCAATCAGGATACTCGAAATTTTAAATTATTTAAAATATTTAAATATAATTTTTTACAATTAAAACTTAAGATTTTAACCAATTAACTTAAGATTTTAACAAATTTTTTCAATTTGATGAATTTAATATTAATGTTTTTGACCCCGGATACGGGTGCTATATGATATCTTGGGAGTACACAGGGCGGCCATGTGTTCTACCATACGGAACGCCCATGTGAAGAGGCCTGGGGAAACCCAGCGCCATAACTTTCCACGTGGGCTGGGCTTTAAAGCCCCATGTGCCATCCACTGCTCGACGTACTCCGCGTTACTGGTATTTACTCTCCTCAGCACTATGTCGCTCACCATTCCCGCTTCTCCCTTGGCTCCCCTGCCCGCTCTACATACCTTCCTTGTGCTAGTGTGGTGTTTGCACCCCTCGGCTCTGTGGCATCGATTCTAGTTCCTGCCTCCTGTTTGGTCTCTTGCCAGCTTTCGATCTTCGATTCTGGGTCCTGCCCCCTGCTTTGTCTCCGCAAATATGCCGCAGCACCAAAGGCAACGCTGTAGAAGGGCGGGGGGCAGAGGCAATCCTTCGCGTCCCCCTCTACCAATGGCTCTCCATCCAGATTTGAACTCACCTGCAGACTGGGACATGGCGGCTCTGGCTCCCTCCTTCCCAATTCTTGCTTCTGCTCTCGCTATGTTTTCTGATCCTCCCGTCTCTCCCCAACTCGCCCCTGGATCCTTCGCCTCACCTTCCTCCTCCCGTGGTAAGAAACGGGCCCGTAATTCCACCATTGACACTGCTCCAGCCTTTCCCCCCTGCAAGTTGAAAGCGTTGCCTGTGCAGTCGGCCTCAAGTTCTGCTTCTGAAGACAGTGATGGTGAACCCAGAGAGGAGCCGAAGCTCCCGGGTCTGCTCCATATGGGCTCCCCCATGTCAAAGGACGAGAGCACCTTAATGGCTGCTCAGGACAACTCGGCTTTCATGCAGATTGGAGCAGCTTAGGACACTCCGGTTGAACGTCGTGGGTGTCCTTCTTCTCCGTTGGGACTGCTTCTAGATGAGGACTTGGGCTCGGGCGCTCTCGACTATGGCTACATATGCAAGATTTTGGAGGATTCACCTCCCCCCCAGCGACCAAAATGAAGACTCGCCTTAGAATTTGGCTTTCGAACTCCATCAATCTCTGGTTTTTTTGCTATCTTTGCTTAGACTCGTTTATATACTTTTATGTTGTTATGAAGGCTGGTTTCCCATTATGGGCAGCCTGTCATGGTTGGACTCAAGAGGCTGGTCTTCCCTTTTGGGACAACCCTGTTTTGGACAGTAATACTCTGCCGATTCCCTCAGCTTTGGATTTATCCAAGCCTGAGGATGCGAATTGTATCTCTGTTTTGAATGCTTAATAGAAATAGTTTAACTTTAAAAAAAAAAAAATATTAATGTTTTTGAAAAAATATAAGGTTTGAAATGAACTAATATAGATTCATTTTTACTTAAGGAGAATAATAAGCAAATGTAAATCTCTTGTTACTTATAAGAGTTTAAAGTAAGATAGATTTATGTGCTTTTACAAATTTATGTTATTTATAAGAGTGCAAATTAAGATAGATTTATTTTTTTTACAAATTTAATAACTATTTTTCTATTTTAATTTAAACATATACATTATAGTGAAGGCTAAGTATAATTTATTAGGGCTTTGAAGCTATGTGATTTCTACCATATGTTTGGATGTTGTATACAAGAATGAAGATACATCCTGTTTTTGATACACAACATAACACAAATGATATGCATGGAGCATATTTATTAGGGCTTCGAAGCTATATGATTTCTACCATATGTTTGGATGTTGTATACAAGAATGAAGATACATCTTGTTTTTGATACATAACATAACACAAATGATATGCACCCTGTCGTGTAGTCTCTCACCGACATGGGTCATTCCATCACTCGACTTGCCTAACCAAAGCAACCATAATGCATGCCCACTCATGCATAAACCATGAGAAATGTAATAGACCTGGGCTAAAATTTCACGTAATAAAAGTTAATAAAGGAAAAAATAAGACCATGGTTAAGGGACACTTATTCCAAGTTGAATGTTGGGAAAAACATTGAAGACGTGAAGTGGTCTTCTAATGAGGTTATGCGATAGTTTGGGACGCTATTCGGTAATTGACATTGGGAGGTCCTTGATTCGAGAGTTCAGGAGTCGAACTCAGGAATCCAACTTGCGGACTACACCCTTACGAGGGTTATGAGGCAACTTGATGGAGCCTATTTTGATAAGCTGTAAACCAGTTAAAGAATGATTGTGTATTTTGTTGTTTATGGGTGATTTAAATAAATTTATGTAATGTAATCATTAAGAGGGGATGTTGGAATTAATGCTTACAACCTATAATTGAGATGTTGGTTTGTGATGGTCGAGAAATTCTCTCAACCTATCTTTCTAACTTAGGAATAAGTTAGATCTGAGAAACTCTATATATTAGAGTAATCTTAATGTAATCGACATGTGTGTATTGTAGCATACACCTTAGTGTGAAATATATGAGTGCTTTTAGTTAGTTTTATCAGAAATAGGACAATGATTGGTTACTTTAATTTATTACTGATATATATTGTTAGCATCTTAATAGTTACAAAGATATTGATCATTCATAGGTTATGATATAAGTATCTTATTGTAGGTTTGACAGCAACAAAATTGAATCAGGCCCCAAGGAGAGCTGGTATCTAGCTCCACTCTGTACATGTCGCCTTAGTGCAAATTCTATGCATTGTCACTTATGCTCTTTAATCTCGCGCGCACATTCATATACATATGCAATTCATATTTAAACCTTGGGCAATTCAAATATTTCCTCGAACTTTAATTCTATTGCTGGACCTTATAACTAAGGTTATCACCCTTCGAAACTTTATATCAATAGCCCGACTTAATTCAATTAAATCACTTATAACGAACCTTTGGTTCCGGGCCCACACAAACAATCGGCGGATTTCAATTGAATACTCACGCCCATACCTTTGATTAAAATCCGTGCTACTTCTGAGTGCGATCATCATTAGATGAGCCTGCCTCCAAATCAACGGCGTACGTCGGTATCGCACTGAGTCCACAGTCGAGCGTTAACGCGCGATGAGATTGGTATCGTGAAACTACTTCCACGTGTTGGCCTATGGCATAGATCGCGATCAAATTAGAAATACAACTTATCCTCCAAAGGCGGTGCGATCAAACTGCTTCCGGCTTTTGAACAGTGATTGACCGGAGTTTCACCGGGGTTAACACTACTCCTTGTATGCTCTCCGGTTCACTAACTCAGGGTCTAATCTCGGGACAGGATTTTCAATTAACAGCAAAGCAAATCTATTTCTCTTATAAGCGGGTTCTTCCACTACAACCAGAATCCATTGCTCTGTGGGCAAATAACTCCTACAGGTTACTCTCTTCAAGACTGGCACTCTACAATGCTTGCGGCGATGGGTTAATATATCATTCCCGACCTCTTACGTAATGTATTTTGTCAATTCCAAGGAATCCACAATCAACCATAGACAGGGGTTTGTGGAGATTTACGCAACAATCCTCTTCATTGAATTAATCACAGGACTGAAGGTTTAATATGCTCGGGACCAAACAAATTCATACAAAGGCTAATTCAATCACACGCAGATAGTCAATAAAATATTGGTTTTTATTCAAACTAAAGCAAAAGCTTAACACACAAACTTCACTGTGAAAATCTCCTCCCCTCAATGCATCCGGGGAATACAATTTATACATCATCATACGTCTCTTCGGTTCCTCTGTGAGGACCGTTTTGGTAAATCAAAAGCCCAATTACAATTTATTCGAATAACTGAAATATGACAGATGGAATGAATCTAAACTATTCGACTTCTACTGACTCTAACTGATCTAAATGCAACAGACAGTTAAGGTATTAACACCTTGCTGTTACAAATTCGAATGATTTTGATCCCTCCTAGCCACAACATGTGGACAAAACTCCTACATTGTTGGCTAGTGTCTAATGCCCCTGCATCAAGGTTAGTTTGGTGATAATGGTATTTAGGTATTGTGATTCTATATACAATGCAAACTATGATATGTATGGAACCTCATTATAACTCATTACACAATTATAATAAATTTGGTGATATGCATGGAACCTCATTATAACTCATCACACAAGTATAATAAAATTTACTTTTAAAAAGTTCAAGGAGTAAAAAAATGGTATTTAGGTATTGTGACTATATACAATGTCTATTCCAATGTGATATTTTTGTTGAAAAAGTAATATGATTCTTTAAAACATTAAAATATGAAAATTGTAAATACTTATATTTAATTTAAGTGTTTTTTTTTAAATGTTATATGATGTTTTTTGAAAGGTCAATTAAAATATGAATATTTTTAGATATTTATATTTAATTAAACATTTGTGTTTCAATTTTGTCTATTTTTTAAGAGTCAATATAATATCTTATCTAAATTTCCTTAAGGAGAAGATGTATCTATTATATTGCTCTTATATTTCACACATTTACAATGTCTAGAGAGAGAAGAATAAGTTGAAGACATGCATTCCTTGATTAATATCATTCTTTAGCTTCCTTAAGGGATTATGATATAATGTTAATCTCTGGCTCAAAATTTGTTTGATGTTATATAAATCGGGAGCGTTGTCTAATATTGCAATGAGTGGACAGATATCTGCAAGTGGTATCAAAGCATTCGTCGTGTCGCTTTTTTTTTCAAATTTTTAATATTTTCCTCATATGCATCAAGTGGCATCAAGGCATTCATTGTGTGGTTTCATTTATCTTTTTTTTTCCTTGCTTTTCTCTTCTCATCTTTATTTTTCTTATCATGCCAAATAAATTTTGGTTTGTGAGATATATCATGCAAAATAATTTTTTTTCCCTGATTTTCTCTTCTCATCTTTATTTTTCTTATCATGCCAAATAAATTTTTGTTTGTAAGATATATCATGCAAAATAATTTTGTGGTATGGTTACACCTTTAAAAAAAAAAAAACAAAATCTCCCATGAAAAAGTCATTATTCCTTTTAAATTGTGAAGAAACCATAGATACAACATTATGAGCTAATTTTGACCTATTGGCTAACAAATTAATCTTACACTTGATAACCCCAAAATATAATTCAACTTTAAAGATATAACTACTACAACATAAAAAAGCTATGTTGTTATGCAACTAACCCATATAGGCCCAATGTTCCCAAAAAACCAAAGCTTTAATACTGCAATGTGATGTACCCACCATTGCATGCACTAATACAAGTCCTTGATAAAATCTCAAATAAAACAAAAAGCCTGCATTTTATTACACTTGCTTTTTCATTTTCTATATTTTTCTTACATGGATTTTCCATTTTTTCATGTGTATGCCACCTTCTTTAATTCAATTTTATATTTCTCACATGGACCCTACTTTATTTGAAAGTGAGACGAACCTCGAAAAAGGTGGAAATTTGAAAGCCCCATAAGATAAGTTCCATAGATGTCAAAATGTATACTCCATATTAAAATTCAAAAGCCCTATAAGTTCCCTAAGTGTGAAAATGTGTACTCCATATTTTGTTTTAATGTTCAAATTTATGAATGACTTATAAAGAATGGTTGCACTCCTTGAGCTTCTAATTTCCAATGACCTTTGAATTCTATATTCGAAAGAATATTGAGTTCAAAAACATGCTCCAAATTATCTCTTAGCTCAAAACTCTCAAATTTCCATGCTTAAGGGAGGAAAGGGTTCAAAGAAAAACAAGATAATGGGATCTTTCAAAAATTTTGACCTTAAAATTCTCATTCTTATCAAATTTTTGTATCCTCATATTATAAGGAGGAAACAATTAGAAAGAAAAATAAAACATCAACGTTTATTTAAATAATCCTAATCTTTAAATTTAAATGCATTTTCCAGAAAACAATATTTAAAAGAGAAAGTGTTCATTATCAGAATGACAAATAACACATTAAAGATTTAAACTTCAAAATCTAATTTATGTCCTACAACCTTTTATACTTTAAAAGAAAATCCAATTTTTTTCAAAGTTAGTGAAGGACATGGTTGAATATGAAGGCATCTTTAAAGGTCATAAGTTGTAACTCTATTAATTTTAATATTAGGGAATTTGGAAAGATCTACAAATTTCTCTTAATTTTCTCGCCAATTTTTTTTTGATAGAATCTCACCTAACCCATCTATAATAGCAATATTTTTTTTAAATCTGCCCCAAAGATTTTGAATACCAAAATACAAACTTTCTAGTTTTTCTAAAAATCTTGTCCAAAAGCTCTCAACTTAAATACCAACATTGAACTCTATATTTTTTCTAAAATATTGTCCAAAAGGCTTGAATGTTGAGCTTAGAATATGACACAAAAGTGTAGCATATCCACATGCTTCCAAGTCATCTCTATAATCTATCCACTACTTTGATACCATTTTTGACATCCACATTTTAATACATCATCCATTTCTATAACATATCACCTATTCTAATGACCATTTTCTATAATGTATATGATTGTGTTTTGTAACCATTGAGACACAAAACCACATATTTACTCATAAATTAACCATTCATAAATATAAAATCATGTTCCTATACATTTATTTAATTCAATAAATATAAAATCGGATTCCTATACATTTATTTATTTCAATAATCCATTTCATAAATAACATGTAAGAAGTTACAAATTTGATAATTCTTCATACTTCACCTCAACATTATGAATTCAATAATAAAACTTACAAAACTCATAGCATATCCACATGCTTCCATGACATCACTACTTTGATACCAATTTATAACATTTACATTTTAATACATCACCAATTTCTATAACATATAACATATGACCTGCTCTCATGACCATCTATAGTTATGTTTTGTAACCAGTAAGATAAAATCATGTCTTTCTTTCTCATAAATTAACCATGCAAAAATATAAAATCAGATTCTCATACATTTATGTATTTTAAAAATAATATTATATAATATTTACCACTTATATAAAAACTTATAAATTTTATAATTCTTCAAACTTCTCAACATTTCAATGAATTCAGTAATAAAATGTAAACATTTCAATTCAATAATAAAATGTAAAACTTGATAGCATGCACCAAAACAGTCAAAATGTTGTTGCAGTCTGTAATGCTTCAAACCATGTTTTTTTTTCACTGGAGCGCAATGTTGCCATTGTTAAGATAAAAAAGAATCGGTTCACTCTGCTGAGGAAATGTTGTCATTTTTTAAGATAAAAAGAAAAAAAACTCACTCCAGTGAGACTAATACTTCATTGAGCGAGCAAACAGTTGTCATTGTTAATTCCAAAAGACAATTGGTTTACTCCATTGAGATTGATAATTCACTTAACGAGCAATGATGTCACCAAAAAGAAAATTCGGTTTACTCCTTCGAGAAAAAAAAATCAGTTCGCTTCACCGACACTGAGAATTCACTGAACTACAAATGTTCCACTTACTTGCAGCTTGGAATTGTATTTGTAATTGTCTGCGGTCCAGAGGGCCCAGAGCGTTTGGACACTCCTGGCGAATGGAATGGAGGTAGTGGAGAAAGCAGGCACGGCAGTCCAGCAGAGACAAATCAGCTCTGCACTTAAGACGCCCAAACACTTGGTTGCTCTCGGCGCCATAAACCCGTGAACAGTGCATTGCGAGTCAGTATGTAGAAGAGTTTTTCCAGGTTCGCTAAAATGCAGAGCCATTCCAATACTTTTCCACGTTTGCAAGCTGAGTAGCCGATGAGCTCGTTCGACGATTCTTCAGTGGATGTGGATGCAATATCGCATTGCAAACGCCTCTGCCTCTGTATTTTTTAATTCTCCTCGATTTAATCGCAGTATTTGTGCATGATCCGCCTGAACCCGCTGTTTCATTCAAATTCAAAACATATTTTTGGTAAAAGGCGGCAATTTTAAAATTCAAATTACATCCATGATGGTTGATGTATCCATGAATGACATGCTACGGGTACCGGACAACGAGGAGGGCATAGCGCGGTGAACGAACGGCGAAGGGAGAGTAAACTCCGGCCTGGGGTGAGGGAACCGCACGGAATGTCACATCAACCGGAAAAAGGAGAAAAATCTGTTTGCCGACTTTCCAAAAAGTCGCATTATAGACTACTCCTTTAAATAAACTGTTATTATTATTTGTAAAAAACTGTTTTTTGGTGATAATTATATATGATCAATGATTGTTGAGGTGTTTTGAACTAACCAGTGTGGTGCATGTTCACGACAAGATGAGAAATAAAAGAAGAAGACAAGCTTAAAAAGATGGAAAGAGGATCCAATTAGCAGTTTAATTAGTTAAAAATTATAATATATTTTAATAGATATTTTTTAAAGTGGAGTATAAACAATAAAGGAAAATTAGAGTTCTATAAGTTATTATCGGTATATTAGTTAATAAATATAATGTGTTTTATTTTATTTTAAAAGATATTTGTTAAAACGGCAATAACAAATTTATCTTAGTATTTTATAATATAAGAATATTTTTATTAATTTAATATTAATAGTTTAATTTATTTATTTTTAGGTTGAAGGAGCTTTTAAAAAATAAAAATAATAATAAAAATGATTTAAGGGATCAAAAAAAGGGGATCAAAAAAGAGAAAAGAGGGGAGGGGCACTAAGGCTAAGCATCAACTAAGGATGAAGGCCCGGGATCCAATATCTACTAACACTCCATCCATCGTCTCTATTCAGGTTAACATGCTTTTTCTTGATTTCTAACGCTTCTCTTAACTTATGGTGATGAAAATGGTTAATCCTAACAATCACTTTAGCTTCTTCGATGCAAATGTGATGCTTCGTCTTTTCCGCGTGCTCTGCTAAGGCAGAGGAGCATGACCTACCATGCTTAAGGTCCGCCACCTGCTCATGAATCCTTTGGTTAATGGAATGACTAGTTTCACCAATGTATGGATCGCACAGGAACAAGGAATTAGGTAAACACCTTTACCATCCCTAGGGCTTATTGGGTCTTTAATCGACTTTAGAGAGCTTCGAATAGTATGGAGGGGCTTGAAAGTCGATGAAACAATATGTTTCTTAAGAATCCTAGTGATCTTATCAGTATTCCCTTAGAATAAACGGGAGGTGAACCCCAGATAACCAATCACTAGAATTTTTTTTTATTCCTTGGACCTTTTTCCGCTTTTTGAAAAGCTCTAAGGCCCTCAAACTTGCTATAGCTATTCTTATTGAAAACGCTCAGGAGGTGGGATTTTTCTTCTTCGAGATGGTGTTCATTGGAGACTCTTAATGCTCTGGTAGTTAAGGTGTTGAGAACACCTAGTTTTTGAGCTAATAATTTAAAATAATAATGATTAGATATTATGATATTTTCACTCAAAAATATAAAATAATAATATTAGGGCTCATTTAATTTATAGATGAAGTAGTTTTTTTCACGAGAATTTGACAATACAATTTCAAGTAAGATCGTGATTTTTGAATGCATAAAGATTCAAGACTCTGAGAAACCTCTAGGACAATCAAATTCTATAAATTAAACAAATTAAACTCAAGTTTTTATAAATATTTGTTGGATTTTGGTTAAAATTAACGAGAAAAAAGACCCTAAACAATGTCATAATATTATAATGAATTGATAGACTTTTTACATAGTTAAAATTTTATTTTATAGTCTTACTAAAATAAATTATTATTTAAATTTATTAAATAATAAATACTTATTTATAAAAGATATATATAGTCTTGAGTTTTTTCTTCTTATTCAGTTATGTCGTGAGGATCAAACCACATTAAATGATTGGAAACCATTAAAAATTTGATCCCAAAGAAAAATCTCAAAAATAAGATAGATCACAGAAGCTTGAAATAAAAAATATATAAATTTCATTTTATAAAGAAATTCATAGTTTCCAAATAAAAAATAAATACGCTATAATAATAAAATTATATATTTAATAATCTTCACATGTTTACTTTTTATTTTTAACTGCCATCTTTTGAAAAAGGATTGGCATTATGGATTTGTAATTGGAAAATCCAGAGTTCACAAGATGAACAACCTCATTTTCCACTAGAGATGTAACATCCATCATACTCAAAACAAAAAAATTGTTACTCTAAATATCTATGTGCAACATTATAAAAAGTTAGGATACCAATTTCTTAATGTTGTGCCCCCAAGGCTAAGGGAGTAGTCTTTGGAAATGCGACATGGGTGAATTAAAGTTCGTTGTTTGGTTATCTTACTGCTCCTCCATTTGAAGTTTCATGCATCCAATGTTTGACACAAGGACTTATGACACATATGACTATGGCACTTCACATATCTATGTTCCACCCATTACACATTGATTCATTAAATGGGGTATCCATTGTTATTTATACAATTTTATCAGACTTTAATAATATCGCTCGCCCATGACAACTGGGTTCCAACCCAACTTGAGGAAATTCCTCGATTTTCTGATGAATCATCACCTAGAAATATTTTCTTTGTTAATATACTAGGGTTCAGATCTAACGACTCCTATAGTTCATGGTGAGAAAAGGATAACTCCCTGGTTTTCCCCTTCGCTTCGTCGGTCATTTTCTCGACGACGTTTGCAAAGTGGCTTTGCGCTTGACTCCCCACGGAGGAATGGTTTCCACTTGCTCAACGGTTGGTAAGTTACAATCAACAAACATCTTAATTTCTGGTGATTTAGTTTTTTTTTAACCTTATCATGAAATTGCAAGTAATTTGCTGGTACTTACAGGTTCAATTATGAGGACAAGGACCAGGACCCTCGGGATCCAGGGTTTAAACAAAACCACATTGGTTCTTAGGTAAGGTTGACGAGCTAGTCAATTTCCTTAGTACAAATCACCCACAGGGTTCTTGCAATTTTAGAGCATATGATTTTAATTGTAATTTTTCATGATTTATCATTCCAATGGTTCTAGTGTAGGTGTTGATTCCCCTCCAAGTATTAAGTTTGTTTTTTTGTTTTTTGTTTTTTAACACAACATGCTTACACATCTTTATACGTTTTTCCTTTTCTACAAGGGTTAAATCTCCTCTTTGTTGTATGCAGGAATTCATACAGATGAGGGTTCCATGGTTCTTAGTGTTGAGATTCAATAAGAAAATTTCAGCACCCACGCCTAGTGCATTAAGCACCTACACTAGGGTGGGGCCCATAGTGCTATTTTTGGGTGCATGTCTATTTTAGTTATCCCTTAATTAAGATGGACAATAAATTGTAAACTATTCTCAATGATAACTTGAAATAGTTAACAGAGAGTGATAAACTCAATTAGCTAGTGGATTTCGAGTTAGAGGTAGTTAGTGAGGCATGCAGAGAAATTATAGCTGTAATAGAGTTCCAAGTGCAGTGGTGCATTAGTTAATGCAGGTTGTAATCAGTTTAACTCAGTTAAGTGAGTTAAACTCAGTTGTGCTAGTCGTAATTGAAGATACATTAGTGAGAGATCAAGTGAATTAAATATTAATTAATTCACAATCAGTGATCTCACATGCAACTGAGGATTTACTATTATTAGCTGGATGCATGTCAAATCCAGTGGAGACCCACTTGAGTTCTAGGTGAAAGGCGAGTTGACTATCAGTTGTAGGATTATTGGGTTGCACACATACAACCAAACACCCATTGGAGTGCCCATGATACTTGGGCAGTCAAGGAAGGCCAAAATTCCTATCTTTTAAGGATTGCATTCATCAGGGATTGCGCAAGCAAGGCGGGATGTGTAGAGGCAGAGAATTGGCTTTGTGTTGGTCAATTTTATTCATGACAGTGTGAGACAATTAGCTGAGTACTGGAGGGCTCTTGTGAGAAGAGTTTTGTATGTAATTGTTTCATGATCCATGCTGAATATACAATAGAAGAGAGTGGGGTTTTGAGCAACAAGCTTTCCCCGGGAAATTATCTGTATTGTGTTTGATTTGATTCTTCTTTACTTCATGTGATTGGCGATTGTGTTTTTTAATTCCACAAAATATTTTTAGAAGCGACTCAGTATTTAAATTTAGTACAATGTTAGATCAGGTGAATCCAAGATATACATGCATGTTGTATAATTTCTAGATGGTATCAGAGCACAGGAAATTGCAGAAGTGAAGCAGGAGCTGAGTTTGTGTCTGGATAGAATTCAAATTTGCAGAAAGAATTTCTTGGTGCCACAGCTGATTCAAGATTGAAATGGCTTTCAATGGCTTGAGGTTGTAGTATTCACTCGAGGGAAGCTCAAAATATATTGCTTGGAAGGACATGATGGAGGCAGTACTCGAAGACAATGGCTTGAAGGAATTCATTGACAATGATGTTACTAAACCCATTGTGACAGATGTTGCAAATCTTGATGCATGGCAAAAGAAAGTGGCAAAGGTGAGGAGGATCCTGTTGGAGGGAGTATGAGACCACATTGTCTCAAGCCTCCATGGGAAAGCCACACCATATGTAATGTGGAAGGTTTTGATGGATCAAAGCAGCAATGACCATAAGAAATTTGCACTTAAAGATAAACTCAGGAAGATTAAGATGGAGAAGGGCGACTCCATACCAAAATATCTAACAATTTTTGTCCAATGTCGGGATGAACGGGGAGCGTTGGTATAACAGTCGCTGATGATGATTTGGTTAGTTTGGCTCTTCTAGGACTTCCCAAGAGTTGGCACAATTATCAAGACTCGGTCAATGGAAGGGAAAAATTCCCAGATTGGGAACGACTATGGTCATATTTGGTAGAGGAGGAGTTCAGATGGAACACCAGAGATGGATCTTCATCTAAGAATGAAGATGAAGAGGATTGTGCTTTGGCTACCAAGGCGAGGAAGGGGAAGAAATTCCATTTTAAATCCATGTCCAAGAATGGCAAGAAGAAGGACATGTCCAAGGTGAAGTGTTCTCACTTTCACAAGCGTGGGAATTTTGTTACTAACTGTCCACAAAAGAAGAAGAACAAGAAGGCTGAAGGATCTGCAACTGGTGAGGCTCTTGCCTCTCAATTTGAGCTTGAATTATCATTGATCGCATGCATGATCTCCAGTGCATTAGGATCTGTGTGGTATTTGGATAGTGGCGCTTCCTTTCACATGATGGGAGACAAGGAACTTTTCAGGGACTTGGAGGAGAAGGATCTTCAGATGCATATTGAAATGGGTGATGACGGGCGGTACAGTGCTACCGGGATTGGTACTATTACCTTCCAAAGGCAGTTAGGTAAACCCTTTCAATTAAAAGATGTAATGCATGTACCGGTTTTGAAGAAAAATTTAGTCTCAGTCGCAATGTTGGAGATAGAGGCTATGATGTTGTTTTTAGTGAAGGAAAAGATTTCCTGTGACATAAAACAATAGGACAAGCCAAGAGGATAGGGATTCGAGTTAAGAATCTCAACAATTTGGAGGTAGATGGTTGCGCAGTAATTATGGGAAATTCAGGTCAAGTGGTGAGTCGGGATGAGGGCGGATTATGGCACAGGAGATTGGAACATCTTCACCATGGAGCTTTGAAAGTCATGCAATAGTTTTCTATTGGTCTTCCAAGGGGTACACTTGCGCAGTCAGACACATGCAAGGGATGTACTATGGGAAAATATGTAAAGGCCACCTTTCATGAGAAGGAGAACCGAGCTTCGGGGATCTTTGAGAGAGTTCACACAGATATGTGTGGTCCTTTATTTGTTGCTTCGACAATAAAACATAAGTACTATGTAATATTTGTTGATGAATTTTCTTGTAAGTGTTGGATCTTCTTCATGCAGAATAAATATCGGGCATTCTCTAAGTTCTTGGATTTTAAGGCACTGGTGGAGAAGGAGTCAGGGATGCAAGTGAAGGCTCTTAGGAGCGCTAATGGTGGAGAATACATATCTAATGAATTCAAGAACTTTTGCAGCAAAGAAGGAATTCGAAGAGAACTCATAGGGTCTCATAACCCATAACAATATGCGGTCTCAGAGAGGAAGAACAAAACTATTGTGGGTGCAGCAAGAGCGATGTTGCATGAGCAAGGCCTACCGATGCATCTTTGGGCGGAAGCATGCAACACTGTGGTATTTGTGCATAACCGTTGTCCTCATAGGATACTTGGCATGAGTTCACCTGAAGAGGCTTTCACTGATAAGAAACCTGATGTTTCACACTTTAAGATTTTTGGCTCATCTGTTTATGTGCATGTGACCAAGGATGCCAGGAAGAAGCTGGAACCGACAATTGAGATCGAGATTTTTGTGGGGTACATTGAAACACCCCATAATTATCGTGTGTATTTTCCAAACATCAGAATGACTATTGTGTGACAGGATAGACAATTTGATGAGGATAAAGCCATGTGTTTGTCCCTTGAGAGTGAGTTAGACTTGCATGTAGAGGAGGAATTGTTGGTTCCCAAGGACGAGTCTCAAGATGTGGATCAACCACATGAGGGGGTTCATGGAGTGGAGGAAAACACTCATGCAGAGCCATCCATTAGAAATGGTGGAAGGCACATCGCGGAAGCTGATAGATTGAAGACTTGTTGCTGCAGAGAATGTAGGAGCCCCTACTTCACAGCGCAGACAGAGACAATCTTCTGACTGATTTACTGGATACATGGCTCTTATGAGAAAATGTATTGTGACTGAACCATATTCCTTTCAGGAAGCAATGCAGCAACCAAATTGGGTTGATGCAATGTTGGAGGAGTATGACTCCATTGTCAAGAATAGTGCATGGGAGATAGTCCCAAGACCGGTCAAAAAATCAGTTGTTGGATCGAGATGGATCTACAAGGTAAAGAAAGATGCTGATGGGAGTGTGGAGAAATACAAGGCCAAATTTTTGGCCCAGGGATTCTCACAGATCGAGGGGATATATTATGATGAGACTTTTGCACTTGTTGCAAGGTACTCTTCCATAAGATCCATCCTTGCACTCTCAGTGCAATTGGGCTAGTGCGTTCATTAGATGGATGTGAAAACTACGTTTCTCAATGGAATCATTGAGGAAGAGGTGTACATAGAGCAGCCTGAAGGTTTTGAAATCTTCAATAGTGAGTCACATGTGTGATGACTCAAAAGAGAATTATATGAGCTGAAGCAAGCACCACGTGCTTGGTACACTCGGATAGACAACTATTTCACCAGAATGGGCTTCTTCGAAAGTGAAGTAGATGCAAACCTGTATCAGATTGTGGTTGAGGGTAAGCTATTGATCATTTTTCTTTATGTTTATGATCTAATTTTGACTGGTGATGAGCAACTGATACACTCATGCAAGGAGGATATTGCAAGGGAGTTCGAAATGAAGGACATGGGACTCCTTCATTATTTCCTTGGATTTGAAATATGGCAGTGGGATGGTGAAATTTTTGTGTCTCAAGGAAAGTATGCAAAGGAGATACTAGGTAAGTTTCACATGGAGAGCTACAAACCCATGGATACTCCTATTCTAGGAAATTGGAGGAATGAGGATGCTACTGTCTATAGGCAGTTAGTTGGTTCACTGATGTATCTAGTGAACACCAGACTAGACATTTGCTATGTAGTTAACCAACTGAGTCAAGCTATGGTTAAGCCTACCAAGATATTTTGCAAGGCGAGGAAGCGTGTCTTGAGATACCTGAGGGGCACATCAAAGTATGGTCTATGGTATAGGCAGACAGAGGGAGTTAAGCTTCAAGGCTTCACGAATGCAGATTGGGCGGGTAGTCCATCAGATAGAAAGAGTATATCAGGAGGGATCTTTAGCATATGATCGACAACAGTTTCCTGGTACAACAGGAAACAACAATTTCTGGCACTCATTTCAGCGGAAGCGGAATACATGGCAACAAGTCAAGATGCATGTGAGGCTATCTAGATGAGAAAGATCTTGGTTGGTTTGTTTGGTTCTCAGATTGATCCGACAATGATTCATTGTGATAATCAGAGTTGCATTAAACTATCAATTAATCTTCTGTTTCATGATAGGTCCAAGCATATAGATATTTGGTACCATCATCTCAGAGATTGTGTGCAGAGAAGGATAATGTTGCTTCAATACATTCCCATGGAAGATCAGGATGCAGATATTCTAACGAAGGTGCTCACCAGGAGAAAATTCGAATACCATAGAGATAGGATTGGGGTAAAGGATAATCCCTTTCTTGTTGAGAGGGAGTGTTGAGATTCAACAAGAAAATTTCAGCACCCACACCTAGTGCATTAAGCACCTAGACTAGGGTGGGGTCCACAGTGCTATTTTTGGGTGCATGTCTAATTTAGTTATCCCTTAATTAAGATGGACAATAAACGGTAATCTATTCTCAATGATGACTTGAAATAGTTAACTTAGAGTGATAAACTCAGTTAGCTAGTGGATTTTGAATTAAAGGTAGTTGGTGAGGCATGTAGAGTAATTCTAGTTGTAACAAAGTTCGAAGTGCAGTGGTGCATTAGTTAATGCAGGTTGTAATCAGTTTAACTCAGTTAAGTGAGTTAAACTTAGTTGTTCTAGTTGTAACTGTTGGGTATGTGTTATATTCTTTCCACGACTATCTGGTGGGTAGTCCGCGTCCATGGTTTTGTGCATGGTTTTGCACATGGTATTGGGGCACGATGGTTTTCGGCCCCTGGTATTTTTGTAGATCCGGTCAAGGGAACTACGGTTATGTTCTAATCCAGGGTTTATGGTTGCTTCGGTATGTATATATATGTGTTGTAACACTAAAAGGAATATAATGAAAAATCAAGTTGGTCGTCCCGATTTTGGATCCAGGGGAAAATCTCTGTGTTTATCTATTTTATGTTTTATGCTCTCGCTATTGTTTATCTTCTGTTATAAGATTCGTGAGTAGATAATTTCTGTTCATGGTTAAAACCTACATTTGGTATCAGAGTTGTTTCGGCTTCAAGGGGACGCCTTTTCTGCTGAGGGTTTTTTGCTCGGGCCTGTGGTAGACCCTGTTCAGTGGGAGATCTGCGGGATCGATTCTTGCGGTGAAAGAAGACGACGAGCAGCGGGAAGATAGAGATCGAGAAATTTAATGGTCAGAGTTTTGAGTTATGGAAGCTCAAGATGGAGGATCTGCTGGTGGATAAAGATTAGTGGATTGCGGTAGATCCAGGTACTAAACCAACGACAATGTCAGATGAAGACTGGAAGAAACTGGATCGGAAGGCTAAGAGCACAATACGGTTGTGTGTCTCAGATTCAGTATTGTTGAATGTATTTAGGGAAGCTACGGCGAAGACCTTGTGGGACAAGCTAGGGACTTTGTACCAATCTAAATCTTTGGTGAATAAGTTGTTCCTGCGGAAAAAGATGTATAACCTGAGGATGAAGGATGGAGACTCGGTGACAGAGCATCTGAATGCCTTCAATACTGTGGTAAGTCAGTTGTCATCTGTTGATATTAAAATCTCAGATGAAGATAAGTGCATCGGTTGTTGTGTTCTCTACCAGTTGTGGACCGATCAGTTGTGCAATGAAGTATGTCTGGCTTCTTGAATTTTGATGACATTTTCTCGGCCTTCTTTATCGGAGAAATGAGACGGAGAAATATGGAGGGTTAGAATGGAGATGCCTTATATGTACGAGGAAGGTTCCAGAACAGAAATAAGAATAAGGTTTCGGGTGGGAGATCTAAATCTAGAGGGAGATATAAAACTTCATGAAGGTTTGTAAAGGTGTGCTAGAAATGTGGAAAGGAAGGGCACTATAAAAAGGACTGCAGATCTAAAGCTCCTAAGAAAGGAAAGGGATATGATGATGCTCCTTTTGCAGAGAAAAAAACCACCTCGGATAAAGGTGGGGATGTGTATTTGTATTCTTCGTCAAATACACATGTAGAACATGAGGCATGGTTGATTGACTCAGATGCATCCTTTCACTTCACTCCCCATAGGGAGTTGAGTGGTTACTGCGGTATGAGGTGGTTGAGTGATGTCTTCATAGGGGATGATAGGAAGGCCAAAATTGTCGGACGTGGAAAGGTCAGTGGCTACAAGGTGAAGGATTAGAACACTTCAAATTTACATACTCTGCATTGGCTGAAAATTTGATTTACGTAAAGCAAGTAGGATGATGCAAGTGTAAAAACAGTGTTCGAGAAAGATGCCTGCAACATGGTTCGGGGAGCACTGGTATTAATGCGGGGAGTTCGGACTGGAACTCTGTACAAGCTACAAGGTAGCACTGTTATTGATGGGTGTAACAGTTCTGTGGTTCTTGAAAGAGGAGCGGAAAGCCTAGCTGTGTCCGGAGAAAAGACCATGCTATGGCATCAAAGGCTTGGACATATTGGAGAGAAGGGAATTCAGATACTGCATGGAAATGGTATGGTAGAAGGTATGTCTAATAGCTCTCTGGATTTTGATTTATGTGAACATTGTGTATATTGGAAGTAGAATCGGGTGAGTCTTCCTTCTGATGCTAAGAGGGAAAACAAGATATTAGAGCTTGTGCACAGTGATGTGTTTGCACCTGTGTCGGTTCCATCACGGGGTAAGTCTGTGTACTATGTTTCATTCATAGATGACTTCTCAAAGAATACATGGATATATTTCTTGAGGAAAAAATCTGAAGTATTTGACAGATTTAAAGAATTAAAGACTAAAACAGAAAACTGGATAGAAAGAAGATAGAGCATTGAGGGCCAGAGATAATGGTGGGAGTTGGCAGGGAAGAATTTGAAGAGTTACGTAAGAAGTGTGGTATAGCACGGCAGAAGGCTACTCCCTTACACACCTCGGCCAAAATGAGTTACGAAAAGAATGAATAGAACGTTGATGGAAAAGGCAAGAAGCATGCTCAGTGGTACCAGGTTAGGACAAGAATTCTGGGCAGAGGCAATGGAGACTGCATGTTACTTGGTTAACATATCACCTTCATCAACGTTGGAGGATAAGACTCCACATGAGGTATGGACTGGTAAGAAACCCTCTCTTTCACATCTAAGGGTATTTAGATGTGATGCATATGTATATGTTCCAGAAAGGATTAGGTGGATAATAAATGTAAAGAAGGTGCATCTTTGGAGGGTATAAGGGATGGTTTAATCGTTCTGATTGTTGGGCGATCAGAAAGAGGTATGAAATTATTGTACATTTACTCATTCTTTACCATAAATATACTCCTGTTTGCCTTGGAAAGGTAATTCATCATAAGAATTATAATAGAATTGGAAAGGTTTATGTTTAATACAAAAAGGTGACTAAAAGCTACTTTTTGATTGACAAACAGGAAGTGGTTGAGAAAAATCTAACTACTGCTCCATCAGCATTGAATCATATCTAGCCAAAAGCAAGGAGATATGAACGAATAGCCCAGAAAAGGCAGGAAGCAGCTCGGCCACCATCAACACAAACAGCACGATGACTAAACATAGAGGAGTGAATCCCTCAAGATCTTTCGATCCTGAGGGATCGCTGTTAAAAGTTATCTTATTCCTTGATTGGTCCGTCGAAGAACTGATATATAGAACCACGTCCTTTAGTGATGGGGGGGAGACGGATTGTTATTGTTATTGAGAATTAATCGAAAGACTTCACATTTTCCCTGTTATATTAACTCTCTGTTTGAGAGAAAGCCTTTCTATAAGATTTTATGTTGGTTTAATACAAAGCACGTGTTTTATTTACCTTCTACAATTCTGAATTAGCCCAGCGGTATTTCACTGGCGCTAAGGGCCCGACTCTGGTGGAATTACTTCACTCTTTGTATTCTAATATTTATTTACTGTCTTGTGGAGTGCGTTTAATGTTTGAATTGGTTTATTGTTGATCGAATCAAATACAGAGTCACTGCTGTTTCGTTTCCTTACAACAAGCATAATTCGTTGTTCTATTACTTCGTTGTTATCATAAAAAGCTTTATCGACTCGTATCTGATTTGAATTGTTGTTCCTTTAATTTATAATCCGTTATAATTGATGATTGCGCGGTGAGAAGTTGTCGACAGAGTTGAAGCATAGAAATTTAGTGCTTTGAGTGTGTTATAATTGTAATTGCTGTTCAATTTCCATTGCTGTTCCATTTCTGTTCGTTATAGTTACACGCTGCTGTTCCTTTTCAGATTGCATTTTGTTCAAGTTGCTTTCATTGAATTTACTTTCAGTTTGATTGTTTTAAGATCTCCAACTGTAGAGGATAGAGGCTTTAGCTTCCAAATTCCCATATTGGTCATCTTGCATCGATTTCTAAGGGAAAGAATTACTGTTACTGCATCCTTGATCGATGTTCTGCAAAGATTGAAGTAGTTTAATCTTTCCTGTAATTAGGTCTCTTTTCAAGCATTGGTTACTTTTTTTCTTGTTATTTTATACTACATCTTCATATCATTGCTCTTAGACAATTGCAAGCCTCAGACAGAGTACACTCTTGGAATAAAAAGACGCTCCTGGATTGATAATTAATGTGAGGTAATTAGGTGTTCAAAATATACCTTTTTATGACTCGACATTTTGGCGCCGTTGCCAGGGAGAGTGTATGCCATTTTAAAGGAGTAATGCATAGCTGATTTTCTTCTGCTTGCGAAGAATTGGGTATTAAAGACGGAAGGTAAGAACCTGCGCACTGGGAAAGAAACACACTTGCTCGCAGCCCGCTTTACAATAGAATTAGGTAAGCTTCTTTCTTTCTTTAGGTAGGAATGAAGGTTTGTTTCTTTGAATGAATAAATCAACTAAGCGAAACAAAATTCCTCCTAAAACTGAAAAATCTAAGGGACCGGTGATCCTTGGGCGCACAACATTTATTGATGAGATATTTAAAAGAACTAAATCTCAGCCATCAGTAGGATTTAAAAGAACTACTTCTAGACAACCTACTAGTTCCCTTCAGGCTACATAATCACTATCTGAAGCCTGCATTGAGATACACAGTCAAATAGAGGGAATTGAACAAGATTCCCAAGAAATTGAGAATCCTTGCACAGGTTTCCTTCACAAAGTGAACGCTAGTAATCTCCAAGAAGGAGAAGGGGAAATGGGATAAATCACAGACTTAAAGTCTCATATTGAAACTTCCCAAACAATAAGTAGCCCAGATAATGGAAGTGTTGTTCAACTTATTCAGAACCAAGGTCCTAAATCACCTCAAACAGTAGGACGACAGGAAAAACTTATTATCCCAGATAAAGGGAGTGTTGTCAAAACTGTTCCTGACCCTACTCGTCAACCTAGAAATTCCTTGGAAATCCCAGAAGGGTATTGGCATATCTTCGATTAAATGGCCCAGAACCAAAACCAGAATCAGCAGCAGACCTCTACACTACAATATCCTATAGTAGATACTGCAGTTAATGCACCCATGAAAGCTATTCCTCTTCAACATATTCCTACATTTCACGGCTTAACATCAGAGGACCCAGATGCATTTTTATTTGAGTTTGATGTGTTGTATAGAGGATACGATTACACCACCGATGCCCAAAAACTAAATCTATTCCCTTCTACATTAAAAATGGTAGCCCTAATATGGTTTATGGGATTAGGTGGGGGTGTCATAACTGATTGGGATCATATGAAAGCTACATTTTTAAAGAAATACCAAGATTATTGTAGGTCTCGGGAGTTAAAAGATGAGATATTCCAAATGACAGCAAAACCAAATGAGACCTTGGAAGAGTATGTGGAACGGTTTCAATATAATCTTCAGAGATCCCCTTATGCATCTCTACCCTTACCTGATAATGTTTTGAAAACTACATTAATTAGGGGAATGAAAGATCAATGGGTTGAAACATTGAACATTATGGGAAAAGGTGATATATATCAGGAAAATTATCCTAACATTATTGATTTGTGTATCAAGTGTTCGAGGGGCAATACAAGGTTGAAATCAGCAGAACGTGATACGATCACAAGGGAAAATAAGACCTCTAATGAAGGTGTGACTCGTGCAGAGATTGGAAATTTGCTGGAAGACTTTAAGACAGACATAATTGGGACTCTAACAACATAGTTCGATATTATGCAAGCCAAACAGAAACAGGCAGAAGCAGAGCAGAATTTGGCAATATTCTGTCCCAGATGTAGAAATAAGCACAGCCACAAAGAATGCCCGTTGGATGTGATTAAAGTCTGCGCCATTTGCATGAAGGATCACCCTACAGAAGGATGTTTTTCGCTTCCTAGCCTAAAAGCAGTCTATAAGGAGGCTGAAGAAGAATCGGAAGTGGTATGTATGCTTAATCAGTGCCGACAATGGCAGCCACGACCATCAGGTATGCCAAATGATCCATTTTTTTTTCAACCTCCTCAATATAATGCTCAACAATATAGTGGGATGTGGCAGAATCCACCATCTTTCCCTAATTGGTCACAACAGCCATTTCCTCCCACATCTTGGCCAAATCAAACAAATCAAAATAATTGGCCTAGCTTTCCTTTCTATCCACCTTTCTGGCCTACACAATGGTCCCCTTCTACTTCTCAGAGTCAGGCCTGGTAGTCAAACTGGCAAAAACCTACAAATCATCCAGTTGGATCAATTCCTCTCTCTCAACCTACACTGCTAGCTCCTTATACAAACCCCCAGACCAATTTAAGACCACAAATCCCAGCCCAACCCAAACCAAACCCAAATAATAGGCCGGTTCAGTCTGTTCAAATCATGGAACCCCCAGAAGTTGAAACTGAGCTGAGGGAGTGTAATGATCTTCAATTGAGGTTTGGGCACATAGTTGAAACAGAGAGAAACAATGATGTCCACATTGAAGACCCGTTACCTACAGAACAAACAATACAAGGCGAGAAGGAAGTCCAACAATAGAACCAACAACAAAATCAACAACAAGTAACAACTTCCTCTCCACCATTCCCAGAACGATTGATTATACCTCGTCCATTAGAACAACCTGATTTTGATCTTCTGGGAGAATTAAAAAATTTGTACATAAAAATCCCTCTCCTCCAAGCTATTCAAGATATTCCTATATATGCAAAAACTATTAAGGAATTATGCATAAAGAAGCCAAAGAGGAGAACAATAACAAATCATACTGTCCAAATAGTCGGCACCTTATCTGACTTATTATCAGGAATATAGACACCCATCAAATATGACGACCCAGGAAATCCTATAGTGACAGTACAGATCAATGGCCAATCATTTCCAAATGCCTTAGTTGATTTGGGGGCAGCAATCAACATTTTAACCACCACCACCTATCAAAAACTTGGCATTACATCACTAGAACCAACAACAACCTTGTTGGAATTGGCTGACCGATCAGTAGTCAAACCAGAAGGTATACTACAAGATGTAATGGTATCTGTAGATTCTTGGGAATACCCTGCTGACTTCCTGGTTATCAATCCAAAGAATCGACTATATGGACATCCGTTAATTCTAGGTAGACCTTGGTTGGCAAATGCCGATGCTTATATTGGATTCCGACAAGGCAACATGACAATTACAAGGGGAAATTATGTCAAGAATCTAGCCCTATATCCCCCAGCCTAGCCAAATCTATCAATAATCAAAACAAGAAAGCCACCTACATCATATCTTATGGAGAATATGAGATCACCTCTAACCATAGAAAATGCTCTTGATTTTAAAGATCAAATAGAGGATGATATCATTAATAATTTTATTAATAAGTCACAAACCAGATCTCATTTGCAATGTCACATGATCAAAGCAGCATTCGATAATAAAGAAGAAGAAGATCCTTTCAAAGATATTCCTGATCAAACAATACCTACTACTTCTATGAGCAATAGCAAGGTTGTAGAAATTGAGCCGGGAAAAACTCTAAATATTAATAAAAATCTCACTGCTGAACAAGAAGAGAAATTGGTCCAATTATTACGAAAATACAAAGCAGCCTTTGCATGGGATTACCCCGACATGAAAGGAATTGATCCTCAATTGTGTACTCACCACATTTACATTGAAAAAGATGCAAGACCCATTCGCCAACCTCAAAGGAGACTAAATCCTCACCTTAAAGATATTTTGAAAGAAGAATTACAAAAACTATTGGATGTTAATTTCATCTACCCAATATCTGATAGCAAGTGGGTCTCTCCACTAGTGGTAGTACCAAAAAAGAATGGGAAGTGGAGGATATGTGTAGATTACCGTGAACTTAATAAAGCAACACAGAAAGACCACTTTTCCCTTCCTTTCATTGACTAGGTATTAGACACATTGGCAGGAAATAAATTCTTTTCTTTCCTTGATGGCTTCAGTGGGTACAATCAAATCCAGATTGCCCCTGAAGATCAAGACAAAACTACTTTTACCTGTCCATGGGGGACATTTTCCTACCGAGTCCTACCTTTTGGCCTATGCAATGCCCTTGCTACATTCCAAAGGGAAATTCTTAGCATTTTTGCAGACCTAATAAATGAAGGCCTCGAAGTATATATGGATGATTTCACACCCTATGGGGATGACTTGTAGCCCGCATTAGAAAACCTAGAAAAAGTATTGCAAAGATGTATCGACACTAGGCTTTGCTTAAGCAACGAAAAGTGTCTCATGATGATGCCCGAAGGAGTTATCTTAGGGCATTATATTTCAGCAGCTGGAATTCAAGTAGACCCGGCTAAAATTCAAATACTCTTGTTAATTCCTACGCCTACTACACAAACAGAGGTACGTAGCTTTCTTGGATTTTCTGGTTACTATAGAAGATTTATAGAACATTATTCTCGAATAGCTGCACCTTTATATGTACTGACTCGAAATGTTGATTTCATTTGGACAGATAAATGTGACAATGCCTTTAATGATCTTAAGAAGCTCGTTTCAACAACCCTAGTACTGAGGGGCCCAAATTGGAATTTTCCGTTCCAAATCTCATCTGATGCCTCAGACACAGCAATTGGAGCAGTACTTGGGCAGGAGGAAGACAAGAAGCCATATGCAATTTACTACATTAACAAAAATCTATCCCCTGCTGAATTAAATTATACTGTGACTGAGAAAGAATTTCTAGCTGTAGTTCATGCTATAAACAAATTTAGACATTACATAACTGGGTATCCTGTAGTATTATATACTGATAAATTTGCCATTAAATTCTTAGCAAATAAACCTGTTACAAACGGAAGAGTGACAAGATGGTTAATTTTACTGCAGGAATTCGACATCACAATCAGAGATCGACCTGGGAAAGAGAACCCTGTAGCTGACTTTCTGTCAAGAATGCCAAAGCCAACAGATATAGAAGCAGTTGAAGATCACTTTCCAGATGAACATATCTTCGCTGTTACTATCAAAACACCGTGGTATGCTGATATAGCGAACTATTTGGCGATAGTTAAATTACCTAAACATCTGTCTCTTAATGAACGTAAGCAAATAATACATCGCAGTACCCGCTTCTCCTGGATTGGAGGCTACCTGTTTCATACAGGTGTAGACATGAAAATAAGGAGATGCGTTAGGGAGGATGAGGTATTTGACATCTTGAAAGCATGCCATGATGGACAGTGTGGCGGAAATTTTGCAAATCGTAGAACTGCCCACAAAGTTTTACGAACAGGCTACTATTGGCCTACTATCTTTAAAGATGCTAAAAAATTCGTACAGGCCTGTGATAGTTGCCAGAGGGCAGGTCGACCTGGGCAGTCTGATGAAATGGCTCTGAATCTCCAACTAGTGATTGAACCGTTTGAACGTTGGGCCCTCGACTTCGTTGGTCCTATTAACCCCCCATCAAACCAAAAAACGTACATCCTAGTTGCAACTGAATATGTCACTAAATGGGTTGAGGTAGAAGCTCTTTCAAAAGCTACAGAAGACTCTATAATAAAATTCCTTTTCCAAATTTTTGTGCGCTATGGCCTCCCAAGGCATATAATCACAGATGGAGGAACACAGTTTGTAGGTAAAAAATTAGCTGAAACATTGCAAAACTACCACGTTCAGCACAAGATTACGACTCCATATCACCCATAGGCCAACGACCAAGTAGAGAGCATGAACAAAGTAATTGAATCTATGTTAACAAAAAAAGTTGCCTCTCATAGACGAGATTGGGCCTACAGATTGCCAGAAGCATTGTGGGCATATCGAACAACGTGGAGACCTACCATAGGATATTCACCATACCAATTGGTATTTGGAAAGGAACCCATCTTCCCTATAGAATTCGAGGTTCAAACATTAAGAACAACTCAAAAGGTGGGTCTGGATTTGAATGAAGCCCAGGCTAAAAGACTGCAGCAAATCAATGAGCTGGATGAAATCAGACTCTCTTCTCTTCAGCACACAACATTAATTCAGCAATAGAGAGCCAAATGGTATGACACCCATATCAAAGGAAATATCTTCCATGAAGGAGACTGGGCACTCCTATATGATTCCAGGTTCTAGGATTTCCCAGGAAAACTCCAGACACGATGGCTCAGACCCTATGAAATACAAAAGGTGCACAATAATGGCACTGTCACATTAGTTACCATTGATGGATCTGGACATTCCTTTAAGGTAAACGGTCATCGAGTACGATTGTATCATAAACTGCTCACCCGTGAATCCTTCTACCAACAGTTTCGGGGAGATTCTACAATGGAGATTCTTGCTGAAGGGGAGAAATCCTCCTCGGCACCAGTTTGATAAATCACTTCTTTTTTAAGTTTTTGTACATAAAGCATTTTTTTCATTTTTTTCTCTTGTTGTTTTATGGAATTTGTTTTCAGGCATTTGGTTTATATTACTTCTTTACTTTTTATCGTTTGTGTCATAAAATCTGATTTCTTTGAAAGAGAAAAAATTCTGTTTATTTCATTTGTTTTGCTGTTCCTTTCCAAAGGAACAACACTCTGCTGTTCCTTTTGAAAGGAACAACAATTCCGCAGAGTATTTTCTTATTGTTCCTTTCCAAAGGAACAACACTTCCGCAGATTTTTTTTGCTGTTCCTTTCCAAAGGAACAACACCTTCGCAGAGTATTTTCTTGTTGTTCCTTTCGAAAGGAACAACAGTTTCGCAGATTGTTTTTGTTGTTCCTTTTAAAAGGAACAACACTTTTTGTGTGGATTGTTTTTTTGTTTTAAGCCATCATTTTGAATTTTTGACTCCTTTTCTAAAGGAAAATATATCATTTATATACAATCATACAAATTAAAGCCTACAGTAATCAACAAATCAAGAGAAATCGTCATCTTTTCACGAAAATTGTCTAGTAATGATAAGAAAGAAAGAAAAAGGGGCATGATCAATAACATAACTTTGCTATCTTATTACCATTGAATTAATCCGATCGACTATCTTTATCATGATTGGTTCTTTCCCACATACTATAATTTTCTTTGATGTTTATCTATGGAATAAGAATAAGGGTATATTCCTTTCTATTGAGATGTTTAGACTCCTTCCACCATTCCTACTCTTAAGGAGTGTTGAGCCATCCCTTATGTTTAACTGAGGAAAAATGCTATTTCTAAACGAAAGAAAAAATATTTTTTAATAATGATTTTGCAAATGGAGGATAGGGGGTCTCACCAAGAGCCAGCCTACCGTGATCATAGGGAAGGCAGTGAAGTGGAATTCCCATTGTGGCCACCAAACCAGGGAAATGGTCCAACAGACAAATTAAAAAATCAAGAAGTCCTTGGAACAAGAGGTCTCATCACGAGCCAGCCTGCCCACCTTTCACTTCTTCCCAGTGAACGACATTGTGGTTTATCTGGTCCCCAAGCTAGTACAATGGCCTCCGTCATGATATTCAATAAAAAGCACTTCCTCAGCATACATAAAGGACAATGGTTCCGTGGGTAAGAAAGCAACTCTATCAAGGTTATAGACACCTGTGGGCAGCAGAGCTCTGCTGATGGTATTGGAGTCACACTTATACACATCAATAGTTATATTTAACCCTTTTTCCTATATCTTTATTTAATGTCAAAAGAAAATATGAACC
This sequence comes from Pinus albicaulis, assembly GCA_034641835.2. Taxonomy (NCBI): domain Eukaryota; kingdom Viridiplantae; phylum Streptophyta; class Pinopsida; order Pinales; family Pinaceae; genus Pinus; species Pinus albicaulis. The sequence continues at coordinate 5,815 of JAXQQM020061961.1, read as the reverse complement.
CTTTACCTTTACCTCCGAACCTATCACACATGAAAATCATTATAAGTCGATCATATTAATCCAAAATGGTAAATAACGCAATTATACTTATGGTTATCATACGCTGTCCCTTTTCCTTGGATTTGAATCATTACAAAACGATTTTCTATTTATTAACGATTTATTACATGCATTGATTTCAGTATTTACTGCAATTTGATTGAACTTATTATAATTATGGCCGCTTTTTACTGCTGTACTGTTGCCGTGCCACACATGTTATTCTCAATTGACGGTCGAGGATGACCTTTCATTCATTCGGGGGGCGCGGATGTCTGCATGCAAATAAAAATCCAAGATTTCCTTGAAGCAAACCCCTGTATTTTAGAAAATAACAAAACTGTGTTGTGCTGTTCCATTGTGATTACTGTGTGTTGAGAAACTAACAGTGTGCAAAGATGGGAGGACGGCCAATTCGCAGTGAACCTCAAGTGTTGATCATCTCTGATGTTGCACGAGCAATTTTGGAAAGACTGGGATGGACTACATATTTCATGAGAATGCAGCAACCCCATGAAGCAGTGGCCACCGAATTCTTACTGAACCTACAGGAGGGATCCTCCATGGTCAGAGGGAGGCAGATAGCTGTATCCGACGAAATAATTGTAGAAGTGTCTGGCATTCCCGCGCAAGGAACTATCTAGACTCAAGAATATTAGGATTCAGGAAGCTATAAAATTTTTTCAAGATGACGGATAGACGTTAGTCATCAAAGGTAGAGGAGTCCAGCCAGCGTCACTAGGAGAGCCATGGACAGAGTTAGCCAAAATTGTGCAGGCTTACATAACGTGCGACGGGAGGAAGGATGTGGTAAGACCTCGCCACCTTAAGCTACTAGCCGTATTAAAACAGAAATGCACCATTAATTTGCCTGCATTTTTAAATTCTTTGTTGCATGATATTGCTCGTAGTATAAGAAAAGCCCAGCATGCAGATATGGTGGTCAACTACCATTGTTTAATTCGTTTAATAGTGAGTCATAGCCTCGCCCAGCAACAGACCAGCTGGGAAGAATTAATATTTTTTATTGATGGAGGGTTGGCTCTACCAACTTTAAAACGGAAAAGGATGGTCGGCTCAATTGTTGAGCCTTCTACTCATAGACAGTTCCGCCGGTTGAAACGAATTAGAAGGATGGTGGAAGAACTTTCGGGCAGCAGCCAGCCCCTAGAATTGCAGAGCTCAGAGGAGGAACAACCTCCACAATTGGAGGGAGTAAGCCCTCGCACTGACGAGGAAGAGAAATTAGAGGAAGTAAGCCCCCAGACTGATGACGATGAACAATTGGAAGGAGAAATTCGCTACTCAGACAAAGAAGAAATAAGCCGCCAATACAGTAGTGAAAAACAACCCAATGCAGAGGAAGAAGGAATCGAAGGAAATTCTGAAGAAGAAGAAGTTGAGGGAGAAATTTGGTATTCAGATGAAGAGGAAGGAAGTTATCACACCGGTGCGGAAGATGAGGACAATCATAGCATCAATAGGGATGAAACAGAGCTGCCCGAGAATGTTATCGTACGTCCTTTACAGGAAGATCAATTGGCCCAGATTTTGGCCAATATGAGTGATTATGCACGGCTGCATAGCCCCTTGGACCTCAATATAGATATTAATCAACCTTCGGAATACTCTGCCATTGACAAAGAAACAGGTGGAGAAAAACTGAATGAAACAACAAACCCTAGCGATCTCCAGAGGGATGTGTGCAGGAGAACGAAAACACTGAAGTTGAAAACCCCCAGGGAGACTGCAGATTTAACTGAGAATATTATTCCAAGAGATTTGAGCCAAGGGCACATAAATTTAGAAGAGGAGCCCCGAGGAGAAGAGCAAGAAGAAAATTTTGCTGAAGACATGGCTGATATGGACCAAAATTCTGTTGAACAAACCAGTGCAGATAGAGGAACGACTGTTCCATTAAGAAAAAAGAGGAAAACAACTGAGATTGAGAAGCTTCGAAAGGAGCGAATAAAGCTTCATAAATTAGTTGAACAGCTCAGGCAGACCATTAGGGTTCTGAAGATGAAATGCATGCCCAAGAAAGCCCCTAAGAGAAGGAGCATTGCTAGCAAAAGAAGCTCGAAAAAGAGAAGAGTAACCACTGGTAGGAACCCCCAAGTTACAGAAGAAACCATACCTGAGCCTAATTATGAGGATGTGGAGCAACAAACAGCTGTTCCAACACAAGCTGTTCCAGAGGAACCAGTTTTGAGTGAGAATAGGCAATCTAGTAGTCAGCACACTTTCAGTGAGCCAATACTGCTCAGACTTCAGGAAGAATTGACACAGGCCCGATTAGAAAGGCAGAGATTGGAGGAAGATATTGTTCCAAGAACAAGATATCAGAAATTGCAGCAACGAATGAAAATTATTCATGAAGCAGAAGCTGAAGCTCATGAAAATGGAAAGCAGAGGTAAAGGTTGATAAGGTAATGAACCAACTAAAATTAGCCCACACTCGAATGGACACTCTCTGCTCCTTGTATACTGATGTCTTAGCCTGTAGATGCCCAGCCAAAAACTATGCTCTGTTTTTATTAGAAAGATATTTACAATTAAAGATCAAGGCAGTTAGGGCAGGGAAATCCATAGAGCTAAAAACAATAGATGATTTGATATCATGCTGCAAACTTTATGGGATCAAAGTACAACGATTATTATGTGAGTTTTATTTGCATAATCTAATACTTGAAAATGACTGTGAATCAAACCCTAGCCCTTTTATTGGAGATGTTCAGTTTCAGGCATTCATTTCCTTTGCTGTAAACCAATTAAAATGGTTTAAAGCTTATAACGCTTTTCAAAGACAGGAAAATGGATTAGATCTATGGGTCAGAAGTGAACCTCAGAACCCACTTCAATTTTGGGCTAGATAGAAATGCTTGATGACAAGGGAAGGCGTTACCCGAACTCTGGGGCCTGTCCATAAATCAGTCATTTTGAATGGAACAGATTATTTTTCATCCATTAGAAACCAAGCCTACATAGCAGCCAAAGTCCGGTGGAGAACCTCGAATCAGAATGTGCAAAATAGGGAACCATTTAATTATAGAAACTTTGGGCTAGCTGTAGACCGTCTCATTGCCTATAGCCATCTTGTTTTAAAAGAAGGGCCATATTGGTTAGGATGTAGATTTCACAGCCCTATTGTATGGTACCCTGCTTCGGATTACAAAGCTATTTATGAACTTCCTGAAGGGCAGACATAACATACTTTTGAGGAATTAGCTGCACACCATGGTTTTAGGCCTGTGGATGACAAACCTTATTCGGCTTATTCTTTGACTGCTCTCCATGTGAACTATAGTTTTCATGAGGGCATGAAAATGATTAAGCAGGGGGGTATGTTGGGCAGTGAAAGAGGTATGAAATTATTGTACATTTACTCATTCTTTAACATAAATGTACTCTTGTTTGCCTTGAAAAGTTAATTTATCATAGGAATTACAATAGAATTGGAAAGGTTTATGTTTATACGAAAAGGTGACTAAAGGTTAATTTTTGATTGACAAATAGGAATTCAGAGAGGTGAACAGCTGTACCAAAGGCAGGGTTGAGAACAATTTAACTGCTGCTCCATCAGCGTTGAATCATATCCACTAAAGGCAAGGAGATCTCGAACGAATCAGCCTTAAAAGGCGGTGGAAGGCCTCGACCACAACGCACAAACAGAATGTTAACTAAACACAGAGGAGCGAATCCCTCAGGATCTTTCGATCCCGAGGGATCGTTGTTCAAACTTATCTTGTTCTTTGATTGGTCCATTGAAGAGTTGGTATATAAAGCCACGTCCTTTAGTGACAGGGGGACGGATTGTTATTGTTATTGGGAATCAGTCAAAAGACTTTACATTTTCTTTGTTATATTAACTCTCTATTTGAGAGAAACCTTTCTGTAAAAATTTATGTTGGTTTAGTACAAAGCACACATTTCATTTACCTTCTGCAATTCTGAATTAGCCCAACAGTATTTCACTGGCGCTAAGGGCCCGGCTCTGGTGGAATTACTTCACTCTTTGTATTCTAATATTTATTTACTGTCGTGTGGAGTGCGTTTGATGTTTGAATTGGTTTATTGTTGATCGGATCAAATACAGAGTCATTGTTGTTTCATTTCTCTACAATAAACATAATTCGTTGTTCTATTATTTTTCTGTCACCGTAAAAGTTTTACTGATTCATAGCGGATTTGAATAGTTGTTCCTTTAGTTTATAATCTTTTATAATTGATGATTGTGCGATGAGAATTTGTCGACATAGTTGAAGCATAGAAATTTAGTACTTTGAATATGTTAGAGTTGTAATTGTTGTTCAATTCCCATCGTTGTTCCATTTCTGTTACACATTGTTGTTCCTTCTCAGATTGAGTTTTGTTTAAGTTTCTTTCATTGAATTTGCTTTCGGTTTGATTGCTTTAAGATCTCCAACTGTAGAGGATCGAGGCTTTATCTTCCGAATTCCTAGATTGGTCATCTTGCATCGATTTCTAAGGGAAAGAGTTACTGCTACTGCATCTCTGATCGATGTTCTAGAAAGATTGAAGTAGTTTTTCCATTCATGTCATTGTAATTAGGTTTATTTTCAAGCATTGGTTACTTTTTTTCTTGTTATTTTATACTGCATCTTCATAGCATTAATCTTAGACAACTGCAAGCCTCAGACAGAGTACACTCTTGGAATAAAAAGACGCTCCCGGATTGATAATTAATGTGAGATAATTAGGTGTTCAAAAGATACCTTTTTATGACTCGACAGAAGGTCCCAAAACAGAATCAAGAATAAGGTGTCGAGTGGGAGATCTAAATATAGAGGGAGATCTAAATCTCCTGGAAATTTTGTAAAGGTATGATGGAAATGAGGAAAGGAAGGGCACTACAAAAAGTAGTGCAGATATAAAGATCCTGAGAAAGGAAAGGGATCTGATGATGCTCCTTCTACAAAGGCAAAAACCACCTTGGATAAAGGTGGGGATGTGTATTTGGCTTCTTCTTCAAGTACACATGTAGATCATGAGTCATGGCTAATTGATTCAGGTGCATCCTTTCACTTCACTCCCCATAGGGAGTGTTTCTGCGAGTATGAGAAATATGATGGTGGTGATGTCTTCCTAGGGGATGATAGGAAGGATAGAATCATTGAACGTGGAAAGGTCAAGCTGAAGCTGCAAGGTGGAAGGATTAGAACACTTCGTGGTGTTTTGCATATTCCTTCATTGGCCAAAAATCTGATTTCTGTAAGCAATATGGATGATGCAGGTGTAAAAACAGTGTTTGAGAAAGATGCCTGCAAGATGGTTCTGGGAGCACTGGTATTAATGTGGGGAGTTTGGATTGGAACTCTATACAAGCTAGAAGGTAGCACTATTATTGATGGGTGTAATAGTTCTATGGTTCCCGAAAGTGGAGCAGAAATCATAGCTATCTCTGGAGAAAATACCATGCTATGGCATCAATGGCTTGGACATATTGGAGAGAAGGGCCTTTGGATACCACATAGAAATGGTATGGTAGAAGGTATGTCTAATTTATCTCTGAATTTTGTTTTTTATGAACATTGTGTATATGGGAAGCAGAATCTGGTGAGTTTTCCTTTTGGTGCTAAGAGGGCGAGCAAGATATTAGAACTTCTTCACAGTGATGTGTTTGGACCTGTGTCAGTTCCATCACTAGGAAAGTGTGTGTAATATGTTTCATTCATAGATGACTTCTCAAGGAATACATGGATATATTTCTTGAGGAAGAAATCTAAATTATTTGAAAATTTTAAATAATTTAAGG
>JAXQQM020068602.1:0-78921 GCA_034641835.2 Pinus albicaulis | reverse complement strand
AAACATAAGCAAGGAATGTAGAGTGAGCATGATCATCCCAAGTAGTAAGCAATCCAAGCAATCTATATGAATATTTTTACTATTAAACTATGCATCTTAAGTGCAATCCCTTTTGATCCTTCAATGAGTTTGACATAGATTTGAGATTATAGTAAGAAGTCTCTCATTATTATTTTCTTTAATTTAATAATAAATTTTGTTTTTAGATATATAATTTGAATGACTATAGTAATTAACATCATAAAATTTATTTAAAAATATAATAAGCTAAAATTAAAAAAAAAAACAATGAAATATATTAATTTCTATCAATATAACTAATCAAATTTCTACCATAATAAATAATAAATTATTTTATTTTCACATTACATTCTTAGAGAGGTCACAAAACCAAAAAATTGGTAAGACTTCAACCAAGTAACTATCCAACAAAACTAATAAATAATAAATTCTAATAATCTTTTCAAATAATAATATCATTTATAATATTCAAATTACAGTCAATCATTTTAATATATATATATATATATATATATATATATATATATAATTATATATAATCAGTTTATTAAATTGAATAAATATTTTATCTGTAAAAAAAATAATAATGATATGACAATTTCTAAAAACTTTAAAAATCATAATCTTTTGAAAATAATAATATCATTTATAACTTTCAAAAATATGTTTCTATAAACTCCATTTATAGCTTCCAGCTTTCTCGTTTAGTTGAATGGTAAGTTATTAGATTTACATCAGTGAACGGAGGAGTTCCAGTCTCATGGGAAAGATTGGGTAGCATTAGAACACGACTATGGGAAAGATTGGGTTGGATTAGAATAAGATTATGTATGTTTTAGAGTTGTTGAAAATAAATTTCACTTATATATAAAAATGGTGTATGGTCGTTTAAATTTTAACTCGTTTTTTTCATAAATTCCACTAAAATAAGTATCTGAAATCTTTCATGTGGGTCTAAGTTTTAACTCCTCACCTTTTTAGCAATGAAATATTCCACGTTGGTCAAAGTTTTAACTCCTCACCTTTTCATAAATTCCACTCATAAAAACTTTAAATATATCATTTAAAAAAATTATAAAAACACAAACCAACTAAATTAAAAGCACTTGAAATCGTCCATGTTGGTCTAAGTTTTAACTCCATGTTGGTCTAAGCTTTCACTCCTCACATTTCCATAAATTCTACTCACATAAAAACTCTAAATGTATCATTTTATAATTAATTCTACTCACATAAAAACTCTAAATGTATCATTTAAAACAATTATAAAGACAAAAACCATCCAAAGTAAAAGCACTTGAAATTGTTCATTTTGATCTAAGTTTCAACTCACATTTCCATAAATTCCACTAACATAAAAACTCTCTAAATGTATCATTTTAAAAAATTATAAAATACAAACCATCTAAAGTAGAAGCACCTGAAATCGTCAATTTTAAAAAATTATAAAAACACAAACCATCTAAAGTAAAAGCACTTGAAATAGTCCATGTTGGTCTAAGTTTTAACTCCTCACCTTTCCATAAATTCCACTTACATAAAAACTCTGAAAGCATCATTTTAAAAAATTATAAAAACACAAATGCATCTAAAGTAAAGAACCAGGAATAGTCGAGGTTGGTCTAAGTTTTAACTCCTCACCTTTCCATAAATTCCACTGACATAAAAACTCTGAAAACTCTGAATGTATCAATTAAAGAAATTATAAAAACATAAACCATCTAAAATAAAACCACCTCAAATAGTCCATGTTGGTCTAAGTTTTAACTCTTCACATTTCCATAAATTTCATTGACATAAAAACTCTGAATATATCATTTAAAAATATTATAAAAACACAAACCATCTAAATCGTCCATGTTGGTCTAAGTTTTAACTGCTCAACTTTCCATAAATTTCACTCACATAAAAACTCTGAAAAATCTAAATGTATCATTTAAAGAAATTATAAAAATATAAACCATCTAAAATAAAAATACCTAAAATCGTCCATATTGGTCTAAGTTTTAACTCCTCACATATTAATAAATTCCACTCACATAAAAACTCTGAATATATCATTTAAAAAATTATAAAAATACAAACCACACCTGAAATCGTCCATATTGATCTAAGTTTTAACTCAACTTTCCATAAATTCCATTCACATAAAAACTCTGAATATATCATTTAAATTTTTTATAAAAACTTAAACCATATCTAAAATAAAAGCACCTGAAATCGTCCACGTTGGTCTAGGTTAACTCCCCACGTCTCCGGTATCCTTGTAGAATTCGTTGGACCAAACGCCGCAAAGTCCTCCCTTATTTCCCGTGAAAATCTGGTAAGTGCTTTCATCATATGCGATTGCCCGGACTGCACCATTCAATACTGCCTTTCTGATTTTAGAACAATTTGGGTCCTCCGAACAGATCTTTGCTAAGCATTTCCCTGTAACAATGCTGCTAACATTCAGAGTGTATATCCTTCCATTTCCGTCTGGTGCGAGCCGGCGGCAAAGAGAAATGATAATATCCTGTGAATTAGAAATGTGTGAATGCCTGAAAATGTCCACGTAACTCAACGCTGGCCATTCTGCAGGTGGGAGATCTTCTAGTGTCACTAAAATGTCACCTCGAAGATTACAGACATGAAATTTTCCGGATTCGGTGCAGCAAATAAACTGCAATTTTTTATATAAATAGTAAGGTTCACGGACTGCACTAATATTTGTATTTATGATGTTTATTAAAAGAGGGTTTTCATCGCAGATCTCTACAACTTCCATATCGGACCAATGTGTTTGAATAAGTAGTGTATTGCGGCCACACAACACTACGAACAATAGGATCTCCTCAGTATCAGACCGAGGGAGAAATATTTCTTTTTGCATTATTCCGTTAAGTTTGGAAAAAAATTTGAATTCGAAAGTGGAAGAAATTTGCTCGAATATCACAATGTCCATATTTCCTGGACCTGTATTTTCCAGAGTTGAACAAATACGTATGTTATCTGGACTAACATCTGTAAACCCTAGATCTGCTATTGTAAACAACATTGTGTACTTTTTTAATTCACAACACTTGAATGTATGGTCCGTGAAATCGTGAACGATGGCCCTGCAATTTGGAATATCAAAACACCATTATTTTATGCGGGACTCTTCAGGAAAGAGCCGTGTCGTCTTTAGAGTTTCTCCTTTTTTTATAGATGCAATATCCAGGCTTATTATCTCAACTCTGTCATATTTCAAATTCTTACCATACAACATATGCGCTATTAGAAATGAATTATTGTGTTTGTTGTAACAGACACTTTGTACAAACCCCTTCTCACGGTTGGCACTGATGCTTCTGTCGGTGTTACAGTCAACATGTGAAATTTGATCTCCATCTCTTCTGAATAGCGCCAAATCCGTATCGGAATGGACAACCAGTATTATGTCAGCCCCAACCACCATATGTTGAATACTATCCATGCCCACATGCTCAAAGCTCTGTACATGATAATCACTATAAATATGTGGAAGCTTCCTAGTGTTGCCCAACTCTCGCAGACGCAGCGAGTGGAAGATCGTGACCGGCGATGAATGTCCTCTTTGTTGAATTTGGTTTTCATCAGAGAGTACCTCTGATGAATTCGTAGCAATTTCTGGTAACGGACTTGACATAAAATTTCCTTCGTATTCTGCAAACGACCTGCCATGTCTAACTATCAAGTCTCGTAATGATGAGCAAGTTTCTTTCGATTTAGACCCGTGAAAGGAGATTTCTATGACTTCATAAAGGAATTGATAGATTTCTTATAAATAGATATAACTCTCGTTCTCTTCGAGCGTTATGGGCAATGAACGTAATTTGTGGACACGAAATTTTATTTTTTTTTAAATAAAAATGGTTTTAGGGTGCTATAGAGCACCACTCATGATTTCTTTGGTTGCAGCCAGATTGCGGTTCATCAAATCGAAGTAAATTGTTGAATTGATTCTTTTAATTGGTTGATAATTATTTTAGGTGGTTTTAAATTGATTTGTAAAATATCAAAAAATAAAAAAATACAATTTAATTATAATTTAGGGTTTGTTATAATATTATAGATAAATATCATGCTATAAATATTTTATTTTAATAAAACTGAATATTTACATTATAACAAGATTTTTAACTATAAATATCTACCTAATTTGATTATGAATTCAAAATTTATTTTATTTTAATTTTATTTTATAATATTTTTAAGCTTATTTATATTGTTTTTTATTTTGATAAAAAACACTTTTCAATTAATTTTAAAATTTTTAAATAAATATAATTATATATATATATATATATATATATATATATATATATATATATGAGCTAGTATCAAAACTTATCAAAACCATAATTCATTTGAAAATAAAATATTTTATTTTATAACATTTTAACATACTAAATTATATTATTTTTTTCTTCAAAAAAAATTCAAGTTACCCACCCATTTCAATCGCGGGGCAAAGAAGAACTGCTCCAATGGCTCCAACCAAAGACCAGGAAACCTAGGTAAACAAGTTTGGTTGGTAAGTAAGGTCATACCACAAGTGGAGATACCTATTCATTGGTCAACTGACTGGACCAATCCCATATATGCCAACTAGTTGGAACTAAACTCAATTAGTAAGGGTGGGTAACGTTATTAGTCTTTAGCACTCTTCTGCTTGGACCCCCCTCAAGCAACATTGGCTTGAAACATTCCAATTTAATTTTGTATAGAAAACACACTTTTATATAGTAAGTTATATTGTTTGTTTTTTCTTAATTTTAATCAACTTTGAATAATTATTATTATTATTATTAATTTTTTTTTAATTTTTTTTTGGCATAAAAAACAAGAACATAACATGGTTGCATACGGCTTGTTTATAATTATTTTATATTAATTATTATAGATTATGAAAATCAAATTTGATAATATTAATATTTAGTTTATTATAAATTAATTAAAAAATAAAGTTATTTTTGCCTTTAAAACCAAGACATGCTGAACGTGTGTTGTAATGAGATCATCATTTTCTTAAGGTAATGAATGTAAGACATGCTCAATGTGTGGTGTAATGAGTTCATCATTTTTTTTTAAGGTAATGAATGTATTATGTATTTATGAAATTTTATATTGATGTTTAATTGTTTTTTTAAATGAAGAATTGCTTTATGTTATATAAATAATGTAAAAAATAGATATATTGAAAGTTATTAGTAAAATAAGGGCTTTTATGTCTAAACTTATACGCAATTTTTGTATTTGTCAATCATAGTAACAAAAATTTGTTAAAATAACATGCATTGGAAAAATTCATGTGTATTCTAGTATGTGTCTATTCCAACAATGTGCATACTTTGATTGTGAGCAATTGTTTTCTCCCAATGTATATCCTTTGCCTCCAAGTGAGGATAACAATGAAATTAGATTAAGCATTAGGTATGGAGACTTGTATCGTTGACATGGTAAGGGGAGGAAATTTATGCCTTGGGCCATACAATATTCTTTTATGTATCAAATTCCAATATCAATACCTTAAACCACTATGTTTGATCTCTCAATGGTATCCCTAGCCTATTAATGGGGATATTAGTGTGATGAGGAAAAATTCAACACTATGTATTGGTCTAAGGGACTTGGAAAATATTTGTGGAGGAATCCCATGACTTAAGGTATAAAAGAAGCTTCTAATCATGTAGCGTAAAGAATAATAACTCAAAATACCACATAGAACATCGCACGGTCATCGTTGTCTTCCAAGTAGGGAGATGAGATTCATTGAAATCTTTTAAGAACTAATATAGGTCTAAAGACCATTGATGTAGCCACAAAAAGAAACACAATGAATTAGCCCTACAGTAATATTTTTGGAATACATGGTTATGAAAACACCTCGAACCACCTTAGAATACTCTTAATGTTATCGTTTCATTTTACTAAGGATATAGATGCCATTAGAATATTTCTAAGACTCGGTATAATTCTTTTGGCCCTAGACATCATTCAAGGAGAAAACCTAGGTATTAAATAATAAAAGAAGCTTCTAAGTATCAAGGTTATATATTTTCATTTAATCCACCATATATGACCTCTTCAACACACCGATTTGATTTGAATGGTGATAATGAGGATATTAGGAAGCTTCTAGAACTAGGTAAGGGTCTTAGGGTCTTGGATACGGTTATGAGGGAAACTAAGGTCTTTGGCTATAAATGAAGTTTATAGGAACCAAATTCCATAAAAGAACATGACCATAAAGGGGGATATTTGGCGTCCAAGTGGTTTTATGCTCATTATTACAATTTTTAAGCACAAGTTATGGATCAACATGTCCTAAAGATGGTCGTGCGAGGAGTTATTTGTTTGATAAAATTTAGGAATATTTCATGCATCGAAGGGAGATGCAAATGCCTCAAACCTACACATATTACCTTCCAAGTGTATCCCTTTCCTCTTAATGGGAATATTGGCATCATTATGGATTTTGGAAAAGTGGGTATCAATATAATACCTTAACCAAGGTCAAGTGATGGTCCCTTTGCATTATTCCTGAAAAATAGCTTCCATGGCTCAATATCCATGAATGGGTCCTAAAACTACCACAAAGACCTCTCTATGGGATACTTTTCCTCAATGTTGCAATATGGAGGCCATTAGAAGGTTTTTAGCACCAAGTATCCATTGTGGGGAACTATACATGGTGGATGGAGGAAAATGAAGCCTTGAGATATAAAGTAATGTTCCATCCTTCAAACTTGATTAATGACACCTTGAATTACCACACCTAATGTGTAACACCCCCATTTTGGTTCCCTCCTAATATTGTAATAAAATTATACTAATTTTTATTATATGGGAATGTAACTGTGGAATGGGTAAGAGCTAGATAAATAGGTGTTGTATTTATTTTAATGAAAATTTCAAACAATGTGATAAATAACATGAAAAATGAGTCATGAATGGGAAATAGAAAAGGGTAAAGGTTGCAATTTCTTTCCTATTGGAATAACCTATGCCAATAATGATTTTTCAACTCAAAAATTTGAATCCCAATTTCTACCAAACCAATTAATGAGGAAATTTTTAGCTATAGTACCAACTTCCCAAATGTATGAAAGTAGTTTTGATTTGTACCCAAATTTCCTAAAGTTATGGAAAAAGTATCGATATGGAAGTGTTTGATATAGAAAAATTAATTTGTGGATATGGCCAATGAAATATCATCGTAGAGTGTAGAGAAAAACAATATTGGCCATGTTTAACATGTCGACTACACATTAAAGAGCCTAGGCACCAAATGTAGATTAAGATGTATGCCATGAATCTTTTTGATTGATATCATTTTAGTGAGGGATCCTTAGATCCATTTTTTGGTTACGAAAATTGAGCATAAGTGTCCTAAATATGAGTTGGATGTAATACCTTTATTTTTTTAATGTATTTATAAATATTTGTTATATAGGATAGTGATATTGATGATATGGCCAAGCAACGATATAAGTAAAGTAACTAAGCTAAATTATATTATTAATAAAAGACACAACTAGCTTCATGACAAAGGAATGGAAAAGAATATGGTAGTAATATGACTCCATAATAGAGGAACAAGGGAGGCATAATCCGGCCCATATTCAATGCTAATATCAATTATTACTATATTACAACCCAAATTAATTATACCAAATTATGTAAAGGAGATCAAATTTATGATTTGTGCCAAGTAACGGGGAAGTTGTTAAGGGAGTTCCATGTGTGAAGATGAATTCATGGACATAAAATTTTGGATATTTGGTGATTTAAGGAATTAATTTGGTATTTTATCTCATTCCTTCTTCCCTACCAAGCTACCAAATTCATATGGCTATCCAAACCAAGTAAGAGAAACATGAAAAAGAGATGAATGGCATGTGTAACTAGTATTAAAGTTTCATAGAAAAATCCATTATTTCCTAGGATATAGATTTACCTACCTAGCCTACACTAAAGCACTTATAGAGGGATCCAACCTAAGGGAATATAATGATAGAGAGTGGGAATTCCCTCTTGGGTTATGTGGGCTAAGTTAGGGAAAGGGAACGTATGATTGAGATGGCTAGTTTGGTGAAAAACTTGTGTGTTAGTGGGTTTTTAGATGAGAATAGGGAATTTTTTTCCCTTGTGGTACCATAAACCTAGACCAAGGTTATCATTCTTTTAAGATACCTATACCACCATTCCCTAAGGATGGGTGGAATATCCTTACTCCATAGCTAGTTTGTGTATCTGTAAAAGGTAAGTGGCTACTCTTATGCATGATTTAATGTCACTGATTATATGCACAAATTTTATTTTTATTATTTTAATTGTTATAATTTAAATTATTATGTCTAATTTTAAAAACTTATTTTATTGAGAAGGTCTATGATTGGCCAAATTTTAGTTCAATAATATTTTTGGTGAGAAATTGGGAAAAAAACCCAACTTTTGGGTGAATTGGTAAGGAAATAATTTTCATGCTAGGAGTTAAAATAATCCCTTATATATGTCAGTTTGGATTAATTGGGAGAAATTGCAAAATTTCCATTTTGGAATTGGACAAATTATTAGAAAAATAGAAAAATTACGAATTCATGGTTGCAAGGGTGAGCTAAAATGGTAAAATTTTTAAGCAATGGTAAAAATTTTAAGCACATTAGTAGAATTTCCAATGTGCAAGATTAATATGGCCAAAGGAAGCTTGATTGCATGTTTCCATGGAATTCAATGGGAAAATATAAAAATTGGGCATTTTTGGAATTTTTGAAAAATAAATGGGAAATTATTTATTTGATGACTTGAAGGCCACATTGTCAATTGACATGGAAGTTCCATAGTGGTAAGTGGTAAGGACTATTTCAAAGCCATGAAGACAAGTCAAAGGCCTATTCCATAAGGTGGTAGGCCTATATAGTGATGTTGTTGGCCATGGAGTTAACGAATGTGGCCCAATGTGAAGTTCTTTAGGGTGCACTATAATGTTTTTTAGAAAAGTTCCAAACTACCTGAAACCAATAACTAATAGCCACATGGATAGAGAGAAGTGTCAACGTTTCAAAACCTCATGGAATGTTCAATTCCCACTCATTGATCTTCTCCGGTCCATTAGAATTTAACATTAATTATATGCTAAATTCATTCAATTCTGGCTTATATCAAAAGAAAATCTATTACTTGGCTCATGTGATTTCAAAATTGGGGATACTATTAGATACATAAAATATAAGTTTGTTTTGATGAATGTAATGGAGGTAAGATGATTTATGGATTAATTTAAGGCAATCAAGAATTCTCCAAGATTAATTGTTTGATCACTTCATTATAAAGAAAAGTAGTAATTTTTTTATACTTAGAGAAATGTGAAGAATTCCTCTACGAATTAAATAATTTCATTACCAACACGCCAATATTGAAAATTATAGACCCAAAGTATTATTTCTTTGTATTCATAGATGCTTACAAGATATATTGGACTTCTCAATCACAATGGGCATGTAATAAGCCATAAGTCTAGGAAGATCAACAGGCACTAGAGAAATTATGTTATGTATGATTTGGATCTTGTATTTATAATTAAAGTCTTGAATATGTGGTGTCATTATTTATTATTCAACAATAATCATGTCACAACTCTGACCCTAAAAAAACACAATTTGATGTTGATTTGACACAAAACATAACCACTACAATGGCAAGAAGATGATAATACAATGAAAAATGAGTAATGAATATGTGGATCATAGACCCAAATAATTCACGAGTGATGAAATATGACACCAATATTGATATGTAAATTTTTTTGGATATTCGACTAGATAGTTTTTCACAACAAATTCGGTAAAATTATCCCTAAAGTTTGAAATATACACTATTGGGGCTATTTTCTACGTAGATTTATGGATTGATCAATTATTTCATTATTTTTATGCATGTAGTAGATAGAATATGGAAAATAGAGAACAATGAAATAAAAAAACAAATCAAAATGACCTCAATGAACACAAGATATGGTCTAGGAAAACCTTATGAGAAAAAACCTAGCTGGAAGGTGAGGTTGGCCTTCACTCTCATTCTCCGAATGGAAATAGGTGCAAGTACAAAGAAGTGTGATATGTGGAACATGTGCTAATATATTTCACAAACCCTCTTTTTTTTCTCTCTCTATCTATCTATCCATTCTCATATACTCTACTCATTTATGGAACAAAATGCACTCAAATAGAGTGGAACCCAATTTCCTCCTACTAGCCTGGTTCTAACAAAACCTAGTAGCATACCAGGGTTAATTTTGACTACTTCAACTCTTATATAGAGTTACAATATGGACTCCTATAAATTATTCTTCATCGTGATGATGTGGATATCTAATTTTCCAAGAATAATGGGGGCTCACATGGAATCCTCTTGAATCATGGTTGTCAAAATAAGAATATCAACATTTAGGTAGCATAAATTTTGCATATGAACACTAATTGACGAAATTATTACGTCATTGGAAATGTATCCATGTGTAGACTATTTCTATTAGCTTTGGAGATTAAGACATCATGGCATAGTTGGGATTGATTTTAAAGGTGTTTTGATTTTGTGGCCCTTAGAACAAAGGAACAATGTAACCAAACTCACTTAATTGTATCATTCATAGGTCATTTTTTAAGGAATACTTAGGAATGAATGACTACACCATGTTTTTCTTAAGAAGATATTTTCTTAATGATCCCTTTCATATTTTGCATGTATATACATTTGAAGTAGCTCTGAAACAAAATATGAAATACAAACACATTAAACACAGGCCATGATACCATATGTATACTTTAGTGGATAATGAGAAATGAGGTATTAATTGTCACTTAGAAAAAAATGTTTCTTTTATTTTTCATGTTGGTGTGTATTGAATTACAACAGGTATTGTGTCTAGTGTGAATCCAAAAATTGATTGTTGGCTCAAGCTCGAGGTAATTGTAACTCGACAGTGTCACTTGATTCAATGAATCATAAATGACATTCAAAGTTCAACATATATGCTCTAATATGACTAATTCATATTGTTACTCACCTTGTAACTCTGCAACCATATATTCATATCTGGATAACCCTCATTGTTATGAAACTGACTCACAAAATTGAAGAAAATATAGATCAATGCCTTAGAAATCAGCCTCTTCGAGGGGGAAAGCTCCTTTACATTACAGAAATGAACAATTCTTGGATGATACAATGACAAAATATCCTTTCTATATATAGGAGTCTAATGAGCCACAATATAATCCTAGCCGACATAACAATAACAACTTAAGGGAAGAACAATGACAATAGTGGGCTTCTATGGGGCACAATAATAACAATATGGGGACTACATGGGCACAAAAATACCAATAATGAGGCTATACTAAAAATAAAAATAAAAGGATACACTAGTATTATATGGACCTAGCATTCCCCTCTCCTTTAAATGAGTATTGTCCTAAATTCTTGAGTAGTTCTCGATGCTTCTATATAAAATTCTCATCCTCCTGTGTCTAATTTTTAGGAGTTAAGTTCTTCCACTTGATGAGATACTCTAAAATTGATCAATTCTGTAGCTATCGAGTTCTTGTTTTTGTGACTGCTTCAAGTTCCAATATGATTTTTCCTTCTTCGTCAAGTTCTACCAATATTGTTTGAACTGGGAACTTGTCACCTATAACCTTATTTAAGCATGAAACATTGAAAACTAGGTGCATTAGGAAGATGCACAAAGCTCCAATTTGTATTCCATAGTACCAATCTTTTGCAACACCTTGTAAGGATCATAATACTTTAGTGATAATTTATTATCCTTCTTAGCTTGCATTAGGGACATTTTTTTGTGTATAAATAATAAAACATGCATGTATATATTGGATTCACCCAATCTAACAATTTATTAAAGTTAAATACTGAATCTCTTCTACAAATATTTTGCAGAATTAAAAATACACAATTTCTAATCACATGAACACGAAGAAATATCAATCCCACACAACACATATAATTTCCCTGGGAAAGCTTATGGCTAAAAATCCCACTATCTTCTATTGTATATTAAGCATGGATCATGAAATAATTACATACAAAAATATTCTCACAAGAGCCCTCCAGTACTCAGATAATTGTCTCACACTATCATATGCAAAACTTACCAAAACATAGCCCATTCTTAGCCTCTAGACAGCCTGCCTGCCTTGTGCAATCCCTAATGGTAAAGATCCCTAAAATATAGGAATTCTTGCGTTCCTTGACTATGCAAGCATCATGAGCACTCCAATGGGTGTTTTACTGCATGTGTGCAAGCCAGTAATCCTACAACTGATAGTCAACTTCCCTTTTACTTAGAACTCAACTAGGTCTCCACTGGATCTGACATGCATGCACTAATAATAGTAAATTCTCAGTTGCATGTGAGATCACTGATTGTGAATTAATTAATATTTAATTCACTAGATCTCTCACTAGTGTATCTTTAGTTACAACTAGCACAACTGAGTTTAACTCACTTAACTGAGTTAAACTTATTTACAACTTGCACCAACTCATGCACCACTGCACTTCAAACTCTGTTACAACTAGAATTACTTTGCATGCCTCAATGAAAACCTCTAACTAGAAATCCATTGGCTAATTGAATTTATCAGTTTTGGTTAACTCATTCAAGTTCACATTGAGAATAGATTATAGTTTTATGTCCATCTTAATTAAGGGATAATAAAAATAGGCATTCACCCAAAAATAGCATTGTGAACCCCACCCTAGTCTGTGTGCTTAATGCAACCAGGTGCTTAATGCACTAGGCGTGGGTGCTGAATATTCTTGTTGAATCTCAATACTCCCTCTCAACAAGAAAGGGATTATCCTTCACCTCGTTCCTGTCTCTATGGTATTCCAATTAGCTCTTGGTGAGTGACTTCGTCAAAATATTTGCATCATGATCTTCCATGGGAATGTATTGAAGCAACATGATCCTTCTTTGCACACAATCTCTAAGATGATGGTACTGGATATCTATATGATTGAACCTATCATGAAACACGTGATTAATCTAGAATTTAATGCAACTTTGATTATCACAATGAATCACTGTCGGATTGATCTGAGAACCAAATAAACCAACCAAGATATTTTTCATCCAGATATCCTCACATGTAGCTTGACTTGCTGCCATGTATTCCGCTTCCGCTGAACTGAGTGCCAAGGATTTTTGTTTCTTGTTGTACCAAGAAACTGTTGTCAATCCAATGCTAAAGATCCCCCCTGATGTGCTCTTTCTGTCTGATGGTCTGCAAACCCAATCTGCATCCGTGAAGCCATGAAAATTCACTCCATCCACCCGTTTGTACTGTTGGCATGGGATAAATTTTAAATTTACACTTTCTCCTGCATATTTTCAAATTCATTAGCGAAAATGGGAGAAATTTGAAATGGCTTCACCAAATTCTATTCCAAATGAAATCATATTTGTTGAGCTCCAAGATTGTTCTTTCTTCCACCACATTCCACTCCATTTCTTTTGTCCATTATTAATCCCAGGCTCAAATGATCAATGAAATTAGTTAAAATTTCTTTAATAATGAATATCATGACTAACTTGCTATGTTTTTATGATTTTGTCATTGTAGTACTTTTTGAACTAGGACTAGCTACAGAATGCAGACATTCTATAGCTAGTTGCCAATTCTGCAACTGTCTTCATGTTTAAGTAGGTTCCAAGTGTCCTCTTAGAGAAAACCACACATGGTCGTATTCCACATCACACCCTCAGCATTTTTTGCTCTCCACAAAGATTGAACGGAATTCTGTACGTGGTTATGCACGTGGGAACTCAAACTAGGAGTTAGACTCCTAATAGGACAAGGACAGTCCAGATGTCCTTAGTCATATTACGATGCCACCTTTAGAGTTCTAGTTCGATTTCAATATGGAAAGACAATTATTCCTGGATTATCTCGGATTCTGTTATGTAAATTTTCTATAAATGTAGCTCGGGAAACCGAGGGACAAGGTTAGATTTTGGTTAGATTTTGTGGTTGATTGCTAGATTTCTGAAGTCTGAGAATACTCTGTTTTAAAGTGATTTCTCTTTAATGAAAGAAGCAGCATTTCCTTGAACGCGTTGAGTCAATATTGAACTAGATTTCCTGCTACTCTGGTGGTAGAGGGCCCCTGCCTCCTGAGCAACCTCGTTTATACAGTTTAGATAAGTATTTTAGTCTCATTTTCATTTCTAGTTTAGACAAGTTTCTGAAGTTTATGTTCATAGTTGATTTCATTAATCATCACAGTTATACTTACTCTAATAAACTCTTCCAAAACATCATGAAAAACGAATAAGAAACAACTGTGGTATCTTAGATTTTAGTTGCATTTCCTTTTGAATTTTTATTTACACTAAGAATCATAACCGGTCTTACTCTTACAAGCTCTTCCAAAATATCATAACAATGAGTAAGAAACAGCTGTGGTGTCTTAGATTCTAGTTGTATTTGCTTTCAATTTTATGTTTATGTTTAATTGCATTGAATTACACAGCCAGAATTTTTCTACAAACTCTTCCAAAATATCATTCATAATGAACGAGATGGGCTTTAGAATTCCATAGATTAGTTGCATGTCAATTTAGTTAGAGCACTCCGAAGGTAGATTGCATTTACTTCAGTTCTGTCATTTCATTTGCAGTTTGATAATGGCTTTTCAGTTTAACAATGTTCATTGTAGACTAGCAGGACCCTAGTGTAGTCTTAACTCACTGTATTAACATTCCAAGTTTAGTTGCTATCCATTGAATTTTAAATTGCATTAGCTGTTAAATTTAAATACCACGGTCTTCATTATTTACAAAAATTCTTTTGTTCCAAACCCATACTAATACATAATTATCTGGATAGAAGGTAGTATCAGTCTAAGGCCTAGAGTATTTTGCAACCTTTTTACCATTTCACAAACAAGCCTTTTCTCAAAGACTATTCTAAAACAAGAAATCTATAACTTTTGAGTGAGGCCTAGTGGTGCTAGATTGAGTTTCAAAACAGAATTAGGAGCTAGTTTAGAGTAGAAATATTATGGTGCTACAAATGTTCTTTTCCAAATATGTTTCAATAAACCTTTAACCATGAATGAGATGTTGTAACATTGTAAGTTGATTGGTTGATTGTTTAGTTAGGAGAACTCCATTTACACTTAACTTGTTCATTTCTCCAGCTCTTCCAACACATCTTTAATGAATGAATTGGATAAGCTTAAGTTCATGTTGTGATTTGTTTCTTTGAAATAGAGTCATTATCAAGCTTTGCATTTATTGTTTGCCATCCATAGTTTAGGCTTCACTCTATTTTTAACCAGTAGCTTCTTTTCACTAGTATTTAGTTCTTTCCTTTTTCAACATAAAACCATAAAAAAAACCAAAAACATCATAAAACACTAAACACAACGTAGTGAGATACAAATACCTAGGCACATATAGTGCACCACACTTCAACAGTTTACCAATCCTGGTTGACAATTAATAAACTCAATTTAGGAGACTAGGTTGAGCCCAAACAATATTTATTTAAAATATAGAGCTATTTAATTAATTATGTGTTTAGAGAAAAGCTGAATGAGTATGGAGTTGAAAACATTGAAGAAATGTCCTTAATGGATGATCCAGAAAATGAGGGGGAAAATCGAGGTTTTTCATTCTTGGATTTCTCAAATCACCAATTTGATATGGTTGCATACTAGCATATACAAAAGTGAGATGTTGTGTTAGGTTGTGACAAGAGTGAAAAGGTTGCATTTGTTGAGTCTTCCATTCATCCTGATGAGGAACAAATGGCACAGGTTAAGTCTGTATTCCTTGATGGATTGCCTGCATATTGGGATGAAGAGCGAGTTAAAGAGGAACTCAAGAAATTTGGTCAAATTGAGAAATTCCAATTATCAAATAACATGGCCTCTGCTAAACATAAAGAGTTTGGTTTTTGTTCATTTTTCTACTCATGAAGAAGCTTAGGCTTGTGTTGATAGTCTCACTAACATCGAGATTAGAGAGGAATATTGTGAGGTAAAGGCTAATATTGAAAATCTGTCTACAAGCAAAGGGAAACCATTCATTCCATTGAAGAGGAAGAATGTTCCCCAACAAAACGCCACCCCCACTTCAAAAAAGCCCAAAACAAGAAATTTAGTGGCTGGTAATATTAGTTTCCATGCAAGAGAGATGAGGAATTTGATAGTACAAGGAAATGAAAAGGCCCAATTAACCCAAGCAAACAATATTCTGAAGATTTCTGAAGAGATCAATCCTTTATCTTAGAGTTTGAATTAATTTCAAATGTTGCTATAAATGGTAGCAAGATATCAGAAGTGAACTAAAAAACAAGTGGTTGCGTTACTCATCACGTTACAGATATTTGGGCAAAAAATGGTGATGGAGGTCCTATCTGGGCAGTATGGCCAATGGGTAAAGCTTGGCTTTGTACACATCTTTGGGAAAACTATACTTATACACATGACAAGGGATTTTTAGAGATTAAGGCATACCCATTGCTGAAAAGCGGTGTTGCATTTCTATTAGACTGGCTACTGGAGGATACTAAAGCTATTCTTATGACAAATACTACAACTTCTCCAGAGCATCAATTTATTGCTCCAGATGGTCAAAAAGCTAGTGTAAGTTTTGCAACTACAGTTGAAATGGAAATTATTAGAGAAGTATTTTTAGCAACTATTTCTGCAGCTTAGGTATTGTTAAATACAAGTGATGATTTAATTTCAAAACTTAAGGATGCAGAACCCAAGCCTTTTCCTCCAAAAGTTTCTAGGGATGGTTCCTTAATGGAATGGGAACAAGATTTTCAAGATCTGGAAGTGAAACATCGACACATGTCACATTTTTTTGGTTTGTATCTAGGTCATACAATAACAAGGGAGGTTACCCCAGACTTGTGCAAAGTTGTCATCAACAACCTACTTAAAAGAGGGGAGGATGGCCAAGGATCAACAACCTACTGAAAAGAGGGGAGGATGGCCAAGGATCAACAACCTACTTAAAAGAGGGGAGGATGGCCAAGGATCAACAACCTACTTAAAAGAGGGGAGGATGGCCAAGGATGGTCAATAGTGTGGAAGAATTCACTATGGGAACGTCTTCGTGATAGTGAACATGCTTATAGGATGGTCAAGAAACTGATCACCTTAGTAGATCTTGCTCATGAAGAAATATTTGAATGTGGACTCTATGCAAATTTATTTACAGGACATCCGCCTTTTCATATCGATGCAAACGTTGGATTTGCATCTACCATTGTAGAAATTTTGGTTCAAAGCAAAGAAGAAAGTATTTTTCCACTACCTGCATTTACAAGAGATAAATGGCCAAACATGTGAGTAAGTAAGTTAGAGGCTAAAATTAATGTGTTAGTTGACATCTGCTGGAAATATGTTGTTGATATGGCCATCAAAAATTTGAAAGAACTGGTTTTAAAACTTTCTTATGTCATAGAATTACATGATAAACCCAAGTTTATGAAATGTGAGAATGATTTTCGATCTCTCGCTCCGAGTATGGTTTATCAATGACTTGCAATGAAAGTAGTTGCTACAATATATATTTTTCTTGTTTCTCTTTGTGGGGGGGAGATTGGTTTTATTCCCAACACTATATCAATGATGTCATCTGCAGATAAGCTGAAAATTGGTGTATCAGAATGGAAAGAAAGCTACATTCATGACCTTGCATCCAAATTTATGTCAGGAGTTCTTTCAGAATCTTTGATATTCGAAATTGATGATGAGTCTTTGATTTCTTCACTAAATTGCATTAGGGGAATTGATATTTGTTTTGTGCATATGTTCATGATTTTTTCTTTCCATAGACCTGATGTGTTGCTGGTTGGAGATTTGGGTGTTCATAAAGATCCACAACAAAAGAGTATATTAGTTAAGCAAGGTGTTCGTGGAGGATATCAGGCTAGAGAAGTTAAAGATGAAGGTGATAAGGGAAAGAAGTCCCACAAAATGAGGATCATGGTCGTAATGATTGAAATCATGTCCACGGACCTAAGAATGACAAGAAAAAGGAAAAAGTTCAATTTTATTTTGGACCCCCTTTATGCTCCAAAGTTTAATGAATGAAGGGGGGTCCAAAATGGGTTGTTTTCATTAAACATGTGGCAAGCAGAGGATAATTCATACCCCCCCCCTGAAATAGCTTACTACCTGCTGGGCCCTCCGAATTCTGGTTTTGGGGTCTGCAAGTATAAGTGCACCCTAAAAAGAAGAAAAAAGTTTAGAGTTGTAGTTTGGGTAGGTAGGCTTGTGAGAGAAGAGAAATGGAGGAAAATGTAAAGTTGATTCTATAGATGAGTAGCCTAAAAATTGCTTGTTGTTTTACCATGATGAAGGAAGAAATAAAGAGAAAGGATTAGTTATACTCTAAGGTCTAGAAAAAGGGATATTCTATGAAGGTTAGGGACTTTATGTTATGCTCTAATCCTTAGTCCTGAAAGTGTTAATTACTCCTTATTTCCCCCCTTCCACTCATATTTTCCTTATCCTAAGTCTTATCCAAGCCCCTATGAATCCTAATCGCACTTTGAAAATCACAAGTTCCAAAGGACAAGAGTGCAAGATCATAAGAAAATATGTGAACTATGATTTGTGAGAAGGTTGGGACCCAATTGCACATCGCATATTGAAAATTTCAACCTTTCACCTCCCATTTCACATAATAAAATCTACGACCTACGAGTCACAGGCGGGCCCGCCTTTCCATGCCACGTCAGCTCATGCCTTCTCCCTTTACTGATCACAAGATTTAACTTTTAACCTCTGCCGCTCATAACCAAGATGTGTAATTTTCAATTTGCGATGAGCGGGTGGCCCCATCTCCTTGCCACGTCATCTCCACTCCCTGCACTTCACACATCGCAAAATTTGACTTTCGACCTCCACCGCTTATAACAAAAGCCTCCAACCTATGATTGTGATATAGGATTGGGACCCCACCTTCTTGCCGCATCTGCTCTCGCCTTCTCCTTCCATCCTATCCCATTACCCTCACCAACATATTCGTTGTGCCATAAAGGGTCGGGCCATAATCCAACCGACTCGCGCCTCCTCTACTCCACTAAACTATTGTTTCAAAGCCAAAATTTGGCACAACTATAGAGTTTAATCTGTCTTTTATTGCCAAATTGTTGCAAGTGTGGAATTCACTAGTATTATTAAATAAAGTGTAATTTTTTTTCCGAAGAGCCTCGTGTTTATCAAAGAAAAGTTGTCAGTTCTCTCTAAATCAAATCACAATGCTCTTCTAGACTGCTCAATCCCGGCCACAATCCCCCTTTGTCATATCCCTTCCCCAGTGCTAATCCATAGCATTTTTCCTTTCTCTCCTCACCCTTCTCTCATCCCATTATTCATTTTAGGTTGATAAAGAAGATACATGGAAAAAGAAAGCCTCCCAAGGAAGATGAAAAGGCACAGTGGACATATCAGCACAACCACTAATTGATTAGAAATATGAGCAGCACATCCTCTTTAATGATCCAGCAGAGGCGGCCCAAAATTAAAGCCAAATGTCATAGGTACCCATTGTTTCCTCTTTGTAACCCTCTTAGCCACCTCCAGGCCACTTTTTGGATTCAGGAAGAGCCACCTAAGTTTTGCATTCATGAAGAGATAGTAAAATTAATTCTACAGGCAGTGATTTGTCAGAGATTCTCTTTTTTTCATGCCTTGCATGGACACAGTTTTCTTGTTTTAGTTTGATTGTAATTAATGAAAGTTTCTGAAGTATATTAGGGAAATCGATGTATTTTTCAGTTTAACACTACATGAATTTCCATTATCAAGGGTTGGACCTTGTTAGACTCTGCGTTGTAAGAATCATTGTATTGGAGCACTATAGTTTTTTTTCTGGGCATCAATAATAAGAGACCGTTCACAGGATTATTGAACTATGTTAATGGTGATGTTTTTGTCCTCTTTGTTAATGTTTTCTTTGTCTTTCATGGTGTGCATCAATTTATGTGATTTTAAAACAAAAAATTTAGATTAAGATTTGCTGAGAGAGCACCTTAACTATGTCTCTGTTTACTATCTCAATGTTTTATTTTGAAGTATATTTAAAGAATTCTTAACTGTTCTTTAGTTATTACTGAACTCGCTTCTTTCTTTCATCTCATATTCACACTACCAATAATATCTAGTCTGCATAGTTAGATTTCCCTGTGAATGCACTTTAAAAGTTGATGCACAATTCAACCTTTTATGATTCCATAGGCCAATGGATTAAGTTTCATAGCTCTATCTTTCCAAACACATAATCAATCAAAACAAACAGCCCTCATAATTTCCATAACTAGCCTAATATCAACATTTATAGCCATCAAGCTAAATCATAAAAAAAAAGAGAGTCCTCTCTGAGTCTAGGAAGGCTAGGTTCTAGACTCCAAAGTGGTTTTATGTTGTCCTCTATCATTTATTATTGCAAATATTATAAATTATAGGGCCACAACATAATGGCGACCATACTGGGGAATTATTGAAGAAGCTTAATATTTCATCAGAACTCATAAACCCCAGTCAAAACAATGTGTGATTTAGATATTTTCCAAGATCGGTATCTGGTTGTTGATGGTGGACAACAACCAGACACAAGAAAGATGAAATAATCCACCTGGTGACTCCAACTCAGATCAATTCTATTCAAAGACTCCACTAGAGGAAGGACCTAAAACATGACCATTTAGCCTGGAAAGAGAAAGTATTCAAGCCAAAATTGGATTCAAGAGATTGTTGGTTTTATTTGTAACTATGTTATATCTTAATTTAAGCCTGATTAAGAGTACACTGCTGAGGTTTACATTGATCATTAGCAAATAGATGAGCCTCAAGAAGCTAAGCCCCAAATTGCAGATCATGTACATACTCATACACCTGTGCACATCTCGGATACACTTGTGGAAAACCTAGTAAAAAATGAGCCTCATGCTTCATCTCCTGTTCTTGATAAATTCCCAAATGGTTATAAGCCTCCTACTTTACCTCATATAATTGTAAAAGTCATAGACAGATACAAGCCTCTGGTTTTGCCTCCTATCCTCCATGACATCCCTGCAAATTTTAGCAATAATCTACCCATATTTGATGCAAAAAATGAAAAGATCGTTTTTGAAAGGCACATTCAAAATATTAAGGATTTTCTTGATCTATTTGAGGAGGGAGAAGATGATGTTTGTATCAAAATGTTCACCCTATCATTGCAAGGTAAAGTTACAAATTAGTTTAAAGATCTTCCAGCTGCAAGCATTAGAAATTTTCATCAATTCACTCAAGGTTTCCTGGACAGATGGGTGGTCATGTGAAATGTTTTTCTCATCATAGATGAGTATAACCATTTAAAAAGAAAGCTAGGGGAGAAAATACAACATTTTTCAGCCAGTTTCAATAAGTTATACCATTCGATTCCAGCTAAGATAAAGCCACCCCTAGTATTAGCTCTCTGGCACTACCTAGATGCATTTGACCTAGAGATGGCATTCCAGTTAAGCGAAAGGGACCCTGCAACCCTTCAATAGATGCAAAATATGGAAATTGATGTGGAAGCGAACTTGATGAACAGAGAGGCAAAGTTAAGGGCTTCAGAGAAGGAAAAGTTAGAAAAAGAGAAATTGATATCTTCAGAGATAAAACTAGATATTTTGACAAACATAGTCAATGAAATGATGCATGTGAATAGCAGGAAGGAGGAAATTGTTTTTCAAATACCTTATGTTCCATTAGTTTCGGAAAATAAAAGCATCAATGTACCCAAGCAGTTTGCAGCGCATCCTGGACACCCTAAAATAGAAAATTATTGTTTCATGTACTCTATCCACAATACAGCAAAAGATGAAGTCCAAAATTAGAGGGAGGAAGGAAAATCCTCAACAACAATGTACATAATAGATGACCTTGCAAATAGAGATAACCATCTAGAAAATAATTATCGAGAGGAATACTATATGGTTGAGATTGAGGCTGTATTTACAGAGCAACCAACACTATCTTCAGGGAAAGAAGAAGCCCAATCATCACAATGAAAAAATGGAAATCAAACTCTTCATACTTAACAAGATTTTAAGGAGGAAAATGTAGAAATTTTTCAAGTAAGGGCCAAATGCCTTCCTTTATTTTTTTCCTCATTCTTAAGAGAACATTACTAGCATATTGTTAATATGAAGGAGGAGGAATTATCTAATGAACCAGTCAAGGAAGAGATGGATGATACAAACCCTGTTTCAGATGAAGAAATCCTATCCCTGAACAATCTTGTAATCATAGAATCTGAAACAGATGATGAATTGATCTAGATTGATTATTTTCCCTTATGGTTTAGTCAATTTTAGATTGTCAAAGGGAATATGGATCACATTCTAGTTGATAATCAGAGGAGAAGAGAAATCTCTCACCAATTAGATGAGTAAAGCATGAATGATAAAGATTCTTTTCTAGATCCAGTGGTTCAACCATTAATTCCTTTTGAATGTCACGTATCATATGAAATCACAAAGTCTAAAATAGATGATGAATTAATCAAGTTTTATTCTCCACCTTTATGCTTTAATGCATTTCAAATTATGAAAGGGAATCAAGATCACATTGTAGCCGATAATCATAAGAGAAAACATGAGGTCTCAGAATAACTAACAATACCATCTAAAGCACCACATGACCCAATATTAGACACATTGGATGGTTTTCGGTTTCAAAGTCAAACTCCCTGTGTTCATAATTCTCTCAAAAGCTGCTATGATATGGATATGATCAATAATTTTCCCCATTGTCTGGTTTAGTAGAAGAATCGACACGAGATTCATTAGATAAAATGAAAGCATGTTCTGAGTTATTCGAAGACATGGAGAGCACATTTTTAGCACCATGATATGAAGTAGTTGGGTTGAATGAACCAGGATACCCATAAATAAGTCAAGTAGATCTTGATCCAGTGGCTGTCTAGATATGGAGATTTTTTTTAAACAAAACGAGCACATATTTCCAGCATGTCATTTGCTTTTCGAGTATACCAAGATCGACGTAGATCAGTTCATGCTAGGAATTTCTATGAAATACCCTTATTAGGTTTTTTGTTGAATAGGGTGAAGAGTAGTGAAATAAAACAGTTATTAAGGCTATTTCTTGACTCAGTACACTGGAATTATTGTATCATTTACAAGGGCAGCAATTTCAATAGATTAGCATAGGTAGATGTGCAAATAAACTCAGAACTTGGAGCATTTTCACAATGTTAGTTAAATATTTATTTTAGTTTTCAATTTCAGCATAGTTTAGATTTCAACATTCAGATTTTCTCAGTGCACCAGTATGTTCAGTTTGATCGTTTGAAGTGGATAATTTCAGTTGTAGATTTCAGCTCAAATTTACAGTATGCAAATAAGTTGGCTGAGCAATCATGTGGTATATTTTTATCAGTCAAATTCAGAAGGAATAATCAGTTAGTTTCCAGTCACTGAGTTGCATGACAGATCAAGACACAAGTTGTAGGATCAACCCAACTGATAAGGCACTGATTTACAAATCCAGAGATCTGAGGTTCTTGAAACCTCCTCTGGAGCTTCCATCCCCAGAAGGAGCCGATTTTGGCATGGGATAAATTTTAAATTTACATTTTTTCTTACATAGTTTCAAATTCATTAGAGAAAATGGGACAAATTTGAAATGGCTTCACCAAATTTTATTCCAAATGAAATCAAATTTATTTAAAAATTAGAATTCTTTAATTAATTCTGTGTTTAGAGAAAATTTGAATGAGTATGGAGTTGAAAACATTGAATAAATTTCCTTAATGGATGATCCAAAAAATGAGGGGGAAAAATGAGGTTTTGCATTCTTGGATTTCTCAAATCACCAATGTGATATGGCTGCGTACAAGCATATACAAAAGTGAGATGTTATCCTAGGTTGTGACAAGAGTGCAAAGGTTTCATTTTCTGAGTCTTCCATTCAACCCGGTGAGGAACAAATGGCACAGGTTAAGTCTGTATTCCTTGATGGATTTCCTGAATCTTGGGATGAAGAGTGAGTTAAAGAAGAACTCAAGAAATTTGGTCAAATTGAGAAAGTCAAGTTATCGAATAGCATGTCCTCTCCCAAGCGTAAAGAATTTCGTTTATTTTCATTTTTCTACTAGTAAATAAGCTCAGGCTTGTGTTTATAGTCTCACTAACATTAACATTGGAGAGGGAGATAGTAAGGTAAAGGCTAATATTTGAAATCTGTCTACAAGTAGAGGGAAAATAATTCATTCCATTGAAGAGGAAGAATCAATGAATGTTCCCCAATCAAATGTCACCCTCACTTCAAAAAAATCCCAAAACAGGAAATTTAGTGGTTGGTAAGGTTAGTTTCCATGCAAGAGAGATCATGAATGTGTTAGTACAAGATAATAAAAATTCCCAGTTAACTCAATCAGATGATATTTTAAATATTCCTAAGTAGATCAAGCCTTTATCATCAGAGTTTGACTTAATTTCAAATCTTGCTATCAATGGTGGCAAGATATCAAAAGTGAACTACAAAACAGGTGGTTGGGTTACTCATCACATTACAGATTTTTGGGCAAAAAACTTCACCTAGTGATGGATATCTTGTCTGGTCAGTATGGCCAATGGGTGGAGCTTGGCTTTGTACACATCTTTGGGAACACTATACTAATACACATGACAAGGGTTATTTAGAGAGTAAGGAATACCCATTGCTGAAAAGTT
The DNA here is from genome assembly GCA_034641835.2 of Pinus albicaulis. Classification (NCBI taxonomy): domain Eukaryota; kingdom Viridiplantae; phylum Streptophyta; class Pinopsida; order Pinales; family Pinaceae; genus Pinus; species Pinus albicaulis. The sequence continues at coordinate 54,118 of JAXQQM020068602.1, read as the reverse complement.
GTGTTGCATTTCTATTGGACTAGTTACTGGAGGATACTATAGGTATTATTGTGACAAATCCTACAACTTCTCTAGAGCATCAATTTATTTCTCTAGATGGTCAAAATGATAGTGTAAGTTTTGAAACTACAATGGACATGGAAATCATCAGAGAAGTGTTTTCAGAAACTATTTCTGTAGGCTTAGGTATTGGGATATACAAGTGATGATTTAATTTCAAAACTTAAGGATGCATAACAAAAGCCTTTTCCTCCAAAAGTTTCTAGGGATGGTTCCTTAATGGAATGGGAAAAATATTTTCAAGATCTAGATGTGTAACATCGACACATGTCACATTTGTTTGGCTTTTATCCAAATCATACAATAATAAGGGAGACTACCCTAGACTTGTACAAAGTTGTTGTCAACAGCCTGGTTAAAAGATGGCAGGACGGTCCAGGATGGTCAATAGTGTGGAAGAATTCACTATGGGCATGTCTTCGTGACAGTGAACATGCTTATAGAATGGTCAAGAAACTGATCACCTTGGTAGATCCTGCTCATGAATAAATATTTAAAGGTGGGTTCTATGCAAATTTATTTACAACACATCGGCCTTTTCAGATTGATGCAAATGTTGGATTTGTAGCTACCATTGCAAAAATATTGGTTCAAAGTGACGAAGAAAATATTTTTCTGCTACCTGCATTTCCCAAAGATAAATGGCCAAATGGGTGTGTAAGTGGGTTAAGGGCCAAAATTCATGTGTCAGTTGGCATCTGTTGGAAAAATGTTGTTGATATGGACATCAAAAATTTGAGAGAAGATGTTTTCAAACTATCTTTTGTCATATAATTACACAATAAACTCAAGTTTATGAAATGTGAGAATGATTTTCAATCTCTCACTTGGAGTATTATTTATCAATGGCCTACAAATGAAAGAAGTTGCTACAATATACATTTGGCTTGTTTCTGTTTCTGGGGAGGAGATTCGCATTATTCCCAACACTATATCAATGTTGTTAGCTGCAGATATGTGGAAAATTGTTGTATTAGAACGAATCGTAAGCTACATTCATGACCTTGCATCAAAATTTATGTTAGGATTTATTTCAGATTCTTTGATATTTGAAATCAATGATGAGTCTTTGATTTCTTCACTAACTGCTATGAGGGGAATTGATATTTGGTCTGTGGACATATTCATGATTTTTTGTTTGCATAGACCTGATGTGTTGTCGATCGGATATTTGGGTGTTCGTAAAGAGCCCCAACAAAAAAATAGATTAGTTAAGCAAGGTGTTCATGGAGGATATTAGGTTGGAGAAGTTAAAGCTGAAGGTGATAAGGGAAAGAAGTCCCGAAAAATGAAGATCGTGGTCATAATGATCGATTCATGGAAGTGGACATAAGAATGACAAGAAAAACTAAAAAGTTCAAGTTGATTTTGGACCCCCTCTATGATCCTAAGTTTAAGGAATGATGGGGGGTCCGAAATGGGTTGTTTGCATTAACCACATGGAAAACAGAAGATATTTTGGACCCCCTCCCCCTGATCGAAACAACGTACTACCTATTGGGCCCTCCAAAATCTGGATTTGGGGTCTGCAAGTCTAAGTGCACCCTAAAAAGAAGAATTTTTTTTAGAGTTGTAGTTTGGGTAGGTAGGCTTGTGGGAGGAGAGAAATGGAGGAAAATGTAAAATTGATTCAATAAATGAGTAGCCTGAAAATTGCTTGTTGTTTTACGATGATGAAAGAAGAAAAAAATAAAAAGGAGTCATTATACTCTAAAGTCTGGAAAAAAGGCGACTCTATAAAGGTTAGGGACCTTATGTTATGTTATAATCCTAAGTCCCAAAAGTGTTCATTACTCCTTATTTCCCCCATTTCACTCATATTTTCCTTATCTTAAATCCTATCCAAGCCCGACCAAATCCTAATCGTAGTTTGCAAATCGCAAGTTCCAAAGGACAAGTGCGCAAGATCACAACAAAAGCTGCGAACTGTGATTTGCAATAAGGGTGGGACATGAGCACACATTTCTCATCACAAAGTTTAACCTTTCACCTCTCGTTGTGCATAATAAAATATGTGATTTGCGGAGCACAAGAAGGCCTGCCTTTCCATGCCATGTCACCTCCTACCTTCACCCTTCACACATTACAAGATTTAACTTTTATCCTCCGTTGTTCATAACCAAGATGTGCGATTTTCAATTTGCGATGAGTGGGTAGCCCCCACCTCCTTTCCAGGTCATCTCCACTCCCTGCACTTCGCATATCGCAAGATTTGACTTTCAACCTCCGTCGCTAATAACAAAATCTTCCAACTTGCAATTGCAATATAGGATCGGGACCCCACCTTCTTGCCACCTCTGCCCCCGCCTTCTCCTTCCATCCTATTGCATTACCCCCACTAACACAGTCGTTGTTCCATAAAGGGCCGAGCCATAATCCAACGGACCCATGCCACCTCTACTCCACCAAACTACTATTTCAAAGAAAAAATTTGACATAACTGCAGATTTTACTTTGTCTTTTATTGTCGAATTGTTGTAGGTGTGGAATTCACAGGTATTATCAGATAAAGTGAAAATTGTTGCTGAAGAGCATGTTGTTTATCAAAGAATATTTTTCATATCTCTGTGAACCAGATCACAATGCTCCTTTAGACTATTCAATCGTGGTCACAATCCCCCTTCTATCATATCCCTTCCCTAGTGCTGATCCATAAAAATTTCCATTTCTCTACTCCCCCTTATTTCATCCCATTCTTCATTGCAGGTTGATAAATAAGATACATTGAAAAAGCATGCCTCCCAAGGAAGATGAAAAGGTACGGTGGAAATATCAACATAGCCACCGATTGAATAGAAGTACCAGCATCATATCATCTTTAATGATCCAGTAGAGGCATCCCAAATTTAAAGCTAGATGTCATAGCTACCCATTGTAACCCACTCAATCACCTCCAAGCCACTTTTTAAATTCACCAAGAGTTTCCTAAGTTTTTCATTCATGAAGAGCTACTATAATTAATTCTACAGGCGGTGATTTTTCATAGATTCTCTTTGTTCGGGCCTTTCATGGCCACACTTGTCTAATTATAGTTTGATTGTAATTAATGAAAGTTTCCAAAGTAGATTAGGGAAACCGATGCAGCTTTTAGTTAAATACTGCATGAATTTCCATTATCAAGGGTTGGACCTTGTTATACTCTGCGTAGTAAGAATCATATTATTGGAGCACTATAGTTTTTGAGCTTGGCATCAATAATAAGACACCATTCATAGGATTATAGAGTTGTATATCTTGGATTTACTCGATCTAAAAATGTACTAAAGTTAAATATTGAATCGCTTCTACAAATATTTTTCAAAATTAAAAAAACACAATTGCTAACCATATGAGCATGAAGAAAGATCAATCACACACAACATAGATAATTTCCTAGGGAAATCTTACAGCTAAAAACCCCACTATCTTCTATTTTATATTATCCATGGATCATGAAATAGTTACATACAAAACTCTTCTCACAAGAGCCCTCCAAGACTCAGCTAATTGTCTGACACTGCCATATGCAAAACTGACCAACACAACCAATTCTCAACCTCCAAAGAACCTGATTTTCTTACGCAATACCTGATGGTAAATATCACTGAAATATAGGAATTCTTTCTAACCTTGAGTGTGCAAGTATCATGGGCACTCCAATGGGTGTTTTCCTACATCTATGCAAGCCAATAATCCTACAATTAATAGTCAACTTCTCTTTCACGTAGAACTCAACTCGGTCTCCACAAGATCTGACATGCATGCAGCTAATAATAGTAAATCGTGAGTTGCATGTGAGCACAAGCACTTCACTACAGAATAAATACAATATCACATGGGTTCATATTGGGGGATATATAATGAGGAAAAAAATACATCATATATTGGGTGATATATATGGGGTAAAGGGTTTTTAAATTGGAAGGTATAAAAAATGGAGCTCAAAGTTAATGGAAAAATATAAAGGGGTATAAAAAATGTTAATGAAAATGGATACCTACAATATATATTGAAATTAGGGGTTTTTTAAATTGGGAAGGCATATTGGGTTTATACTAATAGGAGGTTAAATAATGTGATTTTTAGAGGTACTTTCCAATATGTACTAAAATTACGGGTATCCTTTAATATGATATGATCACACGTGATATGCTAGAGGTTTATTGACTGAATACCCCATGCATGTGAGATCACTAATTGTGAATTAATTAATATTTAATTCACTAGATCTCTCTCTAGTGTATCTTTAGTTACAACTAGCACAACTGAGTTTAACTCACTTAATGGAGTTAAATTGATTTACAGCTTTCACCAACTCATGCACCACTGCACTTTGAACTCTGTTACAACTAGAGTTACTGTGCATGCCTCACCAACAACCTCTAACTCGAAATCCACTAGCTAACTGAATCTATCACTTTTAGTTAACTCATTCAATTCCACATTGAGAATAGATTACAGTTTTATGTCCATCTTAATTAAGGGATAAAAAAAATAGGCATGAACCCAAAAAATATCACTGTGGGCCCCACCCTAGTCTGGGTCCTTAATGCAACCAGGTGCTTAATGCACTAGGCATGGGTGCTGAATCTTCTTGCTGAATATCAACAGTTTGAAAGCTTGTAGCCATAAAAATACCCAAATGCCTACATCAAAACTTATTTTGTTATGATGTTGATTTGCTTGTTGTTTCATTCGATTACATGCCAAAGTGACGTTATCCTTTAAGAGTTGGAGAACTTGTTGTTAATTCTCCATGTGATCTTCCATTTTTTAAGTTTATAATTTTCTCTTAAAGATGATGTGATGGACGGTGGATGATATCCATAAAGTACCATAAATGGGGTCATTTTTTCTACAGTATGGAAGGAAGTGTTATACCACTATTCAGTGAGAGGTAAACACTTGACCCATTGTGTTTGTCTATCAAATACAAAGCAACAAAGATATCCTTCCAAAAATTTGTTCACTATCTCAGTTTTTCCATTAGATTGAGGATGATATGATGAGCTATGAGCTAATTGAGTACCAAAACAAGAAAATAATTCCGTCCAAGAATTTCTTGTAAAAATGGGATCTATGTCACTTACAATGATCTTTGGGTTTCCATGTAGCTTTTGAATTTTTTTATAGAAATGTAATAGTAATTGTACTGGATTTAAATGGATGAGATAATGCGCAAAGGTGTGCATACTTTGTAAGTCTATCAACTACCACCATGATGACAGTATTTCCTTCGTACTTGGGTAAACCTGTGATAAAATCCAATGAAGCCTCCTCATAACGTTTACATGGAATGGATAAAGGTTGTAACACACCCAGGTCTTAATTGTCTCAACTTTTTTTTGTTGGAAAACTAAACATTCTACCACAAACTTTTGAACACCATATTTAAGGCCATCCCAAACAATATCCTTCTTGACCTTGTGGTAATTTTTTAAAAATCCCGAGTGCCCTCCAAAGGGAGAGGTGTGCAATTCCAAAACAATATTTTGTTTGAGTGTTGAATTATTACAAATATATAAGCGATATTTGTACCATAATGAATCATTTTTTGAGCTAAATGTTTCATATGTGTTATGATATTTCTACAAATTTTGAATGAGTTTCCACAACTCTTCATCATTCTTCCATTCATCCCTTGCTTCAGTTATCCATTGAGGTTGGATAATAGAAATGGAAAAAAGCATTTCCTCCACATCATTATCCTATATTGAAATTCTATATGAAAAAACATTTTGCTTCCCTTTTTGTAGATGATTTCAAATCCATAACCAAACATATTTGTGACCCAATTTTTCTACTCTTCTGAAGATAATATTTGTTCCAAAAAATACTTAAGACTTCCATGATATGTTTTTACCTTGAATTTTCTTTCCATTAGGTAAGGTCGACATTGCTTTAGTGCATTTAGTATTGCCAACATTTCCTTGTCGTAAATAGGTTTATTTAAATAATTTCCTTTCATTCGAAGAATTACAAAAGAAATGAGTCTTCCTTCTTGCATTAAAATTGCACCAATTCCATTTCCTAGGGCATCACATTCCACAATAATTTTTTTTTTGAAGTCTGGCGTAGCTAACACCAGTGCTTGGCACATTGCCTGTTTAAGATGTTCAAAGGTTTTAGTTTCTTATGGAGTCCAAGAAAATGCATCTTTATTCAGTAATGATGTTAGAGGTGTCAATCTCCCATAGTTCTTAACAAATTTGCAATAATAACCATGTTTTCCTTCCTCAACATCTTCCACATATCACATGTTCTAAAAGATTTGTAGAAGCGATTCAGTATCAAGACATGTTCCACATATCATATTGCTTTGTACTTGCACCTATTTCCATTCAGAGAATGAGAGAGAAGGCCAACCTCACCTTCTAGCTAGGTTTTTTCCCATAAGGTTTCCTTAGATCATATCTTGTGTTCATTGAGGTCATTTTGGTTTGTGTTTTTATATCATTTTTCTCTATTTTCCATATTTCATATACTACATGCATAAGCATAATGCAATAATTGATGAATCCATAAATATAAGTATAAATTAGCCCCAATAATTTATGTTTCAAACTTACAGCATAATTTTATCGGATTTCTTGTGAAAAACTATCTAGTGGAATATCCACATAAATTTACATATCAATATTGGTGTCATATTTCATCACTCATGCATTATTTCAGTCTCTGCTCCACGTATTCATTACTCATTTTGCATTGTATTATCATATTCTCGGCATTGTATGGGTTATGTTTTATGTCAAATTAACAACAAATTGTGTTTTTTTAAGGTGAGTGTTGTGACCTGATTATTATTGAATAAGAAATAATGCAACCACAGATTCAAGACATGAATTATAGATACAATATCCAGATCACACATAACATAATTTATCTACTACTCGTTTATCTTCCAAGACTTATGGATTATTACTCGCCCATCGTGATTGAGAAGTCTAGTATATCTCATAAGCATATGTGCATATATAGAAATAATCCTTTGGGTCTATAATCTTCAATATTGGCATGATGCTAATGAGATTATTTAATTTCTAGAGGAATGCTTCACATTTATCTAAGTATAAAGAATGTACTACTTTTCTTTATAATGAAGTGATCAAAATATTAATCTTGGAGAATCCTTGAATGAATCTCCTAGGTTATTCTACTAATCCATAAATCATCTTACCTCCATTACATTCATCAAAATGTTCAACCCGTGATGACCTATATATTTTATGTATCTACTACTAACCCCTATTTTTAAATCACATGGGCCAAGTAATGGATTTTCTTTGATATAAGCGAGACTTGAATGAATTTATCATATAATTGTTGCTAAATTCTAATGGCCCGAATATTATCAATGAGTAGGAATTAACCTTCTATGAGAACCTGAAAATTTTATACCTCTCTCTATCCATGTGGCTATTAGTCATTTGTTTCACGTAATTTGGAACTTTTCTAAAACAAATTATAGTACACCTAAAAAAACTTCACTTTGTGCCACAATGTTTAACTCCATGGCCAACAACATCACTATATAGGCCTACCACCTCATGGAATGGGCCTTTGACTTGTCTTCATGGCTTCCACATAGTCCTTACCACCTACCAGTATGGAAGTTCCATGTCAATTGACAATGTGGCCTTCAAGTCATAAAATAAATAATTTCCCATTTTTTTTTCAAAAATTCCAAAAATGGCCAATTTTGATATTTTCCCATTCAATTGGAAACATGCAATCAAGCTTCCGTTGGCCAGATTAATCTTTCACATTGGAAATTATGCCAGTGTGTTTCAAAATTTCACCATTTTAGCTCACCCTTGCACCCATGAATTGATAATTTTTCTAGTTTTCTAATCATTTGTACAATTCCATAATAGAAATTTTTCAATTTCTTCAAACTAATCCAAACTGAACTCTATAAGTGACTATTTTAACTCCTACCTTGCAAATTATTTCCTTACCAATTCAACCAAAATTTGGGGTTTTTCCCAATTTCACACTAGAAATATTATTGAACTAAAATTTGGCTAGTCATAGACTTCTCAGTAAAATAAAATTTTAAAATTATATAGAATAATTCACATTATAATAATAAAATAATTAAAATAAACTTTGTCCATATAATTAGGGACATTAAATCATGCAAATGAGTAGCTACTTACCTTTTACAAACACGCAAACTAGCTATGGAGTAAGGATATTCCACCTATCCTTAGGGACTGGTGGTATAGGTATCTTAATAGAATGAAAACCTTGGGCTAGGGTTATGTTAGCATAAGGAAAAGCAAATCCCTATTCTCATCTAAAAACCCACTAATGCTTAGGTTTTCACCAAACTAGTCATCCCAATCATACGTTCTCTTTCTCGAGCTTTTCTCACATAACCCAAGAGGGCATCCCCACTCTCTATCATTATAGTCCCTTAGGTTGACTTCCTGTATAAGGGGTTTCTTGTAGGCTAGCTAGGAAAATCTATATGTGATCTAGGCGGATCGAACACGTGTAGGTACAAATACAAGGGCTCAAAAATAAAAGTTTCTGGAATGTGGCAAATTTGATGTCAAGTTGTATTTCTCGTCTTTTGGATTCCAACGGTGTAAATGACACTCAATTCCGAGTCTGTATGAAGGAGGTAGGAGCAGTCAAAGTTTGAGGGTTGACTTGGTGACTTGGCAAGCTTAAGGAAGCAATAATTTTGCTGGAACCAGGCTACCAGATTTTGGCTAACCCCGGCCAGATTCTAGGCAAATTTGTGGGATGGTTAAAATGTCTCCTTCGGTCAAATTCCAGAAGATTTGAAAAGATTGGGTTGCTTTTAAAAAATTTAAAAAATATAATTTTGGTCATGGCACCGCCCTCCCATGCCACGAATATAAAAAAATTTAATTAAATTTAAAGGGGGTCAGCGGCCATGACCCTGCCACCCCCACACCATATGGTGACCTTCATATTAAATCATGGTGGGGCCAATGGTTGTGACCCTACATCCCCAAAACATCACCATAGTGTCGACGGTTTATGTGGGGCGGGCCGCCCAATGCGGGCCCGACCCCCATGCCAATCTCCATTGCCTTCACACTTGTTCAAAGGCAGGTTGTAAAACTATATTCGGTCTTTAAACAAAAATAGTGTGAGGTTTAATAAAATTAAATGCGGATTTTAAAACAGGTTTTACCTTTATTCACAGGGGTTGGGATTTGACCACCTGACCTCCTCCCATACAATTTGGAACTTAACCATTCGGCCAATGGCCAACTTGGAAGGTCCACCCAACCTAGCATTACATAAACCTTCATTTTGGCAGTGCACTCAGATCAGACAGGAGTGTGCACAGAAACCAAGGCAGTGGAACCTTGAGAAGTGTGCAGGAGGGGGGCAGAACCACAATTTGAGCCATTTTCTATAGGGGTCAGATTTTCACTTTCTCAGATTGAGACAAGTTATATATGGATTCTGCACCACTCGACACCACAAATCCAACGGTGTTGCCCATTTCATCATCAAAGGTCTGCAATTTTTGGCCATTTTCTGATTAGGCAGGTATAAGGGTGTAATTCCTCATTTTGCACGTGTACTTTCATTTTTTCCTTTCAATGAAAGAAGGGCCTCCCCACTATTTGATCAGGGCCCGGAGATGTAGTCCCTCTTAGACGAACTCTGATATCAACTTTGTGTCCTCTTGCATGATGTTAATTTCTTCTCTATTTTTCTGTTTATCCCTTTAAATTTTCTGGTTTAAAGTTTCAATTTTCACATGTAATTCTTTCACACATCTGAAGCAAAGGATATTGGATCAATATCCTAGGAAATCATGGATTTTTCTATGAACATTTAAGACTAGTTACACATGTCATTCATCTCTTTGTCAATTTTTTCTTACTCATTTTGGATGGCCATATGAATTTGGTAGCTTTGTAGGGAATAAGGAATGAGATAATATACCAGATTAATCCCTCAACTCTCCAAATATCCAAAATTTTATGTGCATGACTTCATATTCACACATGGAACTCTCTTAAAAACTTCCTAATTACTTGGCACAGATCCTAAAGTTGATCTATAATTACTTTGGGTTGCAATATAGTAATGATTAATATTAGCCTTGAATATGGGTCGAATTAGGCACCCCTTGTTCCACTATTATGGAGTCATATTCCTACCATATTCTTTTCCATTCCTTTGTCATGAAACTAGTTGTGCCTTTTATTAATAATATGATTTAGCTTAGTTACTTTAAATATATCATTGCTTGGCCATATGATCAATATCACTATCCTATATAACCAATATTTATAAATACATTAAAAATTTAGGGGTATTACATGAAGCTCATATTTTTTTTTTTTCTAAGTGAGACTATTCTATTAAGAAAAAGCATATGGTACAATCAAAGCTTTGCAAAAGCAAGGCATAGAAGCAGGGGGCCGGAAATGATGAATTATCAACCTCAGTCCCATAAAGCAATCTTGGACATAGCAGAAGATAGCAAGGATAATAAAAAGAGACAACGAGACAAGAAGATCTACCCAGAGTGGGTATAAACTTCCAAAATAACATTTTTTCACTTTCTTCTTACTGACATTGATCCACTCATTATGACTTGGCTGAACAGGTACCAGTTGTAGAATGTTCTGTGCTGAAGGAGGCGACTCCTTATCTAAATCCGAGGAAGAGGTCTCATGCGAGTGTTTCTGCAAGATCAGAGGAGCAGATGGATCCTCAGGGTTGGCCTTGGGGGAGTCCTTCATGTTCTCAGTGTTTTCTTCTTCTTCTTCTATTTCCTCCTCATCCGAGCTGGGGGAGTCAAGATCATCCATGGGGGGTCGATCACAAGGCTTCCATCTCTTCGATTTGGATTTACCTTTGTTGTTCTTCTTTTTTCCGAGGAACGTAGTACATGAGTTCTGGAGGTGCCCCGTCTGATGGCAATGGCGACATCGGAAAGTAGTATTCTCATAGTCTAGGGGTTGGGTCCAGTGGAATTCCCCAACTTTGAGATTTATTTGATCGGGTAGCCCTTTGCTAATGTCTATTTCCGCACATATTCTGCCAAAGGTGTATAATCCTTTCTCCCCCCTTTAGGTATCCGTTTCCAGGAAACGACCTAAGGTATCCCCAATCCCTTCGAAAACTGAGAAGTCCCAGAGATGCGCTGGGAGGTTTGGAATTCTGACCCAGATGGGAAGCTTCGTGATGACAACTATAGAGGGGTCGAAGTCTGGAAGTCACGGAGTAAGAAAAAGCCCCGCTGATCCCCAAAACCAGGGTCCTTCCTGTAAGGCTTTCTGATAGTCTTTGTTAGATGAAAATGCTACAATGAAGAAGCCTTTTGAGTAGAAGAAGACTTTGCAATTGTTGGTCCAGTTAGAATGGATCCACTAGTATAGATCTGTTGTTCGAGGCCATAGGCCATTAAACCTGCATACGAGGGTTGTTTTTGTGAATGTCTGGGATTGGTCATCCAGCGTTGGATGGGAGATTTCAATGGAAGGTATTTCCTCCATTTTTTCGACCAGAAAAGGCTTGGGAGCCTCAGGTGGTTGAGCTAATTTCTTGGTTTTTTGTGCATGAACTTCATCCTTATAGGAGAAGGCAGGAGCCAAGGAGGTTTGCCTAGATGCTCCACCTCTCAAGCGTAAGGATAGCACAACTAAAGTGTATTTCTCAATATTGTAGTAAAACAGGGGAAAATGGTCTTCAAGTTGTTTACCTTCGTAAAGAAGTCTTAGGAGTCTTGAGGGGATCCCCAATTTGAGGTCGAGTTCTCACAGAAGGTCCTGCACCAGATCTGTGGCATGCACCCATAACAGCTTCGTTCCACCAGAAGGAAGAGAGATCTGGATCTGGTATTGTGTCCCCAAATTTGGAAGGCCTTTGGCTATGAGAGAAGCTGGCTGAATATCGAAACCCTCCTGAAGCAACTTCCTATCATGTTTTCCCTGCTTCTTTGAGAGGCTACGACTAAGCCTTTGCAGGGGTTTTTCATTGGTTGTGGTGGCAAGATTGCTGGAGCCTACAGCCGTATTCTGGCCATCATTGACGTTCCCTCCTCTATCTGAATCTCGATGTAAGAAGGCAACAGAGACTGGTAAGTGCTTGCAGAAATGACCTGCATGATTTCTGAGAGCTTTCCCAATAGATCTGCGACTTGGGCTAAGAAAACCGCCAGATGCATCCATGGTGAAGGGCGCAGAGTATGCTATGGAGCTGGCGACTACAAGATTTTTGCATGTGCTTCTTGGAAGTTTGCAACTCGAGTAATGTTGACCACATGGAGTAGTGGCTGAAGGAAGCACAGTGCCTACTCTGAAGTCGATGGCTGTGGCAGAGAGAAACAGGGCAAGGGCAGGGGTAGAGTCTTTGTCGGCAGCGGCCAGGCCTGAAACCCTAGTAGAAGCCATCACCATTACAAAATTGCAAATTATTATCTACATGAAGCTCATATTTGGGACAATTATGCTCAAATTTTGTAACAAAAAAATGGATCTAAGGATCCCTCACTACACTGCCATCAACCAAAAACATTTATGGCATTCATATTCATCTATATTTGGTGCCTAGGCTCATTGATGTGTATTTGACATGTTAAACATGCCCAATATCTTTGTTCTTTAAACTTTAGCATGATATTTCATTATTCATATCCACAAAATCATTTTTCAATATCAAACACTTCTATATCAATACTTTTTCCATAAATTTGGGACATTTGGGTAAATATAAAAATACTCTCATACTTTCGGGAAGTTGGTCATATAACTACCAATTTCCTCATTAATTGGTTTCTTAGAAATTGGGATTACAAGTTTTTAATTTAAAAATCATTCTTGGCATAGGTTATTCCAATAGGAAAATATTTGCGACCTTTCCCCTTTTCTAGATCCCACTCATGGCTCATTTTCATGTTATTGCTCACATTGTTTGACATTTTCATTAAAATAAATACATCACCTATTTCTCTAGCTTTAACCCATTCCCATATAATCAAAATTAGTATAATTTTATTAAAATATTAGGAGGGAACCTAAATGGGGGTGCTACACATTAGGTTTGGTGATTCGAGGTGTCATTCTTTGAGTTTGAAGGATGGAAGATTACTTTATATATGAAGGCTTTATTTTCCTCCCTCCACCATGTATAGTTCCCGAGAATGGATACTTGGTGCTAAAAAACTTCTAATGGACTCCATATTGCAACTTGGAGGAAAATTATGCCATAGCGAGGTATTTTTGGCTGTTTTAGTACCCATTCATGGATCTTGAGCCATGGAAGCTATTTTTTAGGAATAATGCAAAAGGACCATCACTTGACCATGGGAAAAGTATTTGTATTGATACTCACTTCTCCAAAAACCCTAATGATGCCAATATTCCCACTAAGAGGAAAATGATACACTTGCAAGGTAATATATGTAGGTTTGAGGGATTTTTCTCTCCCTTGGATGCATGAAATATTCCTTAAATACATCAAGCAATGGACTCCCCGCATGACCATGTTTAGGATTTGTTAATCCATAACTTGTGCTTAAAAATTGTAATAATGAAAATAACACCACCTCGATGCCAAATATCCCCTTCTATGGTCATGTTTTTTTATGGAATTTGGTTTCGATAATCTTCATTTATAGCATAAGACCTTATTTTTCCTCATAACCATATCCAAGACCCTAATACCCATACCTAGTTCTAAAAGCTTCCTAATATCCTCAATATCACCATTCAAATCAAAAGGGTATGTTGAAGAGGTCATATATGGTGGATTAAATGAAAATATTTAATCTTGACATTTAGAAGCTTCTTTTATTATTTAAGGCCTAGGTTTTCTCCTTGAATGATGTCTAGGGCCCAAAGAATTATACCTAGTTCCACCGAGAGGTGCATCTACAGCCGAGTTTGACCCCGATGTCAGGTATGTCACGTCCTCATACAAACTGTCTGCTTAAGTTTTAAATTAAAAATAAAAATCGCATTGTGCTAGAACATATATCAATTTCTAATACAATTATGTATTATTTATATAATTTGAATGCATAGTAAATTATATACGTGAATTTGAATGGATCATAAATTTACCTTTAACAAAAAAATTACCACATTGAATTTCCAAATTAAGTAAAATTTTAAACATATTTACTCTTTACTAAATTCAATACCATTTCCTAAATCAAAGGAAAAGAGTTAATTCAACACAAACAATCAAAATCCAAAATCTTTTAATATTTCTTTTAATTAAATATTTGTAAAATGAATTCATACTTACTCCAGCGCTATGGTAAATAAATAAAAATATATATAAACTAGATGTATGGTAAATAAATATATATATATATATATATATATATATTCCATAAACCTTTTTATATTTAAAAAAACTTTAAAAAGAGGTTTTATGTAGATGAAGCCTATGGGACAAATACCACGGGACAAATTAATATTGATACCATGGGCCAAATACCATGGGTAAATAAATAAATATAAAAGAGGTATAAAAAGGTATGATAAATAAATAAATATAAAAGAGGTATAAAGAGGTATGGTAAAGAAATAAAAATAAAAGAGGTATAAAGAGGTAAGGTAAATAAATAACAATATATCAAATAGGATTATAAATAAAAATATAATTATATAACAAGCCTATGGGCCAAATACCATAGTAAATAAAAAGGGTATGGTAAATAAATAAAAATATAAATAAACTAGACGTATGGTAAGTAAATAAAACCTCTTTTCATATTTACTCCATAATCTGCTTTATATTTATGAATATTTATGCTCATTACTTTACATAACTAAGAAGAAATCGAGAGAAAGACTGATAAGGGAGAGATGGAGAGAGAGTGTGTACGTTTAGAGGTGAGATAAAGAGACAAAGTAAGATGTATGGAAAGAAGGGAGGAGAGAAGAAAAGAGAAGGAGAGAGGGAGGGATATAGTAATGTAGTTGGAGAGAGAGAGGGGTGGAAAGAGAGAGAGAAAGAAAGGGATGGGGGAAGAGAGAGGATTAGAGAGAGAGAGATAGAAATATGGGGGAAGAGAGATGATTGGAGGGAAACGAGAGAGAGAGAGGTGGGAGAGAAAGGGAGAGAGAGGAAGGATGAGAGAGAGGAGGAGAGTTATGGGGGAAGAGAGAGTATTGGAGAGAGAGAGAAAGAGAGAGAGAGAGAGAGAGAGAGAGAGGCCAAGAGAGAGGACTTGAGAGAGAGGAGGAGGGAGGATCGATAAGAGAGATGGAGTTGGAGGGGGAGAGATGTAGGAAATAAGAAATATAGAGAGTGAGAAGTGGATAGAGAGAAGGAGTGACAAGGGAGAGACAGAGAGAGAGTGTATGTGTTTGGGGTTGAGATAAAGAGACAAATAAGGAGAGATGGAGATAAGGGGGGAGAAGGAGATATAAGGAGAGAGGGAGGGATATAGTAACATAGTTGGTGGGTGAAGAGAGGGAGAGAGGGAGAGAGAGATGGGAGAGAAAGGGAAAGAGAGGAAGGAAGAGAGAGGATGTGAGAAAGTGGAGAGAGGGAGGGAAAGAGAGATGGAATTGGAGGGGCAGGGGGAGGGAGGTAAGAAGAAAGACATAGAGAGAGAAAGGTGGAGAGAGAGAGAGAGAGTGAGTGAGTGATAAGGAAGATGGAGAGATAGGGAGAGAGGAAAAAATGAGGAAAGAGAGATATTAGCAGGGGGGAGGGAGAGAAGGGGAAGATAGAGATATAGATGGAAGGTGAATAGAGGGAAGAAGAGAGAGATGGGGAGAGGAGGGGATTGACAAAGAGATTGATATATATGGATTGCGAGAGTGTGTGTGTTTAGGGGGGTGAGATAGACAGACAGAAAAGAAGATATGGAGGGGGATATAGATATGGATGGAAGGTGGAGAAAGGGAAGAGTATTTCTCACACTAGATGGATTGATATAAGTGGAGATGGTGATTTATAATCCTATTTGATTATTTGCACTATATGCATCGATTTTAGTGTAGATATTTATTTATAATGATATTTGATTACTTGAACTAGATGCATTGATTTCAATGTAGGTGGTGACTTCTAATACAATTTGATTGCTTGCACTGAATTTGTTGATTTTAATTTAGATGTCGATTTATAATTATATTTTATTACTTGCACTAGATGAATTGGTTTCAATGTAGATGATTTCTAATCCTATTTGATTTTTTGTACTAAATGCATTGATTTCAGTGTAGATGGCGATTTCTAATCCTATTTGATTTATTTGAGTAAATTCATTGATTTTAGTGTAGATGTTGGTTTCTACATAGAGAGAGAGAGAGAGAGAGAGAGAGTGATAAGGAAGATGGAGAGAGAGGGAGAGAGGACAAAAGGAGGAAAGAGAGATATTAATGGGGGAGAGGGAGAGAAGGGTAAGATAGAGGTATAGATGGAAGGTGAAAAGAGGGAAGAAGAGAGAGATGGGGAGAGGGGGTGATTGAAAAAGAGATTGATATATATGGAGTACGAGAGCACGTGTGTTTAGGGGGGTGAGATAGAGAGACAAAAAATAATAGATGGAGGGGGATATAGATATGGATGGAGGGTGGAGAGAGGGAGGAATATTTCTCGCACTAGATGGATTGATATAAGTGGAGATGGTGATTTATAATCCTATTTGATTATTTGGACTAGATGCATTAGTGTAGATATTTATTTCTAATGATATTTGATTACTTGCACTAGATGCATTGATTTCAGTGTAGGTGATGATTACTAAGAATATTTTGAGTAAATGCATTGATTTCGGTGTAAATGTTGGTTCCTAGAGAGAGAGTGAGTGATAAGGAAGATGGCAAGAGAGAGAGAGAGGACAAAAGGAGGAAAGAGAGATATTAGCGGGGGGAAGGGAGAGAAGGGGAAGAGAGGGAAGAAGAGAGAGATGGGGAGAGAGGGTTATTGACAAAGAGAATGATATATATGGAGTGCAAGAGCATGTGTGTTTAAGGGGGTGAGATAGAGACAAAAAACAAGAGATGGATGGGGATATAGATATGGATGGAGGGTGGAGAGAGGGAAGAATATTTCTTTCACTAGATTGCTTTGAGTAAATGCATTGATTTTAGTGTAGACGTTGGTTTCTAATCTTATTTGATTGATTGCATTAGGTGCATTTATTTCAATGTAGAAGTTATTTTCTAATCTTATTTGATTGCTTGCATTATATGCATTGATTTCAATGTATTTGTTGATTTATGATTTGATGTAATTGGATATATGACAATACATTAATTTTAAAGTGATTGGATTAACAATATGCATTGATTTTAGTGTAAGCACAAAATTTTATTAACAATGTAGATTGATTTTTGTGTTATAGTAATTTAAGCTATTAATATTGGAGAGCAAGAGAGACAAGGTATCATGTTTACTACAACAACTCAAGCTAAAGATTTAAATGGTTTACGATTTAAATTTTCTTTTTCATAAATAGAAAAGGAGATGGAGAGAGAGAGAGAGGACAAAAGGTGGAAAGAGAGATATTAGCGGGGGAGAGGGAGAGAAGGGGAAGAGAGGAAAGAAGAGAGAGATGGGGAGAGAGGGTGATTGACAAAGAGAATGATATGCATGGAGTGTAAGAGCGTGTGTGTTTAGGGGGGTGAGATAGAGACAAAAAACAAGAGATGGATGGGGATATAGATATGGATGGAGGATGGAGGGAAGAATATTTCTTGCACTAGATGGATTGATTTAAGTGGAGATGGTGAATTAGGTGCATTGATTTCAATGTATAAGTTATTTTCTAATCTTATTTGATTGCTTTCATTATATGCATTGATTTCAATGTATATGTTGATTTATGATTTGATGTAATTGGATATATGATGGTACATTAATTTTAAAGTGATTGGATTAACAATATGCATTGATTTTAGTGTAAGCACAAAAAGTTATTGACAATGTAGATTGATTTTTGTGTTATATTAATTTAAGCTATTAATATTGGAGAGCAAGAGAGACAAGGTATCATGTTTACTACAACAGCTTGAGCTAAATATTTAAATGGTTTACGATTTAAATTTTCTTTTTCATAAATGGAAAAGGAGATGGAGAGAGAGAGAGAGAGAGGACAAAAGGAGGAAATAGAGATATTAGCGGGGGAGAGAGAGAGAAGGGGAAGAGAGGGAAGAAGAGAGAGATGGGGAGAGAGGGTGATTGACAAAGAGAGTGATATATATGGAGTGCGAGAGCGTGTGTGTTTAGGGGGGTGAGATAGAGACAAAAAACAAGAGATGGATGGGGATATAGATATGGATGGAGGGTGGAGAGAGGGAAGAATATTTCTTGCACTAGATGGATTGATTTAAGTGGAGATGGTGATTTATAAACCTATTTGATTATTTGCACTAGATGCATCGATTTTAGTGTAGATATTTATTTCTAGTGATATTTTATTACTTGCACTAGACGCATTGATTTTAGTGTAGGTGATGATTCCTAATACTATTTGATTGCTTGCACTAGATGTGTTGATTTCAATTTAGATGTAGATTTATAATTATATTTGATTGCTTGCACTAGATGCATTGATTTCAATGTATATTATTCCTAATACTATTTGATTGTTTGTGCTAAATACATTGATTTCAGTGTAGATGGTGATTTCTAATCCTATTTGATTGCTTTGAGTAAATGCATTGATTTCAGTGTCGATGTTGGTTTCTAATCTTATTTGATTGATCGCATTAGGTGCATTGATTTCAATGTAGAAGTTATTTTCTAATCTTATTTGATTGCTTGCATTATATGCATTGATTTCAATGTATATGTTGATTTATGATTTGATGTAATTGGATATATGATGGTACATTAATTTTAAAGTGATTGGATTAACAATATGCATTGATTTTAGTGTAAGCACGAAAAGTTATTGACAATGTAGATTGATTTTTGTGTTATAGTAATTTAAGCTATTAATATTGGAGAGCAAGAGAGACAAGGTATCATGTTTACTACAACAACTTGAGCTAAAGATTTAAATGGTTTACGATTTACATTTGTTTTTTCATATAATCAATATGAAAAGATACCATGGGTAAAATTTGTGCTATCTTTCAACACTATTATTGTCACTTTGCATTTAAAAAAAATCTTTCATCATTTTTCATCATTATAGTTATTAACAATAATTATCATCTCAACGAACTGAGGTAACTAAGAAAATTTAAAATTAAAATGGCCAAGTTAATCTCATAAATATTTAGCATATTTAAAATGATTATATTAATATTTGATATATTTACATATTATTGATAAAATTAATCATATTTTTTATAGATTTTCCTTGGGAGCACATGACTGAAACCAACCTAGATCCATCTTACATCTCAAAAATATACAAAAATTTTAATAATCTGAAAAATGTGACGTTGATGCCTCCAACTGGAACCAACCTAGATCCATCTAACTCCGGATCTATCATGCACCGAGAGGGATCAAATCTCTTAAGGTGCAAAACTTTCCTCAAGTTTTGCACTCAAAAAATAGGTTTGCACCTCGAGAGATTTGATCCCTCTCGGTGCATGATAGATCTGGAGTTAGATGGATCTAGGCTGGTCATAGAAATATTCTAATGGCATCTATATCCTTACTAAAATGAAAGGATAACATTAAAAGTATTCTAAGCTGGTTCGTGGTATTTTTCATGATCATGTATTCCAAAAATATTACTGTAGCCCGCCAATTCATTGTGTTTCTTTTTGTGGCTACATCAAGGGTCTTTAAACCTATAATTAGTTCTTAAAATATTCTGATGATTCTCATCTCCCTAATTGGAAGACAAGGATGATCTTGCAATGTTCTATGTCGTAGTTTGAGTTATTATTCTTTTTGCTACATGATTAGAAGTTTCTTTTATACCTTAAGTCATGGGATTCCTCCGCAAATAATTTCCAAGTCCCTTAGACCAATACATAGGGTTGAATTTTTCTTCACCCCACTAATATCCCCATTCATAGGCTAGGGATACCATTGAGAGATCAAACATAGTGGTTTAAGGTATTGATATTGGAATTTTATACATAAAAGAATATTGTATCGCCCAATGCATAAATTTCCTCCCCTTACCATGTCAAGGATCCAATTCTCCATACCTAATTCTTAATATAATGTCATTGTTATCCTCACTTGGAGGCAAAGGATATACATTGGGAGAAAACAATTGCTCACAATCCAGTATGCAGATTGTTGAAATAGGCACACAGTAGAATACACATGAATTATTCCAATGCATGTTACTTTAACAAGTTTTTGTTAATAAGATTGACAAATAATTTTTTTTGTGTAAGTTTAGGTTAATATTTGAGTTGGTAGTCATAATAATCTGATAGTGATTTGGGTTTTAAGTACATCAAAACCCTCATTTTTCTAATAAATTTCAATATATCTATCTTTCACATTATTTTTATATAACATAGATCAATTCTTCATAAAGAAAAATTAAGTATTAATATAAAATTTCATGAATACATAATAAATTCATTAGCTTAAAAAATGATGATCTCATTACACCACACTCTACATTCATATTGAACATATCTTAGTTTTAAGGGAAAAAATAACTTTATTTTTTTAATTAACTTATAATAAAGTAAACATTAATATTATCAAATTTGATTTTCATAATTATAAACTAATTATAAACAAACTGTGTGACGCCATATTGTTTTTATCTTTTATACAAAATAATAATAATAATAATTCAAAACTAGTTAAAATTAAAAAAACAAACCAACCATATAATTTACGGTGGGCTTATTTACCAATCAAATTTGTTTGCCTAGATTTCTCACCTTCCGTTGGAGCCATTGGAGCCTTTCTTCTTGGCCCAGGGATTGAGGTTGGTGGGTAAATTGTTTTTTTTTAACTTAATTATATTTATTTTAAAATTAATTGAAAAGATTTTTTACGAAAATAAAAAATACAATAAAAATGAGTTTAAAATGTTATAAAGAAAATTAAAATAACATATTTTTTAAATTCATGATAAAATTATTTTTCAATTAATATTTTTTATTTTTTATATAATTTTTATATTTTACAAATGAATTTAAAACTCCCTAGAATAATTATCAACAACTAAAAGGAAACCATTTAGATGGATTTGATGAACCGAAATCTGGCTGCACCCAAAGAAATCATGGGTGGTGCTCTATAGCACCATAAGACCATTTTTATTTAAAAAATAAAAAATAAATTTTTGTGTCCACAAATTACGTTCATTGCCGATAACACTCAAGGAGAACGGAAGTGATATCTATTTATAAGAAATCTATCAATTCCTTTATGAAGTCATAGAAATCTTCTTTCACGGTTCTAAATCGAAAGAATTTTGCTCTTCATTAGGAGACTCGATAGTTAGACATGGCAGATGGTTCGCAGAACAAGAAGATGCCCACGGAAGAAGAATACGAAGGAAATTTTCTGTCGAGTCCGCTACCAGAAATTGCTCCGAATTCATCAGAGGTACTCTCTCATGAAAACCAACTTCGACAAAGAGGACATTCATCGCCGGTCACGATCTTCCACTCTCTGCGTCTGCGAGAGTTGGGCAACACTAGGAAGCTTCCACATATTTATAGAGATTATCATCAGAGCTTTGAGCATGAGGGCATGGGTATTATTCAACATATAGCTGTTGGGGCTGATATAATACTCGTTGTCCATTCCGATACGGATTTGGTGCTATTCAAAAGAGATGGAGATCAAATTTCGCATGTTGACTGTAAGACCGACGGAAGCATTAGTGCCAACAATGTTAATGTGAAGAGGTTTGTACAAAATGTGTGTTACAACAAACACAATAATTCATTTCTAATAGCGCATATGGTGTCTCATAAGAATTGGAAATATGACACCGTTCAGATAATAAGCCTCGATATTGCATCTATACAAAAAGGAGAAACTCTAAAGACCACGCGGCTTTTTCCTGGAGAGTCCCGCATAATAAAAAGGTGTTTTGATATTCCAAATTGCAGGGCCATCGTTCACGATTTCACTGACCATACATTCAAGTGTTGTGAATTAAAAAAGTACACAATGTTGTTTACAATAACAAATCTAGGGTTCACAGATGTTACTCCAAATTACAGACGTATTCGTTCAAATCTAAAAAATACAAGTCCAGGAAATATGGACATTGTGATATTCCATCAAATTTCTTGCACTAAAACTAATGGAAGGGTTGGATTTGAATTCAAATTTTTTTCCAAACTTAACGGAATACTGCAGAAAGAAATATTTCTCCCTCGGTCTGATAATGACGAGATCCTATTGTTCGTAGTGTTGTGTGGCAGCAATACACTACTTA
Source organism: Pinus albicaulis (assembly GCA_034641835.2). NCBI lineage: Eukaryota > Viridiplantae > Streptophyta > Pinopsida > Pinales > Pinaceae > Pinus > Pinus albicaulis. Next base: position 31,770 of record JAXQQM020068602.1, on the reverse strand, counting down.
TTCAAACACATTGGTCGGATATGGAAGTTGTAGAGATCTGCGATGAAAACCCTCTTTTAATAAACATCATAAATACAAATATTAGAGCAGTACGTGAACCTTACTATTTATATAAAAAATCGCAGTTTATTTGCTGCACCGGATCCGGAAAATTTCATGTTTGTAATCTTCGAGGTGAGATTTTAGTGACACTTGAGGATCACCCACCTGCAGAATGGCCAAGGTTGAGTTACGTGGACATTTTCAGGCATTCATACTTTTCTAATTCACAGGATATTATCATTTCTCTTTGCCGCCAGCTCGCACCAGACGGAAATGGATGGATATACACTGTGAATGTTAGCAGCATTGTTACAGGGAAATGCTTAACAAAGATCTCTTCGGAGGACCCAAATTGTTCTAAAATCAGAAAGGCAGTATTGAATGATGCAGTCCAGGCAATCGCATATGATGAAAGCACTCACCAGATTTTCACGGGAAACATGGAAGGACTTTGCGGCGTTTGGTCCAACGAATTCTACCAGGATGCAGGAGACGTGGGGAGTTAAAACAACGTGGCTTAAAACCTTCACCAAGATGGACGATTTCAGGTGCTTTTACTGTTTGTGTTTTTATAGTTTTTTTAAATAATATATTCAGAGGTTTTCGGTGAGTGGAATTGATGGAAAGGTGAGGAGCTAAAACTTAGATCAGCATGGACGATTTCAGGTGTGGTTTGTGTTTTTATAAATTTTTTAAATGATTCATTCGTGTGATAGAATTTATGGAAATTTGAGGAACTAAAACTTAGATCAACATGGACGATTTAAGGTGGTCTGTGTTTTTATAATTTTTTTAAATGATACTTTTTAGAGTTCTTATGTGATGGAATTTATGGAAATGTGAGGAGTTAAAACTTAGACTAACATAGACGATTTTAGGTGCTTTTATTTTAGATGGTTTGTATTTTTATAATTTATAAAACTTAGACCAACATAGAAGATTTTGGGTGTTTTTACTTAAGATGGTTTGTATTTTTATAATTTGTTTAAATACTTTAGATGGTTTGTGTTTTTATAATTTATTTGAATGATAAATTGAGAGTATTTATGTGAGTGGAATTTATGGAAACATGAGGAGTTAAAACTTAGACGAACATGGACTATTTGAGGTGGTTTTAATTTATTTGGCTTGTGTTTTTATAATTTCTTTAATTGATACATTGAGAGTTTCCAGAGTTTTTATGTGAGTGGAATTTATGGAAAGGTGAGGAGTTAAAACTTAGATCAACTTAGACGATTCAAAGTGCTTTTACGTTAGATGCTTTGTGTTTTTATAATTTCTTTAAATGATACATTTAGAGTTTTTAATTGATATATTGAGATTTTTCAGAGTTTTTATGTGGGTGGAATTTATGGAAAAGTGAGGAGTTAAAACTTAGACCAATTTGGACGATTCTAGGTGCTTTTACGTTAGATGCTTTGTGTTTTTATAATTTTTTCAGTGGAATTTATGGAAAGGTGAGGAGATAAAACTTAGACCAACATGGATGATATCAGGTGCTTTTACTTTAGATGGTTTGTGTTGTTATAATTTTTGTAAATGATACATTCTGAGTATTCATGTGGTTTGTGTTATAATTTTTTTAAATGGTATATTTTGAGTTTTTATGTAAGTGGAATTTATGGAAATGTGAGGAGTTAAAAATTAAACTATATGGACAATTTCAGGTGCTTTTACTTTAGATTGTTTGTGTTTTTATAAATTTTTTAAATGGATGATTTGAGGTGTTTTTACTTTAGATGGTTTTTTTTTTTATAATATTTTTAAATGATACATTCACAGTTTTTATGTGAGTGCAATTTATGAAAAGGTGAAAACTTAGACCATCATGGACGAAGATTATAGGTGCTTTTACTTTACATGGTTTGTGTTTTAAAAAATAAATTAAATGATACATTCAGAGTTTTTGTGTGGAATCTATGGAAATGTGAGGAAATGTTTTATGTATTTTTGTTGTTCCTACTTTAATGAAATGTTTCTTATGGAGTAGATCCTAGTTTTCCTCATTAACATGTTGAGGACCCCTTTGCTCATAACATGAACTTGAAAATTGTAATAATTCACATTGTTCCACTGGGGCTCTAGGAAGATAAATATAATCTTTAAAGGTCATGTGTTTTTCTTAAGAAATAATTTTGATAGTATTAATTTATAGACTAATTTCTCACTCGCTCCCTACAATTCCAACCTTGTCGAAGACATCAAGTCCCATAAATTCTTAAAACTTCCCAATATCCTCAAAACCACCACTTAAGAATTCAAAGGAAAATACATCCCTAAGAGGTCATGTATGGTGTATGCATGAATGCATGAAGATGGGTTACACTTTTGGGCCAAATGTTGTTGGAAATACTCAGAGCGGGGTGAATCAATATTCTGTTAAATTAGTGTTATTATTAGTATTTCATAGCATTACTTAATATTGAATTATTATTAGTGTTTGTACAATGATAGAAGTAAAAAAAATGAACACAAATGCACACAGTCTTTAAGGTGGAAACCCCCATGCGAGACAAAAACCACCTAAATGCTTTTCTAATAAGAAGAAGACACACTAGATCATTACCCCAACTATGGCACAACCACCTAATGATGATCCTAGACCTCCTAAAGTTGCCTCTTTAATTCTTGGCTGTAATATCCAAAAATGGGATCTGCTAGCAAGGAATGACTGGAAAACCCATTTTCCAGGAAAGGCTACTACAAGATTTGAAACCGAGGCTTGGATCCCTTAGATCAATGTATGTAAGACCAAAATCCAAGAGGAGGCTCAAAAGAAATCCCTCTAGGTGTGTTAAATAGGTCTCCCACACCTAGTTGTCTTTGAAAAGTGCCCGATGAAGGGACTGCAACAATTCTTGAACAAGAGATGGAATAACAGCGTTATATTGATGTATAAGAAGTTAGAAGATCTCAGTAGCCATCACATTGAATATAGCAGCAAAATTTTATACAAGATCTTGAGGAAAGAGTCACTCAAGATTAGCAATACAAGCCTCAATAGATCATGTACATGAAATGTGAGATATACTGCTACACTGAGAATGCCCTAGGCTATGACTGCGCAGTTTATAAGAGGCACTACTAAAAAATGACAATCAATAAAAATATATAGCAATATACAACTTAAATAAAATAGGGGAGCAAGATCTCAACCCCTGGAAAACAACAATACACAATCCTTGGAAGGATTGGCTGAAATATGCATAAAATGGAAAATCTGCAGAAATGTCGGAGTAGCAGGGTAGCAGCTGCAACTCAGAAACTAGAAATGATGAAGACAGTTGATGATGCTGCATATGATAGCATAATCTCATCCAAAGGATCTTTCAAGTGAAAGGATGATCCAATCACCAAAGATCTCACCCTCTAGAATAGTGGAGCAAGTCCCCACTACAATTGCACTAAAAAATAATGCATTCTAGAGAATGGAATGCGTTGTTGGTGATAGGAAGTGCTTGGCCTAATGCCAAATACCTACAATAAGCTCAGAAATATCCCTCAATAACTTCCCAGAGGAATAGAAACTCCCTCCTATGAAAGATGAGCCAAGGAAATTGTGTTGTGGAACCCTCCACTGCAACACCCTGCAACACAGAATTATCATGCTTCAGGAATAATGATGTAGCTGAAGGAGGTGGCATGGAATTAAGCCTGAAATGTGGAGAATGAAGTAAAATCCCTCAAGAGGTCTATCAAGAAGGGAGAAGGATTCCTAAACAGGAAATATCTTGTGCTAAGCAGCAAAACAATCTCAGCTAAACAACTGAAGAAATAAAATAGTCATGCAAACCAAATTCTATATTCATCAACATGAGAAACAATGGCTGCCTTGCCCTCCTTTTAAACAAGTGAGATCCCTCTCACCATGGGTCCCACTCCTTAGGTTTCTTTCACCAAAGAAACCTCTTCCCATTCATATTGCGTTGTTTCTCTAAGTGCTCTCCACCTCCTTCCTCTGCGCATTTTGACTTGGTCAAACTAGACCTTGTCCATTTGCAAAAGCCCCTTTTCACATCGGAAGGTGCAAAATCAAGCTACTTTAGTGATCCATTTCATACTATGAGGGATGTTATTCCTGCTCATGGGTCTCCTCTCCCATTTTATTCATCTCCTAGATGATATAACCAAAATTAATATTCCAGTTTGCTGCATGAAAATTTTGGAATATTACATTGGCAGATAGACACTTGTACAAATTTTACAATGATTCTTTTACAATTACTCAGAACAATGATACCTTCACAATGATTGTATACAGTGCTGCCCACTTCAAGACTTGATGTGATGAACTTCTTACTGTTGTTCTGCACCTTGATTGTTGCTCTTGTCATGCTACCCTTTCTCACTCTTCAGAACATTAGATCATGCATTGGGTCTTATGTTGATGAATATATAATACCTGAAAAAATTCTTCAAGTAAATATCAATGACATGATAATAGGAAAACTTGCCTCATCATGCAGAGCATATGTCAGTGCTAAAAAAAAAATAGAATACAAAGAACCTAATGAAATTAACAGATGAACATGCATATACAAAATATACTTATCTCGAGCTTACCACTGCTGCATCATTTTTCTTCACCTTGATTTTCTTTGCCACACTAGAAATTCTAGCACTTTACAGCCCTTGACAGCACATGATCTACCTTTTTCTTGCATTTTAGGAGATCGATATTGATTATGATGTATCTCTGTTATTTCAGATCCCCAATATGTGATTTTAAGTCCTCTAGTAGCCCTTTGAGTCTTCTCTTCAATTCCATAGGTCTGATCCAATTTGGATTCTTCAAGGAAAATTTATGCCCAATCTCTCACAATGACATAATTATGGACTAGTTTAGTAGAGCTAGCTTGTACGAAGTGCCACGTGTCACTGATTCCTCCTTCAACTCAGAAATAGATACACATAAAACTGAAGTCCGTGCATTATCCACAACTTTTTACAAAATTCCAATCCGCTTCTGCGAGAGAGTGTTATGATTATTTTCCCAAGGTCGCCTCTTTGAGATGAAATTTCGAAGCCTGCAAAAACCCTAACTTCCACAGATCATATATCTAAAAAATATAGCAAAGCCAGACTAAAAATTTAGACACAAGCTTCATCAGGATTTCACCCAAGTGGGTTTTTAATTTCACCATCTAATACTTCCCATAAATAAATTTATAGCAAAAACTCCTTGATGGCCTATTTCAAGTAGCGAAATCCCTACATGAGGAGGATATGAGGATCAAAATTTATATAAATGCTTAGGTTGAGAAGGTCTTCAACAAGTGAACGTGGGAGGTATTTTAGGAGCTTAAAAATTATTAATTAGTGATTTTTCAATTACCACAACCAATGATTAGTTTCATGCCATAACCCCATGGAGTTTTAGCCCACCAACTGGGGTTACTAACTTCAAACATGAATATCTCTCAAACCATGAATAATTACGTGGTGAGGCATATATAAAAGGAAACATATTAACACGTAGAATCCATAAAAAAACATCCTTGACTTAGAATATAGTAATTTGGCAGGCCAAAATTCCCATGCAATATCGTGGTAGCCCCTGGTGCTACTTGGGTTGACATCAATGACAACCACTGATAAACAATCTCCCCCTTTTGCATTAATGGAAAAAAAAGTACTCCCCTTGCGATCATTACACATATTCATACAACATTCTCTTCCCATTTGACATCAATGGCAAAGGGTAACTCCCCCTGAAACACAACCATCCTGCGGACCTGTACACACTTCCACTCTCCCTTTATTTTTTGAATAAGGAAAATCTAATGAGAACTTGGGAGAATCCCAGGGTTCTGGAGAAGATATTCATATGTTTCACGAGGTAAAGGTTTAGTTAAGATATCAGTGATTTGTTATTTTGTACCAACATATTTAAGTTTGATATTCTTCTCAACGATTTTTTCTCTAAAAAAATGATATTTGGTCGGAATTGGTCAATTTCAGCCTTTTCAGACCTTTGCTTTTCTGCTTCCAACTTCAATTCAAGTATTTCCTCTCTTGCTTCCTTTTCAGGAGTTGTGTTTTTTATTTTTCAATCATCTTCTCCTTTCCCTTTCTCTACATGGTGACAACTTCTTCTTCTGTTGTTGCGGATAGATCTATGATGTTTTATGGCTATATACCTTCACTGATTTTCTCTACCCTTTTTCTCTCCATGGCTTTTGTTGCAAACTTGGTCGTTGGCTTCCTTGGCTCAAATATGAAGCCAACATCCTCTCATGCAATATCCAATTTCTTGACAGACTTACCTTTCTTCAGTTTCCTTCCATCACCTTCAATGTCTTCTGCTTACACTATTGGGGACTCCTCAATATCTAATGCATGTAGGATATCTTCTAGATTTCCTTTGGCCAATGTATGACACCTTGTTATCCTCTTACTGCTTTGTTTTCTAATATTGTGTTTCTGTTTTGTAGGTGTTGGCTGAGGGATGTCAGTTTCTTGTAGAGTTCCTTCTTCAATGTCCATTGGTTCTACAAGAGACTATCTTTTCTCTTCTTCAACCTCTTCTATTGAAGCTGGGTATGTAGTAGTTTTAGGTTTTGAAACATTCTTGGGAGTCACTACATCTATTTCATACCCACTCATAAACAACAAAGAGGTTCAATCTCTGTTTAACCTTTTCATCAATTCCAACACTAACAGTTTTATCAGACCATGATCAAATAGTGATGTCTCATTACATTCTGACTTGACCTGAACTCTATCTGACATCTTTCCCAAACTCCTGTATTTTTGGATCACCAGCAACAACTTTGCATAATTCTCCTTCATATAACCTCTGGGGATGTCATTCTTCATGTCAGCTCCTCTGTGCTCCTGCTTGAGAAATTATTCACATCCTTGCATTATGAAATTTGTGCCTTTGAACCATTATTCACCAGTTCAAGGGATTTATGTAGATTGTGATGTGATCTCTAGTGACACTGTGAGATTCAAGATCCCAACCTTTGATGTTGTCCCTGTAAAATTGGTGGCAAAGTCTTTTGAAACCTGTGCATGAAAAAATTGCAATTTCTGGTAGAACTGTAGGTAGCCTATCTTCATGAAAGCCTCCATAGCAGCAGGATCTTCATTCAACAGCTTCAAATCCATGGGTTCATACCTTACACAATTACCACCTTTATTTGTTTTCTTCTTCGAATCCATGATGCTTTATACTCTTCATTGCCTCACTTGTTAATGACACCTGCAGAATCGAATTCGAACAACAACCTTCTAGACGTGGTGAAGTAGCTCTCAAATATCAATAGTGGGATACTTTTCATGCAAGGATTAAACAATAAATGACAAAGAACAGCTTGGGTTAAATTTTTTAAAAGGTTATTTGACAACTTGGATTTTGATGGTGGCACATGTGACCATAAAAGGTAATAATGACAGCAAAATATGGCTATGCATGTTTGGGAATCATCATAACGAACTCAAATGACCTCACCCTTTAATTTTCTAATAAAAAATTAATACCTCACACCACTCTGACCCTTTCTATAGAAAAACCCAGTTTTGTAGTCAAAACGGTCTAACTGCTGACAGATTCGCTACAAAACTGTTAAGCAGTTTCGTAGCGAAATCTGTTGATTTTCTTTGAAATTCGCTACGAAACTATGAAAAATGATAGGTGGAATATTTTTTGATTAAAAGGCATGGGGATGAAAACTATATGATATGAGGTTTATTTGACTGAAATGACATGATTATAAGGGGTTTTAAACTTAAGTTAGAAATCATCAAATGCAATTTTTTTCAAAAAATTCATGAAAATGGCTTATGAGACCACATCAACCTAGGTGAAAAATTTTTATGACCCTATCAATGAAAGTGTTAAAGCTAATGAGTGATAACACACATCTTGAGACTCATCCTTGGGAACCAACAATTCCTCCTCTGCATGCAAGTCCAACTCCCTCTAAAGGGACAACCACATGGCTTTCTCCTCATCAGATTTCATATCTCATCACACAACAGTCATTCTACTGTTTGGAAAATGCACAGGATAATTATGGGGTGTTTCAATGTACCCCAAAAAAATCCCAATCCCAGTTGTTGGTTCCAACTTCTTCTTGGCATCCTTGGTCACATGCACATAAAAAAATGAGCCAAAAATCTTAAACTGTGAAACATCGGGTTTCTTACCAGTTAAAGCCTCTTTAGGTGTACTCATGCCAAGTACTTTATGAGGACAATGGTTTTGCACATGTACCGATGTATTTCATGCTTCTACCCACAGATGCATAGGTAGGCATTTATCATCCAACATCGCTCGTGCTACACCCACAATAGTTTTGTTCGTCTTCTCCATGACGCCATTCTCCTGTGGGTTATAAGGCACTATGAGTTCTCTTTGAATTCCTTCTTTGCTGTAGAAGTTATTGAACTTGTTAGAGATGTATTCTCCACCATTATTTCTCCTAAGAGCCTTCACTTGCTTCCTCAATTCTTTCTCCATCAGTGCTTTAAACTCATAGAACTTAGAGAATGTTTGATCTTTCTTATACATGAAGAATATCCAGCACTTATGAGAAAATTCGTCAACAAAGATTACATAGTACTTATGTTTTTTTGTTGAAGCAATAGAGAAAGGACCACACACGTTTGTGTGAACTCTCTCAAGGATCCCCGAAGCTCGGTTTTCCTTCTCATGAGAGGTGACATTTACATATTTTCCCATAGTACATCCCTTGCATGTGTCTGAATGTGCAAGTGCACCCCTTAGAACACCAGTAGAAATCCGTTGCATGACTTTCAAGGCTCTAGGGTGAAGATGGCCCAATCACATGTGCCATAATTCGGCCTCATCGCAGCTCACCACTTGATCTGCCTTGCCCATCATTGCTATGCAACCATATACCTCTAGCTTGTAGATTTTCTTAACTTGAATCCCTATCCTCTTGTCTTGACCCATTGTATTATGTCGCAAGAAATCTTTTCCATCACTAAAAGCAACGTCATAGCCTCTATCCTCCAACATTGCAACTGAGACCAAACTTTTCTTTAGACCTAGTACATGCATTACATGTTTTAATTGAAATGTTTTACCTAAATCCCTCTGAAAGGTAATGGTACCAATCCCGGTAGCATTGTACCATCCGTCATCGCCCATTTCAATATGCATTTGGCAATGTTTCTCCTCCAAGTGACTGAAAAGTTCCTTTCTCAAATTGAGAGGAAAGGGCCTTACCAGCTGCAGATCCAACAACCTTCTTGTTCTTCTTTTATGTATAATTAGTAGAAAAATGCCCATGCTCGTGACAGTCAAAAAAATTCATATTGGACATGTCTTGCTTCTTTCCATTCTTCAACTCAGATTTTGAATGGAATTTCTCCCCCTTTTGTTTCCTTGCCTTGGCAACTAAAGCACATTCCTCTTCCCTGGAACCCAATTTCCTCCTACTAGCCTGTTTCTAACACAACCTAGTAGCCTACCAGGGTTAAGTTTGATTTCTTCAACTCCTATATAGAGTTAGAATATGGAATCCTATATAGTATCCTTCATCATGATGATGTGGATATCCTGTTTTCCATGAATAATGGGGGCTGACATGGAATCCTCTTGAATCATGGTTTTCAAAGTACGAAGATCAACATTTAGGTAGAATAAATTTTGCATATGAACTCCAATTGAGGAAATTCTTGCATCATCGATGTGTAGACTATTGCTAGCAGCTTTGGTGATTAAGATGTCATGGCATAGTTGGGATTGATTTCAAAGGTGTTTTAATTTTATGGCCCTTGGAACAAGGAAACAACGTAACCAAAGTAACTGAATTGTATCATTTATAGGTCAACTTTTAAGAAATACTCAGGAATAAATGAGTACACCATTTTTTTCTTAAGGAGATATTTTCTTAATGATCCCTTTCATATTCTACATGTATATACATTTCAAGTAACTCTGAAACAAAATATGAAATACGAACACATTAAACACAGTTCATGATACCATATGTATACTTTACTAGATAATGAGAAATGAGGTATTAATTGTCACTTAGAAAATAAGGTTTATTTTAGTTTTGATGTTGGTGGGTATTGATTTACAAGAGGTATTGTGTCTAGTGTTAATACAAAAATTGATTATTGGCTCAAGCTTGAGGTAATTGTAACTCGAAAATGTCACTTGATTCAATGAATCACAAATGACATTCAAAGTTCAACATATATTCTCTAATATGACTAATTTATATCATTACTCACCTTGTAACTATGAAACCATATATTCATATCTAGATAACCTTCATTGTTATGAAATTGGCTCACAAAATTGAAGAAAAGATAGATCAACGCCTTAGAAATCGACCTCTTCGAGGGGAAAACCTCCTTTACATTATAGAAATGAACAATTATTGGATGATACAATGACGGCACATCCTTTCTATATATAGGAGTCTAATGAGCCACAATACAATCCTAGTCGACATAACAATAACAATGTAAGGGCAGAATAATAACAATAGTGGGATTTTTACATGGGCACAAAAGTAATAATAGGGGGGCTATAATAAAAATAAAAATAAGGGGATACATTAGTATTATAGGGACCTAACATTCCCCTCTCCTCTAAATGAGTATTGTCCTCAATTCTTGAGTAGTTCTGGATGCTTCTATATAAAATTCTCATCCTCCCATGTCTAATTTTCAGCAGTTAAGTTCTTCCACTTGATGAGATTCTCTGAAATTGATCGATTTTGTAGTTGTCAAGTTATTTTTTTTGTGACTTCTTTAGGTACCAATATTATTTTTCCTTCTTCATCAAGTTCTGGAAATGAACTGGGAAATTGTCACCTATAACCTTATTTAAGAGTGAAACATGGAAAACTAGGTGCACTTAGGAAGATGCAGGAAGCTCCAATTTGTATTCCATAGTACCAATGTTTTGCAACACCTTCTAAGTACCATAATACTTTAGTGATAATTTATTATCTTTCTTAGCTTACTTTAGGGACACTTGCTTGTGTAGAAATTATACAAGAGCATGTATATCTTGGATTCACCCAATCTAAAAATGTACTAAAGTTAAATATTGAATCGCTTCTACAAATATTTTTCAAAATTAAAAAAACACAATCGCTAATCACATGAACATGAAGAAAGATCAATCACACACAACACAGATAATTTCTCGAGGAAATATTACAGCTAAAAACCCCACTATATTCTATTTTATATTAACCATGGATTATGAAACAATTACATACAAAAATCTTCTCACAGGAGCCCTCCACTACTCAGTTAATTGTCTCACACTGTCATATGCAAAACTGACCAACACAACCAATTCTCAACCTCAAGACAACCTGCCATTCTTGCACAATACCTGATGGTAAATATCACTAAAATATAGGAATTCTTGCCTTCCTTGACTATGCAAGTATCATGGGCACTCCAATGGGTGTTTTCCTACATGTGTGCAAGCCAATAATCCTACAATTAATAGTCAACTTCTCTTTCACCTAGAACTCAACTGGGTCTCCACTGGATCTAACATTCATGCATCTAATAATAGTAAATCATGAGTTGCATGTGAGCAGAGGGGCTTCATTGTAGAAGAAATACAATAACACGTGGGTTCATATCGGGGGATATATAATGAGGAAAAAATGATATCATATATTGGGGGATATATAAGGGGTAAAGGGCTTTTAAAATGGAAGTTATAAAAAATGGAGCTCAAATTTAATGGAAAAATATAAAGGGGTATAAAAAATGTTAATGAAAATAGATACCTACGGGTATAAATATAAAGGGGTATAAAATATCATGATTTTTAGAGGTATTTCCAATATGTACTAAAATTACGGGTATTCTTTAATATGCTATGATCACACATTATATGCTATATTTTTATTGAGTGAAGACCCATGCATGTGAGATCATTGATTATGAATTAATTAATATTTAATTCACTAGTTCTCTCACTAGTGTATCTTTAGATACAACTAGCACAACTGAGTTTAACTCACTTAACTGAGTTAAATTGATTTATAACTTTCACCAACTCATGCACCACTGCACTTTTAACTCTGTTACAACTAGAATTACTCTGCATGCCTCACCAACAACCTCTAACTCGAAATACACTAGATAAATGAATTTATCACTTTCAGTTAACTCATTAAATTCCACATTGAGAATAGATTACAGTTTTATGTCCATATTAATTAAGCGATAACAAAAATAGGCATGCACCCAAAAATAGCACTGTGGGCCCCACCCTAGTCTGGGTCCTTAATGCACTAGGTGTGGTTGCTGAATCTTCTAGTTGAATATCAACAATTTGAAAGGTTGTAGCCATAAAAATACCCAAACGATAACATCAAAACTTTTTTTGTTTGATGTTTATCTGCCTGTTGTTTCATTTGATTATGTGCCAAAGTGAGGTTATCCTTTAAGAGTTGGAGAACTTGTTGTTAATGCTCGATGTGATCTTCCATTGTTGAAGTTTATAATTTTCTCTTAAAGATGATGTGATGGACAGTGGATGATATCCATAAAGTGCCATAAATGGGGTCATTTTTTCTACAGTATGGAAGGAAGTGTTATACCACTATTTAGTGAGAGGTAACCACTTGACCCATTGTGTTTGTTTATCAAATACATAACAGCAAAGATATCCTTCCAAACATTTGTTCACTATCTCAGTTTTTCCATTAGATTGAGGATGATATGATGAGCTATGAGTTAATTGAGTACCAAACGAAGAAAATAATTCTATCCAAAAATTTCTGGTAAAAATAGGATCTATGTCACTTACAATGATGTTTGGGTTTCCATGTAGCTTTTGATTTTTTTCTAGAAATGTAATAGCAATTGTACTGGATTTAAATGGATGAGATAATGCACAAAGGTGCACATGCTTTGTAAGTCTGTCAACTACCACCATGATGACAGTATTTCCTTCGGACTTGGGTAAACCTATGATAAAATCCATTGAAACCTCCTCCTAACGTTGACTTGGAATGGATAAAGGTTGTAACACACCCGGGGTCTTAATTGTCTCAACTTTATTTTGTTGGCAAACTAAAAATTCCACCACAAACTTTTGAATATCATTCTTAAGGCCATCCCAAACAATATCTTTCTTGACCTTGTGGTACGTTTTTAAAAATCCTGAGTGCCCTCCTAAGGGAGAGGTGTGCAATTCCAAAACAATATTTTGTTTGAGTTGGGAATTATTACAAATATATAAGTGAGCTTTGTACCATAATGAATCATTTTTCCATCTAAATGTTTCATATGTGTTATGATATTTCTACAAATTTTGAATGAGCTTCCACACCTCTTCATCATTCTTCCATTCATCCCTTGCTTCAATTATTCATTGAGGTTCAATAATAGAAATGGAAAAAAGCATTGCTTCCACATCGTTATCCTTTATTTAAATTCTATATGCAAAAACCTTTTGCTTCCCTTTTTTGTAGATGATTTCAAAGCCATAACCAAACATATTTGTGACCCAATTTCTCTACTCTTCTGAAGATAATATTTGTTCCAAAAAGTACTTAAGGCTATCATCATATGTTTTTACCTTGAAGTTTCTTCCCATTAGGTAAGGTCGCCATTGCTTTAGTGCATTTAGTATTGCCAACATTTCATTGTCGTAAATAGGTCTATTTAAATACTTTCCTTTTATTGGATGAATTACAAAAGAAATGAGTCTTTCTTCTTGCATTAAAATTGCACCAATTCCATTTCCTAGGGCATCACATTCCACAATAAAAAAAATTGTGAAGTTTGGCGTAGCTAAGACTAGTGCTTGGCATATTGCTTCTTTAAGATGTTCAAAGGCCTTATTTTCTTATGGAGTCCAAGAAAATGCATCTTTATTTTGTAATGATGTTAGAGGTGTCGAAATCCCATAATTCAAAACAAATTTGTAATAATAACCATGTTATTCCTTCCTCAACATGTTCCACATATCACATGTTGCAAAATATTTTTAGAAGCAGTTCTATATCAGGACATGTTCCACATATCACATTGCTTTGTACTTGCACTTATTTCCATTTAGAGAATGAGAGAGAAGACCAACCTCACCTTCCAACTAGGTTTTTTCCCATAAGGTTTCCTTAGATCATATCTTGTGTTCATTGAGGTCATTTTGATTTGTGCTTTTATTTTATTTTTCTTTATTTTCCATATTTCATATACTACATGCATAAGAATAATGCAATAATTGATGAATCCATAAATATAAGTATAAATTAGCCCCAATGGTTTATGTTTCAAACTTAAGGCATACTTTTTTCGGATTTCTTGTGAAAAAATATCTAGTGGAATATCCATGTAAATTTACATATCAATATTGGTGTCATATTTCATCACTCATGCATTATTTCGGTCTCTGCTCCACATATTCATTACTCATTTTTCATTTTATTATTATATTCTTGGCATTGTATGGGTTATGTTTTATGTCAAATTAACAACAAATTGTGTTTTTATAAGGTCAGAGTTGTAACCTGATTATTATTGAATAAGAAATAATGCCGCCACATATTCAAGACATGAATTATAGATACAATATCCATATCATACATAACTAAATTTATCTACTGCTCGTTGATCTTCTAAGACCTATGGCTTATTACACGCCCATCGTGATTGAGAAGTCTAGTATATCCCGTAAGCATATATTCATATACAGAAATAATTCTTTGGGTCTATAATATTCAATATTGGCATGCTGCTAATGAGATTATTTAATTTGTAGAGGAATTCTTCACATTTATCTAAGTATAAATAATGTACTACTTTTATTTTTAATGAAGTGATCAAAATATTAATCTTGGATAATCCTTGAATGAATCTCCTAGGTTATTCTACTAATCCATAAACTATCTTACCTCCATTACATTCATCAAAATGTTCCAACCCGTGATGACCTATATATTTTATGTATCTACTACTATCCCCTATTTTGAAATCACATGGGCCAAGTAATGGATTTTCTTTTGATATAAGTGAGACTTGAATGAATTTATCATATAATTGTTGCTAAATTCTAATGGCCCTAATATTATCAATGAGTAGGAATTTAAACTTCTATGAGGTCCTGAAAATTTTATACCTCACTCTATCCATGTGGCTATTAGTAATTTGTTTCACGTACTTTGGAATTTTTCTAAAAAAAATTATAGTACACCTAAAAAAACTTCACTTTGGGCCACAATGTTTAACTCCATGGCAAACGACATCACTATATAGGCCTACCACCTCATGGAATGGGCCTTTGACTTATCTTCATGGCTTCCACATAGTCCTTACCACCTACCAGTATGGAAGTTCCATGTCAATTGACAATGTGGCCTTCAAGTCATAAAATAAATAATTTCCCATTTTTTTTCAAAAATTCCAAAAATGCCCAATTTTGATATTTTCCCATTAAATTTCGTGGAAACATGCAATCAAGCTTCCGTTGGCCAGATTAATCTTTCACATGGAAATTATGCCTGTGTGTTTCAAAATTTCACCATTTTAGCTCACCTTTGCACCCATGAATTGATAAATTTTCTAGTTTTCTAATCATTTGTACAATTCCACAATGGAAATTTTCAATTTCTTCGAACTAATCCAAACTGAACTCTATAAGTGACTATTTTAACTCCTACCTTGCAAATTATTTCCTTACCAATTCAGCCAAAAGTTGGGGTTTTTCCCAATTTCACACCAGAAATATTATTGAACAAAAATTTGGCCAATCATAGACTTCTCAATAAAATAAAATTTTAAAATTATGTAGAATAATTCACATTATAATAATAACAACAATTAAAATAAAATTTTTCCATATAATTAGGGACATTAAATCATTCAAATGAGTAGCCACTTACCTTTTACAAACACACAAACTAGCTATGGAGTAAGGATATTCCACCCATCCTTAGGGATTGGTTGTATAGGTATCTTAATAGAATGAAAACCTTCGGCTAGGGTTATGTTAGCATTGTTATCACCCTAGTAATTCTCAGGTTGTGGGATGGGGATTTTTATAGTTAAGAAAACCAAGAGTAACCAAGAACCACCTTTAGAATTTAGGATCTAGCCTTCCTAAGTTCCGGAGAGGGATCTCTCCTAAAGATTTAACTTTGTTTTATAATTAGGTTTTAGGCTAGCTATGCTTGGACAATGGGACTTGTTTTGAAAGTGTGGTGGGAATAAAAAGTGTTTCAAGGTAAACTAGAGGGATCTACCGGAACATTGGGCTATGGAGTCAACTTTCTAGGCAAGCAGAGCTAGGAAATTAGACTTAAAGATGCAAATGTACTAAGGGCATGGTAGATGACCTTCTAAGGCTTTAAATCGGCTTTGTTGATGGAATGGGTGAAATCTGAACAAAAGGGCACTTAAGAATCCTTAAGTTACAGAAAAGAGGATTGAAGGAGGGGATCAAACAGGGACCTAGAGCAATTAAGAATTCTATAGTCCGGTTATCAAGAAGAAAAAATAATAATGCCAACTAGTTACAAACAGGGAGATTTTTATCACTAGTCCTATCTAAATTCTCCTAGTTGATCATTAAAGATAAAAACACATTAAATGAATGTATGTTAATTTTTTAAAGAAAAAAAATGAAAACAGGAAAAAGACTAGACTTATCTAGTCAGCACAAGAATCCTGAGTTATGATGTCTTTAATCTCAATTCTAGTCTGCTGCTTTGCTAATTGACTCACACCAACTTCAATATATCAAAAAAAATGACTATATTAGTCTTGATAAATTTTATTCCACATTGAATACCTCGAATGATGAAGTATTTATACAAATAAATTGTTTACAAAATATCTCAAAATTTGAGATAATGTTTCAAGGAAAAATAGGAAATGTAACATAAGAAGAGGGACAACAGCAAAACAGTTTGCAAGCTATTCTCTTTTACAAGGAAATATGAACTGATTATCCTAATCAAAAATATTTTATGATGTGCTGTGAGCATTGCTGGAATTGGGTGCATTATCTCATGGAAGATGGCTTGTAGATCACTCCTTCTCTTTACTTTCAACCTTGATACTCTTTATCATCTGATTTTCACTGTTTTACTGCTATAATTTAAAAATAACCAACAGTAAAATTATTTTCAACTAATACTCTTTGACAACCTGATACACTTTGACCCTGAATTTTTACCCTAAGGTAAAAGTAAAATATGATTTCTTTATGTGACTTTCCTGCATCTTTTACCTGTCAAATTCACATCAGATCTATGAATTCTTGCCATTGTTGAGCTATTGGGATCTTTATACTCTTCAATTTTATGTAGCTTTCATCAGCCTCTGTGTACCTAGCAAAGTTTGGCTTTACTATGAACATATGTTTAATTTCATTCTCCAAAAAGAACAAATTCTCAAAATATTGAAGTATTACTTTGCCACTTGGAGATCCCTGTGGTAAAGGCTTTTGAGCCTGCTCCTTAGCATGGGCTCTAATTTTATGATCATAATCCTTTTGTGGCATTAATTTTTCATTTAATGAATGAATATCTGGAAGTCCTACTTCTAGTAGCAAGTCATACTTGGTCTTGAATTTACTGATTGATATGTTCATATTATCACATCTTTCCTCTAGATTGTTCATAATATTTCTCTTTGCTAGGACCTTTCTAATTTCAAGGATAGCCTTTGTCCTGTCGGAAATCTTCATTTCTTCTATTTCTTCCCTGTTTTTACTATTCAAAAATGATATGAGCTGAACTTCTTGTGGTGGTTTGTTGCCAATTTCCTTCTTTGTTTTATCAATTTCTGCTAAGCGAACTTGTAGCAGATCTTTTTGTTCATATATTATTTGAATAGAAGGCCATTGTGAGTGAATGCCTTTAGTGATTTTTTTCCACAAAGGATTCTTTATGTAGGCACCCTGTTCAGTAAGATTTACCTATTGTTGAAGAATTTTCACCTGTTCCTGTAATCTGTCAGCCCTCTGCTCATTTCCTTTGGAAGTGATCAAGGCATTTCTTTTAGATGTTTCCAGATCTTTGATGGTGCCTTTTAAACTGAGTATTTCTTGATCTTTTATAAACATATCTTCCATGGCCCTGATTATTGCAGTTGTTTCTCCTACTGTGTTTATCTGTGATGTTGATGAGGAAGTGGCAGAGATATCCTTAGAAGTAATCGACACTCCAGTTGCCAATACTCCTTGCGGTGCCAAATGTTTTGCCAATGTTGAGGGGATTGTTGTGCTTACAGTTGGAATAACTGTAGGAACATAAACCTGCTGATTTTTCTTCAAATTTTCAATTTCTTGCATAAGAGCTTCTATCTGAGTTTCCATATTTTTTATCTTTGCTGTCATTTTTAAAAAAAGTTGCATATTTTCCTCTTTCTTTTTCTTTTCCTGAAGTATTTATTTTGTTTAAGGGTGCTCACTCTATGGTAATTTGAGTTTCTTTCTTAAGGATTTAATATCATCATTTTTCTGCCTTATTGACTTCTTGGCAGCTTCAGTATTAGAAGGATCTGCTCCAGACTCAATGACAAAATCTTCTAAGGATTTTATTCTCAAATCCTTGGCATGTAAAGATGCTTTATCCAAATTCATTTGAGTTTTCAAGTTGGATACATGTCTTTGGGAGCATAGTGGCGCCATTTTTTTGCTTATTACTTTTGAATATAACATTTCTGATGCACTTCTGTGAAATTCTATCTGATCCAACTCATAGACAGTATTAGCATTTACTGCAAATTCTATCTTTTTGTTGTCTAAAGCTGATTTTGGATGTGTTACCACTGGTTGGAGAAAAGACATGATCGTTTGGTTGGTTGAGTAATCAAATGCAGTTACTAATCTGTCTGCAGTTACTAATCTATCCTTATCTCCTCGTTTTTCCTTGAGAAGTTTAGAATAAACTTCATCTTTGATTTCTTCATTTTTCTCTCTGATTATCTTGAACCTCTTCTGAATATCAGAATCATTTTCTTCAATTTTTTTAGAAGAAGAAGAGGGGGCTTCTGTATCCATTTCCATTTCAACCATCTCCTTGCCTTTACCCTGTCCTTGTACCTGTTCACTTTGAATCTCTCTAAGTGTCTCATTCACAATGATGGTGGCTTCATCATCTGTCTACTGCTGATTAGTGTCATACACATCTATTATTTCTTCTATTTCTAAAGTAGTCATTTTGGCCTTTTTGCTATATAGTGTTTTGAATTTGTTTTCAATGACTGTTTCAGCGAAATATCCTTCTTCTTTCCTTGGTTTTTTGTTTGATACTTCTGCTAGTTCATTCACTGTAACCACCTGTACATTATTCAAATTGTCTGTCTGCTTATCCTGATCATCATCAATTAACATATTGGTTACCCATTCCAACTGATTGGAAAATTTTTCAATAAGTGGCTTAGATTCATGGAGAAATGGGGGAAATTTGCTTTTAATTCTGAGAGTGCTTATAATACCCTGAGGGTCATAGTTCCAACAAAAAAAATTCCTGAAACTTGAATGTTGATAGCTTGTCTGATACTTCCTTTAAGGCATCTCTGTTTTTTACAATGAAAGAGCCAATTTGACTTCTCAATTTAAATTGTGCATTCTTTTTAGATGCTATGAAATTTACTGCATCAACATTCAAAATCTGCCTTATATACTCTAGAGAAAAAATCCTGGTGTTCAAAAACTTTGGCAATTTGTATGGGGCCAAGATTGCACCATATATTCTAATCTTAGTATGATTTTTGTATAAATACCAATCACCCACTTTACAGTTTTCAGAAAACTATAAAATCCTTTTGATATCTTCATTTATTCTTGGTGGTTCTGCTTTATCCAACAAACTGATAGCAGGTCTGATAAATAGGTCATTGAAATCACTATAATTGTACTCACTGCTATTCTTTCTGAGAAGAGAGGTCCAAAATATTACTGACAGTGGTTTGCCTTCCATATCCATTTTTTGTACTTCAAAGGGAAATTTATCTGCTTGAAAGAACAAGAAGAGATGTAAGATATATGAAGTATATCTGAACACTCCTTCATCAGGAAATTTTATCAGCTAATAATGAATATTGTTAGCATTTAATTTGGCAAGTCTAGTGGCTGTCCAGGAGACAAAGTGGAAAGGAAACCTAAGACAGAGGCATATGTGAATTCATCATTAACATAACCCAAAATAAATGATAGAATAGAAATGATCTGTCTGGAGCCTTCTGGAAAATCAAAGGTATCATAAGGAGGGTTCACCTTAGGAAGATCGACATGATTGGGCATGAAATTCTAGAGAATTTGGAACTTCCAAGGGAAATCTAGGTCTAAATACATCTGGGTCAAGTCTTCAATTGATAATGACACTGCTTGTGGATTATGGCTTAACTGGAGCATGTCATTGATTGATTCAGCAGTTATAAAAAATAAGACTTCACTATCTTTGTTAGCCATGCACCTTTGATCAGGAATATAATGCATTTGACACAACCTTATGAAATCCTGAGAAGGATGGGTAATGGGAACCACATACTTGGGCAAATTAGACTCCCATTCAAGTATATCATTGGCTTCCTTCTTTTCAAATTTCTCTTGACACCGGTTATGCACTTCTAGAAGATTAAATTCAAGAATGGCATCTGCAATTCTATAATATAAGTCAATCAAAGGATTGGTTTCTTCAGTGGTAACAGGAGGTTGCAGAGGTCTAACTATTTCAGTAGAATCAACAGTTAAAATAGGAGTAGGTTTATCAATTCTGGGAGGTTTGGGATTTTGAAGCTTGCTGGAGGCAGGCTTCTAGGATTTAGGACCTCTAGTTTTGGGAGTTACTTATTTTTTGGTCATTTTAAATGAACAGAGAAAGATTAAACAATTTTCTATGTTCTTTTTTAGATACTTGGGACAATTGAAGAATTTTTCTGGAAATTTGAGAATCTGGGTAGGGTTTTAAGAAGACAGAATAGGTTTACTGTATGTAGAAGGTCTTCTAGATCAAATTCAACAGTGAAAATGCTCTTAGAATGGATAAAAACCTGCTAAAATGGAAAATGTGGATTCTGGAGAAATTTTGACAGGGTTTCCCCTGTATTTTGAAGGTTTATAAAACTTCCTGGATGGCTACTTCAACTCATTTTAGGCAATGACAGTCTAATTAGCTTAATTTTCTTTGAAATTGAAGATTTTATGGATTGATTTTGATGGAAAATACCTGTAAAAGGTATAATTGCAGTCGATGAAGTTTCTGAACTTGCAACAATCTTCAATTTGGTTGAATTTGATGGGCAAAGGTCGTGGAACTTCTCTAGGAGTGAATTTCAGAGGGAAAGGCTATTTATATGTCAATTGATTTGCAAAAGGCTCGAAAAGGGTGTCGGGAGGCTTTGCAAAGGGATTACAGTGTTTGTATGGAAAATGGGCAAAATACAACGGAAAAAATGAAAAAATAAGTCATAAAACCTTAAGTTATATCACCTTTCAATGTCATTTATTGTAAGTTGGGGCGGGAGTGGTTTGTGTGTTTAAAGGAGATACCATAAATGGTTTTCACATCGCTTTTGAGTGGTAACTGGTTTTTCCCTTTTGGAATGTGATCAAATGAAAGGAGGACACGTAGCATGGGGCGGTTTCACAAAAATACTTTTTTCACAAAACTTTTGGGCAACTTCATTCTATTACTTTAGAAATGTGAAAATGAATGTGCATCGTCCGATCTGTCGGAGCAGAGCGAACGGTCAAGATTTGATGTGAAGTTGTGGGGTAAATACAATGGGGCTGGGGCTTTGATATGTACGGTCGATTTAACAAGGGGAGATCAACGGATGAAATTCCATTTGATAGGAAATGGTGGGGACGAGGAAAAGGGCTTATCGGGTTTATTTATGACCGTCGGATTAAAAGGAGAAGGATGATCGGACGGTTAGAATGGAGTCTTGTGTTGAGGGATTTATGAATTTTAATGTATAAATGGATTTTATACAATGGAGTAAAGTGATCGGGAGGGGTATAAAGGACTTCACCCAAGGTTATAACTGTGGTGATGGATATATATCGGGAAAGTAAAAAAGCTTAAGGTTTTAACCTTGGGTTAAGAGAGTTGGGAAAATGAAAGGATGATTTTATTTGAAGTTTAGTTTAAATTAAACTTCGGGGATTATATTTTTGTTTTAAACACACATTTAAATATGTTTAATGATTTTTTCATGTATTTTTATTATACAGTTAATTAAATCAAAATGATTTAACTACCATAGGGGGAAGGATTTTAAATAAAGATATATTTTAGCCAAAGGGGTTATAATTTGGGTATTTTATTTAGACATGTGGGGATTAAATAACTTTGGCTAAAGTTATAATATATGGGTTTTTTGAGACTATTTATATAAAAGGATTTATATAATAGGAAAAGGTTATTTCTATAGCGAGTTAATATATAAGCTAAAGTTAATATGAAAATAGGACAAGGTATACTCAAAATACATAATCATAACCAAGTAAAGTGAAATTCAAAAGACAAATTGCATTAATCTTATCACTTTAACTTAAGATATAATGTAATTTTGAGGGTTTAATGTTTCTCATGTGATGATGGAAATTAGTCAAATGGGAATTATAATGTCTTTAAGTAAAAATGAGGTTTTACTTATGATTATTTAGGGGGATGAATGCATGAAATGGAATAATGATGTGAGTTTAAGGGATTAATATAGAAATTTTACACTTTCAACTGATCAGACATAGAGCCTTGGGTCCGGTCCCAACAAAAGTTAAGGAAATGCCTTGAGCCTTTCTGAGTAATAGTTTAGAATGTTTCATGACTATGGGAAGGGGAAGTTAGTTATTTTGTAGCCCATGATAAATGATAATTACATTGGGACTTTTTACCTTCTTCTACCTACCCAGCTTACCATGCTAACATTTTTTCTTCCTTTTTAGTAAGGTGCATTTGAGCTAGCAACCTTCACAACATTTATTCTTTCTGAAAGCAAGTAA
Source organism: Pinus albicaulis (assembly GCA_034641835.2). NCBI lineage: Eukaryota > Viridiplantae > Streptophyta > Pinopsida > Pinales > Pinaceae > Pinus > Pinus albicaulis. The sequence continues at coordinate 8,801 of JAXQQM020068602.1, read as the reverse complement.
AACTATCTAATTCTACACTTATTTCATCCATGAATCCAGATTAAACTGTTGGATTCACTTTATTTCTCTACCTAAATACTAAATTTTCATGATTAAACTGTATGAAAATTCATTATTCTCTATCTACAACAAGTGAAATTGAAACATGACAAGTCAAGATTAAATTGTTTAACTCATCATTGACTATGGCATTTATTGACACTCTTCCATAGTCAAAAGGTAAAAGTAGTGGCATTTATACTTGCACACTTTCATTTTCTATTCATTTTTCTTTTTGGGTCTTTTATTTTTTCTAAGTCCTTTGATTTTTCTTTTAGGACTTTTTACCCTCTTTTTGTTTCTTTTTTATTTTTTTACAAAATATGTGAATAGAACTTGCAGAAGTCAAAGTATGTACATATTTACAAGATTATCAACAGTCAAGTCAAAATTATGAATCCTATATTATAGGTCACTAACAAGCATAAGGAAAAATAATTCCCTATTCTCATCTAAAAACCCACTAACGCTTAGGTTTTCACCAAACTAGTCATCCCAATCATACGTCCTCTTTCCCCAGCTTTTCTCACATAACCCAAGAGGGCATCCCCAATCTCGATCATTACATTCCCTTAGGTTGACTTCATGTATAAGGGCTTTCGTGTAGGCTAGCTAGGAAAATCTATATCTGATCTAGGTGGATCGAATAGGTGCAGGTACAAGTACAAGGGCTCAAAAATCAAAGTGTCTGGAATGTGGCAAACTTAATGTCAAGTTGTATTTCTCGTCTTTTTTATTCCAATGGCATAGACGATGTAGAAATTTCTTTACTTTCCCACCCCGATTTTCAGTTTCACCTTATTTCTCCAATTAGTTAAATGCCCTTTCCCATAACATTACATTCAACAAGCTGGAAAATAAATATTTGTTGAAAACACAAATTCTGGAAATTTTTCAGAATGCTGGAAAATGCAGAAATAAAAATCAGCAGATACAAACAGCCATTCAACACATGATAATACAGTGATTTTTGGTCAAGGTGACCTTGGAAAAACCCCCTACAACTCTTGGGGAAAACCAGTTCGAAAGCTCCTCCTTATTTCTAAAAAATGCTTTTACAGAGAGGTGAAATATACGGGAAAAATTCCAGCAAATCAATTACAGACTTATCTAGTTTTCCATGCTTGCCTCCGCCTTGGAAAACGTGCCAGAATAGCAAAATACTCAAAATAGAAATTTATTACAGCAAACTTCCTTTCTCGAAAACGGTGATGGCTGCCTTGAAAATTGTGCCCAACAACCTTGGAAATCGAGCCCTTTGTTGTTGTACTTTTCCACAAAAACTGTGCTTCCTTTCTCCTCAAAAAACGTGCCACAAAATAGCTGTATGGACTATTGTATGGACTGCTGTCTCAGTTTTCATGCTACTGTATGGCCTTGCTACCTCGATATTCTTGCAGCCTCTTGCTGCCTCGAAAACCGTGCCTTCCTTGCTGTTGTACAGATTTGCTAAGTTTGCCTCTCCTTCACCTTCTCAAGCTCTCTTCAGAAAAAATCTCCAGCTCTCCTTCTCCTCCTCTCTCAATATGCTCATGAAATAATGAATGACCTTTTCCCTCCTTTTCCTCCTTTAACCTAACCCTAAGTGACTTTTGGGGAATCCCTAAATCCAATGGCTGAAATAGATTGAGATCTAGGGCTGAGATTAAATGCTCATTTAAATCTCACTTTCTATTTTTTTTAATTCACCCCACTTTAATAAAGACCCACTTAGTCATTTATTTCCAAAGTCACTTTTCCTTTCTAATTTTACATTGACTTTATTAAAGTCACTTTAAATTAGACTTTAGTAACTTTATCACTTAAAGTCACTTTTAAATTAGATTTGACTTTATAACTTTATAAAGTCACTTTAGGAGAAAAATTAAATTCTTTTGGACACTTTTCCCTAGGCCAAAGATCAAAGCCTTAGGTAACCACCTGTCCTCCGGTAACCAAATTTCAACAGAGGACACTCAATTTCGAGTCTATATGAAGGAGGTAGGAGTAGTCAAAGTTTGAGGGTTGACTTGGTGACTTGGCAGGCTTAAGGAGGCAACAATTTTGCTGGAACTAGGCCACCAGATTCTGGCCAACCCCAGCCAGATTCCAGGAAAATTTGTGGGATGGTTAAAATGTCTCCTTCGGTCAAATTCTAGAAGATTTGAAAAGATTGGGTTGCTTTTAAAAAATAAAAAAAATATAAGTTTGGTTGTGGCACCCACCCTCCCATGCCACGAATATAAAAAAATTTAATTAAATTTCAAGGGGGTAAGTAGCCATGACTCCGCCACCCCTGCACCATATGGTGACCTTCATATTAAATAAGGGTGGGGCCAATGGTCATGACACTGCAGCCCCAAACCATCACCATGGTACCAATGGTTTATGTGAGGCGGGCCGCCCAATGTGGGCCTGACCCGCACGCCAACCTCCGTTACCTTCACACTTGTTCAAAGGTGGGTTGTAAAACTATATGCGATCTTTAAACAAAAACGGTGTAGGGTTTAATAAAATCAAATGTGGATTTTAAAACAGGTTTCGCCTTTATTCAGAGGGGTCAAGATTTGACCACCCAACCTCCTCCCATACAATTTGGAACTTAACCATTTGACCAACGGCCAACTTGTAAGATCCACCCAACCCAACATTACATAAACGTTCATTTTGGCAGTGCACTCAGATCAGACAAGAGCAGGCACAGAAACCAAGGCAGTGGAACCTTGAGCAGTGTACAGGAGGGGGGCAGAACCATAATCAAAGCCATTTTCTATAGGGGTCAGATTTTCACTTTGTCAGATTGAGAAAAGTTATATATGGATTCTACACTAATCGATGCCACAAATCTAATGGTGTTTCCCATTTCATCATCAAAGGTCTATAATTTTTGGCCATTTTTAGATTGGGTAGGTATAAGGGTGTAATTCCTCATTTTGCACCTGTACTTTCATTTTTTCCATTTAATGAAAGAAGGGCCTCCCCACTATTTGAGCAGGGCCCGGAGATGTAGTCCCTCATGGACGAACTCCGATATCAACTCTGTTTCCTCTTGCATGATGTTAATTTCTTCTCTGTTTTTTTGTTTATGCCTTTAAAGTTTCTTGTTTAAAGTTGCAATTTTCACATGTAATTCTTTCACACATCTCAAGAAAAAGATATTGGATCAATATCCTAGGAAATCATGGATGTTTCTACAAACATTTAAGACTAGTTACACATGCCATTCATCTCTTTGTCATTTTTCTCTTACTCAGTTTGGATGGCCACATGAATTTGGTAGCTTTGTAGGGAAGAAGGAATGAGATAATATACCAGATTAATCCCTCAACTCTCCAAATATCCAAACTTTTATGTGCATGACTTCATATTCACACATGGAACTGTCTTAACAACTTCCCAATGACTTGGCACAGATCCTAAAGTTGATCTATAATTACTTTTGGTTGCAATATAGTAATGATTGATATTAGCCTTGAATATGGGTCAAATTAGGCCCCCCTTGTTCCTCTATTATGGAGTCATATTCCTACCACATTCTTTTCCATTCCTTTGTAATGAAACTAGTTGTGTCTTTTATTAATAATATGATTTAGCTTAGTTACTTTAGTTATATCGTTGCTTAGCCATATGATTAATATCACTATCCTATATAACCAATATTTAAAAATACATTAAAAATTTAAGGGTATTACATGAAGCTCATATTTGGGACACTTATGCTCAAATTATGTAACAAAAAAATGGATCTAAGGATCCCTCACTACACCACTATCAACCAAAAACATTTATGGCTCTCATATTCATCTAGATTTGGTGCCTAGGCTCATTGATGTGTATTCGACATGTTAAACATGCCCAATCTATTTGTTCTTTAAAATTTAGCATGATGTGTCATTGGTCATATCCACAAAATCATTTTTCAATATTAAACACTTCTATATCGATACCTTTTCCATAAATTTAGGACATATGGGTACAAATAAAAAATACTCTCATACTTTCGGGAAGTTGGTAGTATAACTACCAATTTCCTCATTAATTGGTTTCTTAGAAATTGGAATTACAAATTTTTAGTTGAAAAATCATTCTTGGCATAGGTTATTCTAATAGGAAAACATTTGCGACCTTTCCCCTTTCCTAGATCCCACTCATGGCTCATTTTCATGTTATTGCTCACATTGTTTGACATTTTCATTAAAATAAATACATCACCTACTTCTCTAGCTCTAAACCATTCCACATTTACATTCCCATATAATCACAAATAGAATAATTTTATTAAAATATTAGGAGGGAACCTAAATGGGGGTGCTACACATTAGGTTTGGTGATTCGAGGTGTCATTATTCGAGTTTTATGGATGGAAGATTAATTTATATCTGAAGGCTTTATTTTTCTCCCTCCACCATGTAGAGTTCCCCAGAATGGATACTTGGTGCTAAAAAACTTCTAATCTACTCCATATTGCAACTTGGAGTAAAATTATCCCATAGCGAGGTATTTTTGGTCGTTTTAGTACCCATTCATAGATCTTGAGCCATGAATGCTATTTTTTAGGAATAATGCAAAAGGACCATCACTTGACAATGGTCAAAGTATTTGTATTGATACCCACTTCTCCAAAAATCCTAATGATGTCAATATTCCCACTAAGAGAAAGAGGATACACTTGGAAGGTAATATATGTAGGTTTGAGGGATTTTTCTCTCCCTTGGATGCATAAAATATTCCTAAAATACATCAAGCAATGGACTCCCTGCACGACCATGTTTAGGATTTGTTGATCCATAAATTTTGCTTAAAAGTTGTAATAATAAAAATAACACCACCTCGATGCCAAATATTGCCTTCTATGGTAATGTTTTTTTATGGAATATGGTTCCTATAATATTCATTTATAGCATAAGACCTTAGTTTCCCTCATAACCGTATCCAAGACCCTAAGACCCATACCTAGTTCTAGAAGCTTCCTAATATCATCAATATTGCCATTCAAATCAAAAGGGTATGTTGAAGAGGTCATATATGGTGGATTAAATGAAAATATTTAATCTTGATACTTAGAACCTTATTTTATTATTTAAGGCCTAGGTTTCCTCCTTGAATGATGTATAGGGCCCAAATAATTATACCTGGTCATAGAAATATTCTAATGGCATCTATATCCTTACTAAAATGAAAGGATAACATTAAAAGTATTCTAAGGTGGTTCGAGGTGTTTTTCATAATCATTTATTCCAAAAATATTACTGTAGGGCGAATTCATTAGGTTTCTTTTTGTGGATACATCAAGGGTCTTCAGACCTATAATTAGTTCTTAAAAGATTCTGATGATTCTCATCTCCCTAATTGGAAGACAAGGATGACCTTGTAATGTTCTATGTCGTAGTTTGAGTTATTATTCTTTATGCTACATGATTAGAAGCTTCTTTTATACCTTAAGTCATGAGATTCCTCCGCAAATAATTTTCAAGTCCCTTAGACCAATACATAGTGTTGAATTTTTCTTCACCCCACTAATATCCCCATTCATAGGCTAGGGATACCATTGAGAGATCAAACATAGTGGTTTAAGGTATTCATATTGGAATTTGATACATAAAGGAATATTGTATGGCCCAATGCATAAATTTCCTCCCCTTACCATTTCATGGATCCAAGTCTCCATACCTAATGCTTAATATAATGTCATTGTTATCCTCACTTGTTATCCTCACTTGGAGGCACAGGATATACAATGGGAGAAAAAAATTGCTCACAATCGAGTATGCACATTGTTGGAATATGCGCACACTAGAATACACATGAATTATTCCAATGCATGTTACTTTAACAAGTTTTTGTTAATAAGATTGACAAATACAAAAATTGTGTATAAGTTTAGGTTAATAATTGCGTTGGTAGTCATAATAATTTGATAGTGATTTGGGTTTCAACTACATAAAAACCCTCATTTTTATAATAACTTTCAATATATCTATCTTTCACATTATTTTTATATAACATAGATCAATTCTTCATAAAACAAATTAAGCATTAATATAAAATTTCATGAATAGGTAATAAATTCATTACCTTAAAAAATGATGATCTCATTACATCACACTCCACACTCAGATTGAACATGTCTTGGTTTTGAAGGCAAAAAAAACTTGATTTTTTTTATTAACTTATAATAAACTAAACATTAATATTATCAAATTTGATTTTCATAAATATAAACTAATTATAAACAAACTGTGTGCAAGCATGTTGTTTTTATCTTTTATGCAAAATAATAATAATAATAATTCAAAACTAATTAAAATTATAAAAACTAACAAACCATATAACTTATGGTGGCCTTGTTTACCAATCAAACTTGTTTGCCTAGGTTTCTCACGTTCGGTTGGAGCCATTGGAGCATTTCTTCTTGGCCCGGGGATTGAGGTGGGTGGGTAAATTGATTTTTTTTTTCAACTTAATTATATCTATTTAAAAAAAAAAATATTTTAAAATTAATTAATTTTTTTTTAAATGTTATAAAGAAAAGTAAAATAACATTTTTTTGAATTCATGATAAAATTATTATTTAATTAATATTTTTTTTTTAATATAATTTTTATATTTTACAAATCAATTTAAAAATCCCTAGAATAATTATCAACAACTTAAAAGAAACCATTTACATGGATTTGATGAACCACAATCTGGCTGCACCCGAAGAAATCATGTTGTGCTCTATAGCACCCTAAAACTATTTTTATTTAAAAAAAAAGAAAGATTTTAAATTTTGTGTCCAAAAATTACGTTCATTTCCCATAACACTCAAGGAGAATGTAAGTGATATCTATTTATAAGAAATCTATCAATTCCTTTATGAAGTCATAGAAATCTCCTTTCACGGTTCTAAATCAAAAGAAACTTGCTTTTCATTAGGAGACTCAATAGTTAAAAAAGAAGATGCCCACAAAAGAAGAATACGAAGGAAATTTTATGTCAAGTCCAATACCAGAGATTCCTATGAATTCATCAGAGGTACTCTCTGATGAAAACCAACTTCAACAAATAGGACATTCATCGCTGGTCACGATCTTCCACTCTCTGCGTCTGCGAGAGTTGGGCAATACTAGGAAGCTTCCACATATTTATAGAGATTATCATGTACAGAGCTTTGAGCATGTGGGCATGGGTAGTATTCAACATATGACTATTGGGGCTGATATAATAATCGTTGTCGATTCCAATACGGATTTGGTGCTATTCAGAAGAGTTGGAGATTAAATTTTGCATGTTGACTGTAAGACCGATAGAAGCATTAGTGCCAACCGTGTGAAGGGGTTTGTATAAAATGTGTGTTACAACAAACAAATAATTCATTTCTAATAGCGCATATGGTGTCTCATAAGAATTGGAAATATGACATCGTTGAGATAATAAGCCTTGATATTGCATCTATACAAAAAGGAGAAACTCTTAAGACCACGTGGCTTTTTCCTGGAGAGTCCCACATAATGGAAAGGTGTTTTGATATTCCAAATTGCAGGGCCATCGTTCATGATTTCACGGACAATACATTCAAGTGTTGTGAATTAAAAAATTACACAATGTTGTTTACAATAACAAATCTAGGGTTTACAGATGTTAGTCCAAATAACATATGTATTTGTTATCTAACCTTCCTAATTCTCAGAGAGGGATCTCTCTGTATGATTTAACATTATTTGAAATATATATTAGGCTAGTTAATAATTACATAGTTGGTTTTTTGAATTGGTTTGGTTGGAAATGCAGAGGAAGGCCATTGGGAAATGGAGTCAAAGAGGCTTGGGTGATCAATTTTCAGAAGTATCAAGTTAAGTGAAACAGGGCATGGTAGACATTACTACTGGATCGTTTAGTTTTGGAATAAATGTAATAAAAGAATAAGGGATACTCAATCAAAGCTAGGGTGCATTTAACAATTCTCTAATCTGGATATAAGAATAGAGGGTTAATCAAAAATAGGGAGAAATGAAGAACTCGCTCATATGGATATCAGAAGAAAACATGTCAATTACTAACAGTTAAAGGGAGAGTATATGATCTCAAAATATTATGTAGTAATACTCCTATTAGAAAATTCATAATTAAGAAAACAATAAGATGGAAACAAATGAAAGCACATATACAGTGAGGAAAACTTCACCAATGGATTTGTAACATGAATCCTGAAACAACTACTCTTTTTTTAATGAAAATAGTCACTTAAAATCAATGAAATGCATCACACTAAATGGTGAGGTTACACATCCCAACCAACACACTCAATACTTCAAAAATAGAAATATTTATACAAAATTTACAAACTATTTACAATAAATGTTGTCTCTAATAGACAGGACAATTTTGGACTATAGATGAACTAAAAAGCTTTAATTGTTGCAGATTAATAGTTATCATGGAATTTACTGTGCAAATGTTGTTGCTATGGAAGTGGGAGCAAGTAAGATGGGGACCCAAATTTGTGGTTGTGCTAGCAGATGAACTAACAGATGCAAATGTATCTCTCTTTCTCTTAGTAATTCACTCAACTCCTTGTTGATCCTCTGACTTCCCCACTGTTTTATTGTCCATTGGTGTCACAAAATATTTTGGAATATATATATATATATATATATATATATATGAATAATATTTCAAAAATATTTCCAATCTGTGGTTTTTTTTCTCTTTTCATGAATTCACAAAACCATCTGTATTTTTGTTTCTAGTACTCCTTCCTATGTAAATTCATTTTATCTTCATGTAAATTCCTTTTACCC
>JAXQQM020063784.1:0-23684 GCA_034641835.2 Pinus albicaulis | reverse complement strand
AAAGAAAAATATTCGTTGCCGTCGAACACAGTCCTCACGTCCACCGCGAAGAGAAGCCTGACGGTATGGTCAAGAGGAATCCCTAGAGCCACTGTTCTCGCTCGCCATGCCAACGCTGCTAACACTTCGAACGTGGAACAATCCTCCTTCAACTCTTCTGCGATGGGCTGCTTTATACTCTGTAAAACATCCGAGCTGATGAAAAACGAAGCAAGTATCAGGTCCTCGGTTTTCACATTGGCCATCTGCTGCATGGAACAATTAGGGTTGGCGATGAATCCACTTTCAAGAAGTTCATCATGCTGAAAACGGACCAGATAGGGCTGGTGGGGTTTTAGATCTTCTCGCTGCCACACTGCTTCGATTGAAAGCTTCGTCTCTCCCCTCGCGATCTCTGCAAGTCCCATGAGAAACTGTGCTGCCCCACGTCCGTCACAGAGACAATGGTCGAAACTCACACCCACAACGAAACCCCCGCAATCGAAGCGAGTTACCTATTTTTGTCAAAACACAAAGCACCCATTGTGAGCAGCTCAACCGCACACAAACGCAACAATGGAGTTGAACGAATCCTTTAAAATTGAGGAATGGCAAAGTAGAGGAAACAGTTCACCTGAAATATGAGTGGGGGTACGTCCTCGATTTGTGCAGTGAGCGGAAACTGAAAGAGCAATTGCTCAAATGAAGGTTTCAGCTCCTCCAACTCGCCTAACAGTGAAAGAGTGTTATGCGTGGAGGCTTCAACAAAGAGAGCGCCCTCTCCTGTGCAGTCTACCTGCAGTTTTCGGCCATCTTCGGTTCTCTTTACACGGCCTGCAAGTGGGTGATAGTAAGCTAATACTTGTGACAGTGCCTCCCTAATAACCTTCACAGGATTTTGGGAGGAATAAACATTAGGAGACCCATTATTATACACCAGCAATGTATCGAATCTGCGCCTTACGATGAGATGGTCATCCAGATTGGAAAGATAGAGTGTGGTTCTGGGACAAGGTCGCGAAGGTGGCACCATTACAGACCCCATAACATTTACAGTAAGCTGAACTTGGGAGCAATGCTCCTTCATATCAAGGCTCTTCATTGACGTAACTGGCCTCCACCTTCTGCTCAGAAATGCTCACATCTGCTTGTGCCAAAGATGATGTTGCTGTTAAATAGATTGGAATAGCTGGATCATCATGGTAGGTGGTTGACTAAATATCCTGTAGCTGGTTGGAATAGCTGGTTGTTGACTAAATATCCTGTAGCTGCTGTGGTGGTAGGTGTGTAGGTTTAAATCCCATTCACCGCCCCGTCAAGCTACTATGAGCGTCAAGCTACTATCAGTCTAAACATACTATCAGTCTAAACATGTACATATGGAGCCGGTCATGACAAACAAAATATTTGTGGAGCCTATCATGGCAAACAATATTGTGAGATATAGGACAGTATATCTTACTTTTAAGAAGAAGATAAAACGTAGAATATCGTACAGTATATCTTATTAAGTATCAAATAGTTAGCCGACGTTAGGATATTATATAAAGAAACATGTTATGGATGTTATGATATTATATAAAGAAACACATTATCAGATCAGACAAGTTATATTAAACACATTTTTTCAAAGGCATTTATATTTTAGTTGCACCTCTCGAAAAGTTGACTTCCTGATCAACTTGTCACTCTTATGTATATATAAATGGAAGAAGCTAAACGTGGAACAAACTGGAGGTGTCAGTGATTTGATACCTCCTATGACCCCTAGACGATTTTCCAGTCTCTGGTCCTCTTCCCATCTCCACCTCTCCATGCCATTGCATGACATACACACTATTCCACATGCCATATTTATGGTATTGTTTTATGTGAACGATTCGACACAGTAATATTAATGGAATATTACTCTTTCCCCCAAAAAAATGAATTTCAAGTTTGTTTCTTTGGCACACATTTGAATTTCAAATTTACTAGGGCACTCCATTTCAAGTCGAAACTGAAAGCACTCATAAGGCAAGAGTTCAACACTACTAGTAGATTTTGCAAAAGAAAAAAAAAATTTGTAACTCATGAAATAGATGGTTTTTAGAAAAGAAAAATAGAAAGTTAGTTCTATGTATATAATTCAATTTAATAAAATATTTGGAAAAAAATAATTAACATTTACAATAATTAAAAAAAGGATAAATTGTTAAATTTTAAGGTGTTTATTTCAGTGAAATGCTAACCTATATTCAGTGCTATTTTAAAAAACTTTGTTCGGTCCATGCATAATTTAAAAAAAAAAAACCTTTACCACCTTCACTAGGGTGCATAGAATTTTTTTTCATTTAAAGGAGATTTCTTTATGATAATACTTTGATCCATGCATAAAAATAAATAAATAAAACCTTTACCACCTTCCTTGAAATTATTCAAAATTATATCCTTTACTTTGCAATGTGTTGAATTCTTCAAAATTATATATATCCATTATTCTACAATGTGTTGAAGTAGATTTGTAATAAGTTAGCCAAAACGAAACAGATTTGTTATATGCTTTGAACATATGCAATTTCTTGAAATGAAATAAGTTAAACTTAATTGGCTAGTAAATTGCATTATAGGAAAGACTATGGAAATGGATTATAATTATAAAATTTTGCATAGAATATTTTGGGACGTGAAAGAATATGGAAATGAATTGTAACATATCCAAGATAGCCTGATGATAACAAAATTTGCAGTTTTCAATGCCAATTATCTTTCCATAGAAAAATTATTAGAGATATAATTTAATTAGCCGGTGTCGATTTTGAGAGTGTGATGCTTGTGTGCTTTGCGTCGGTATGAAAATTTCTTTGTTGAATGTTCCCAAATATTGACGGTCAGAGACGACCGGCCCATTTCAAGGCGGAACAATATGCTTTCTTAGTCTACTTGATAGCTTTCATAGCATGCGAACAAAATTCATACCACAACTTGTAAAAAGTGAAAAGTGATGGTGGGAGCCGTGATTTTCTTAATGAGGAGGCAACCACATGTGATCATCTAGGCGATCGTAGATCCATCGGTTAATGTTGTTGAACGACACTCTTCCAAGGTACGAACGAGTAGAGGGTTGGTTTTGGAAGCGGGGTCATCCATTGAAAGCAAATAGTAAGAAAATTTGGGAGGGAAGAACTCTTATGACTTGGCGGTATTCCCTACAACCCACACATAATTTAATTTTAAGAATTTGTTTCAAGATTTTGAAAGAAAATAGTAAGAAAATTTGGGAAGGACTAACTCTTATGGCTTGGTGGTATTCCCTGCAACCCACACATAATTTCATTTCAAAAATTTGTTTCGAACTTTTCGAGCGAGAGTGCTCAGTTTGAAATCTTGAGCGTTGAGTGACATTGAATCCACACAAGTAAGAAAATTTGGGAAGGACTAACTCTTATGGCTTGGTGGTATTCCCTGCAACCCACACATAATTTCATTTCAAAAATTTGTTTCGAACTTTTCGAGCGAGAGTGCTCAGTTTGAAATCTTGAGCGTTGAGTGACATTGAATCCACACAAGTGGACATGTAAGTTCATTAATTACATACGTGGCTGGCGAGCCTTATTTCGGCTGCCATAGGCCCATTAATGCGCCCCGGGCGAGGGAAATGCTGCCGGCCAGGTCGGGACAAAATTTTAGAAGATCGTGCGGTGGGCATTACTGCTGGGTGCATTAATGGGCCTATGGCGAGTCGAAATAAGAGCTCGCCCATCTGTGTTAAGGGAGTCGGAAGCGGTCTTGTCCACCATGCGCAGGCTGCTTCTGGCGCGACGCATGCCTATGGCCCCTCTTATTAATGGTTCCTATATTGGGAAGTTTGAATTAATGTTTGTTTCTCCTAACTGAATTCTTGATTATTCTTATTATAGGTATAGGTTGAGACTACTTAATGGAGAATATTTTATGTTTAATATATTCTTAACATTTCCATTCTAATGACTCTAACGAGGAAAGAAATATATATATTGTGCAATTATCTGTAGCTTGTGAATATCTCTCTCCTTAAACTTATCCCTTACTCTGCAATTTTCTTCTTACATGTCATACACAAAAAAATTCTTCGCTTAGAACTCATGAGTGGTCAACAATTCCATGTTGCATACAAATAGCTAGGATGTGGAATCAAGATGGTGAATATGTAACACTCCCTCCCACCCCCTTAGATTAATCCAGGTTGAAAGGGAGGTGCTACTTTCAATCAACCCAACCTCCAAGATCGCCTTATGGAAATGGGGCTACAAAAATTTCCTCTCACCCAAAGTGTGTGACACTGACTTTGGATAATGCCAGCATATCCAACTCATCAAGAGCTTTCCGACGATACAAATTTTATCTCAATTTTATCTCTAGATTAAAATGTATACATGCTTGAAGTTAGCCAATTAACACGCCACATTAACATGATACTGCCACATAGTACTCATATGGCACTGCCACCTCAGTCATGGTCCAACTTGGTGCTTGTTACATCATTGTGCCATACCACCAATGCACTAACAGGCCATACTTTTAGGAACGTTATGTTCCAATCATTTGTAGTGCAACATGGATATTCAAATCAAATGATGGGGATTTTCCTCTCTAATGGCTTTCATTTATCATGGGTCCTATCAACATCCTGCCCTGCCATGAAAGGCATTTCAAGACATCTTTGGGGACCTAAGTTTCACAGTGATGTCACCATCCCACATGGCATCCTCTATTGATGCCACATGTCACCCAAAAACCAACCACTTGACCCTCCAAAGGGGCTATTCTACCTACCATGTGTCACACTGTCAATGTGCAACATTAGCAGCTTTGCCACATCACATGTCCACATCCTCTAAAATCCCCATGTATACTTACCCGACCTACATGGCATCTGTCATCTTAGTGTAAGTTAGGGGGTCCTACTAGGTTGCGCCACTTTGTGTAATTCAACTTTTCTTATGATATAATCAAATTTAGGTCTAAGTGTAGCATTCCTATCCTATGATTTTCTATGTCTCCATTCCCTTTGATAAACATTACTTCGGCTCCCAAGATAGACATATCATTGTTTGTTTCCAAGTATCAAGGCTTTCCCTGCTCTATAAATTTTACAAACTATAACAAAATATTTGACAAAAATATGAAATTAATATAAAATGAATCAAATATTAGAAAATAAAATTCACAATAAAAAAAACTTTTCAATTTATGCTTTTAGTGATGCAGGTTAATAATTAAAGAATTAAAGTAATAATCATTGTTTTTTCAATTTATGCTTTTACTGATGCATGTTAACAATTAAAGTAATAATCATCGCATGTTAACAATTAAAGTAATAATCATCGTTCCTTCCCTCCGTAAGCCTCCCCTTTAATGAATTAGACTTTGCATTGCTATATTTAATAATTATTGTACTAGCATTTGCACCAAAAGGGTGCAAAGATATGTCAATATAAATGTAGATGAATATAGTGTGTTTTTCATTTTTTTACTGGGTTAAGTTCGTTTTTTACTTTTTTGACACGGTAATGTGTGTTTCACTTTTTGACAAGGTTATAATTTATATCATGTGGTTGACGTTTTATACACTCATTAATTCTCAATTTTCCCTTTCTGATTAAGATAAATCAATAAGTAAATATTACCACTTAATATGAGGTGGTGGGATAACATTAATATACAATTTTTTCATTAACATGTACCATCATGTGTATGGCAGAGATCATTAAAATATATTGAATAAATTTGAAGACAAAAAAAAAAATTTAAAATAGAAATTTTGCAATTACCTACAAGAGCCATAAAAATATTAGAAATAAATTGTAAAACCAACAAACTATGATCATTCAGCAACAACTTTAAGATACAGACATTACTTAATATAGTTTGAATCAAGTTTGAAGGAAGAGAAAACTTTCTGAATCATATTGCATAGCAACATTTTTGGGAATACGAGTTCATTTTTTTCATACCTTCACTTTTCGCATAAGATATTTTCACACCAAGTGTCCAAGCACACCCTCTCTTCTCATTGTCCAAGAAACTACAACCCAACTCTTCCTTCTATGGAAATTTTACTATTTAATAATGACCTCAGCAGGGTTTAGCATTGGTTAGCAGGATTCTATAACATCTATTGGATATGTATTACAAACTCTATGGACTACATCACATAGGTTCAATTAGTATCAAGAGAAAAATGGCAACCATTACCTTCTAAGGAAAATTAACTGAATTGGACTCAAGCACACATGAGCAGAAACTCAAATGCTATCGTGGCTAACTTGTTTAGCCACATGCAGATCAATAGCATCTAGATATATTTTTGCAATTACTCATAATGGTGGATAACTTTTAGTCCCTTGCAGACCATAAATGATAGTCTCCAGTAAGATAAACTATAATGATTGTTTGCGCTACCTGCCACTTTTAATGAATTTAAAACATCTCTTTCCACTTGATGAGAAACTGTTACTATAAAATTGGTTCAAATTACTGAATTAGTCCAAAATCTTCCCCATAAGAAGAATCACTAAAGAATAATAGCTTCTAATTTTAAAACACTTGTTTGCCAAGGATCCATTGCATAGTCATAAAACATGTTTGAAAAAACAAAAAAATGGAAAAAACATGGACCTTAAAGTACAACAAAAGAGAAAAAATTATAGAAATAAAAAAAAACATGCAAAAAATAAGGTGGCATATATAGGGGAAAATGCAAAGCAATTCAGATAATTATAAAAAATAAAAAAAAGTATTGAGATCATATACTTCAGTTATAGAAGACTTGAAAAGATCTCGACTTTCTAGGCAAAAAAAAATGGACTTGTCTCCTTAATAATCATATATTTGAGTTGTGAGGAGTCCTATGGCATATATTAGTTAGGGACCAAATGGAATATATATATATATATATATATTGAAAAATCAGGAGTTTTTTGTAACTATGAACCAGTATTTGAAAACCTTTAACTTAATACACTCATTTTCAATTCGACATAGATGCTTGAAAATGGAGTCACAATAAGATGAAGTTTTAACATATGTCTCGGTAAAACAAGCATCTCGGTAAAACAAGCATATTATCTTAGATTACACAAAAATATGTTATCCAAAAACCAAAAAATGAAATAAAAACAGAAATTTTAGCGAGATAGAAAGATACATTACCACCATGTAGGAATGGATAATATTAATTACCTGATGAATCCTCAATTATATGAAGGATAGAAGGGGCACCATAATTCATTGCAATGGCATCAAGTGAGGGCATTGGATATGCTAATAGACCTAAACGATTTATTTCTGCCGAAATATTGGACTTATGTACAATCAAGGAATTGTACATCGAGGAGCCATTATCCCATGCCATAGATTCAAGTATTCTTTCCTCTAAATTTTTAAAATGTCATTTTAACTCTCTTGGAATATTTTCATCGTGCCTTACAAAACTCTCTATTACCTTGCTAAGATCAAATGTAGTTATTTCGACTCTGCTCTACATGTGGACACCAAAACCTTGTAATACAACTTTAATGCTTCCATCCTACGTTGTGTTTACCATATGATATCCATCAAGGATGCACTATGGAGACTTCTGGCAACACATATTTCCCAAGGTGGACTACGATTAAAAAATTCTACTCATATTATTCTTCATCGGTGACTATATGTGGTAATGTCCCTATCACACATTGAAATAAAATGGCCAAGCTATGAAGAAGGTTTTGGAGTATCTATTTTTTCATGTCTTATAGTTTCTTATACGAGTGGCACTTTTCATATGAGTAGGTCAAAAGAATAAACAAAATTTAAACATAACATAAACAGCTCGAAGACTGTTACATGGCTAAAAGGCTTTCATTTAGCTCGCTCTTTTAAATATCTTTGTGAGAAGGTTCTAGAGGCGAGGGATTAAATGCCCCCTAGTTTGTGAATTCAAGGTGTGTGAAAAGGTGAAGTGTTATATGTAAATGTATGCAATGCATTTTTTTTTGTTTGCTAGGATTTTTTGGGTTAAAATTTGTGACCTAGTGGCATATAAGCCATCAAATTCCCTGGGGATTTCACCTTCTTGGGCCACACAACCCTTAAAATGGTTGGATATTTTTCAAGGATGGGGGTTTCAAAGCAATGATCTTCAGGCAAAGAGTTCCTTAACAGAGCACCCATTCTACATCCTGTGGGTTGACTGTATATACTCTTATTAATGCCCATAGATGGATTTTCTATGCATAATGTATGATGATCTTCTTTAGTCAAACCAATTTTTTTTAAAGTTGAGATGCTTGGGATAATCACCAGCAAATGGAAACTCTTTTATTTTAGGCATAAAAATGTGGTAGATGCGTCTCACAAACTACTAAAGAAACTCCCTTGAGTTAAGTAGCCACGATGCAATATATTTTTCTTTCAAATAATCCAGGACATGCACGTAGCTCCATCCACAAGAAATTTCCCCTACAAAAGCATGCTAACCCGGAGTGCGTGAAACAACATCCTACTAACTAGGCAAGCCAAATTGACAAGTTGAAGCTTTTAACTAATTTGGAGTGAAAATAAATCTGCTATTATGGCTCAAAATTGTAGAAAGAAACCAATATTTTCGGTAAAGAAATGATAACATACTCATAATTTGACACTAGGTCATATTCTAATTGTTTATCCTTTTGTTTATTAGTAGATGTATCTTTTCTTCAGTTGGAAATATGCATCTGAATTATGCAAAGATTCTCCTATCCACCAATTTCAATTCAACCTACAATTGAGGATAATGTAGATCACCAAACATGTTAAGTAGCTCGGGAAACGATCCATCCTCGCGGTTCGGCCCACGATGTCGTGAATTTAATTTTAGGAAAAAATGCGATATTATGGCATCATAAATTAGATTCTACACTTTCTCGAATAGAATCAATTTAGCCCACCGCATTTCTCAAGTGGAATCGGCAGAAAAAAAATAAAAAATCATTATCAAATAAATTAAAATATGCACATCCGAAGGTTAAATAACTAAAGGGAAAGGAGAGAGTGTATTTGTGCACCTTCGATGTCTTGTTGGTCTGTTTTCGACAAAGCTTTCCTACTTTGAATATTGTTATATTGGTTCTGAGCCTTGTGAACTCTTGAGTATACATGCGGGTTGGCTTGGTACTAGCAACTCACTTTACAGAAATGTTGATTTCTTTCCTCCTCAAAAATAGAAAATGAAAAATAGTAAATTTTTTAATATGCATATAAAATATTAATTCTTTATTATGGTATTTGGATAAGCTCATCAATATATATATATTTACGTTGCAGCAGTTATGTTTGGTTTTAACAACTGATGCATTTAACATCTTTAATATATATGTAGGCTAGTTATTCATTGGCCAAGAAGAATAGATCTCAAGACAAATTTAATACCTAATGCTGGTGAATGGCCAAGCACTCCACTACCTTGCTGGAAAACTTAACTATTGCTGAAGGTAGATAATTTGCAAATGTAAAAATTACATATATAATATGTCACTGTAGTTGAACTACACATAATGAAATAGATGGTGGGAAAAAATCAAACTAGCAAGCGAGTTTTCGACTCTAGACAGAAATTGTAATAATTTGTTGTGGTAGTGTGTTGTACACTATATTGAATATTCAACCTAAATTAAAAAAATGTTTACACATAATATTAATAGCTTGATTCTAATTTCTTTACTTTTATTACCTAACCAACTTTAGAAAAATTAAAATTATGAAATGTGGACCTTATGGTTTGGAAAAATGTGGACCGGTCATTCAATATTGTTAGAAAAATGAAACCCATAATTTATGGTTAAAATGCCCAATGAAAAACATATATCTAAAGCCTATTAGATTCCAACCCTGACTATTCGTTTCATTGGGATTAGAAACTAAATACTGGATATGTTTTCTCGATGGCAATCATGAATAAAACCCTTCTAATTTATATGTGAGCATTGGATTACTACAAAGGCTCAAAAATGCATGATGGTTCTAATTTTTATTTTTTGAAATCACTACACTTCTTGAGGGTTTTTGCAGGTTGTTGTTATATTGCAGGTTGTTGCTATAAGGTTAGTTTGGAGAATGCCCACCCCTTGTGAATGCGAGAGGGAGGGGAGGTGGACGATATTCCTTTCAATTAGTATCATCATTAATCTTTCATAGCATTAATTTAATCTTCAATTATTATTAGTGTTTGTACAATGATATGATAAAAAAAAATGAATACAAATGCACATAGTTTTTAAGGTGGAAACCCCCTCACGGGACAAAAACCACACGAATGATTTTCTCATAATTCTTTAATATTCAACTCCAATTGAAAAGAAAGCTCAAAATTCCTAGAACCTAGAAAATAATTCTTCTCCGGCTCCCACTTCATGGATGCTCCAATGCCCGAGTATCCTTCGGTAGCTAGCCAAGCGAGAACGGATGCCCCAACACCCTTGATAGTACGACGCACCTAGTACCAACCTACCACCACCGAAGTTGATCCCATTTGAGTCAACATCTTGATGAATATATAATACTGCCAAAAGTCTTCAAGGAAATACCCATGGCATGATAATAGCAAAACTTACCTGATCCTGCAGAGCATATGTCAGTGCTAAACAAAAACAAAAAATTAGAATACAAAGAAACTAATGCAATTAAGATATGAATATGCATATATAGAATATACTTACTTGGAGCTTACCTCTGTTGTATCATTTTTCTACACCTTTCTTTGCTTTTCTGCCCTAGAAAGTCTGGTCCTTTGTAGCCCTTGACAACACATGATATAGTTTTTTCTTGCTTTCTAGGAGCTTGATATTGAATCTAATATATCTCTGCGACCAATTTCGGATCCCTAATATGTGATATTTTGTCCTATAGTATCCCTCGAGTCTTCTTTCCCGATGTCACAAGTCGACTGGTTGGATTATTCAATGCAAAGTTATGCCAAATCTCTCACAATGACCTAATTATGGACTATTTTAGTAGAGCGAAATTGTATGATGTGCCACGGAGTCACTGCCCTCCTTCGGCTCTACAAATTGATATAAATAATGCGCCAATTACGCTGCCTTGCTCAACGCCATATTTTCGCAAGGTCACCTCTTTGAGATGAAATTTGGAAGCCTGCAAAAACCCTAACTTTCACAGATCATATCTCTGAAAATATAGCAAACCAAGATCTGAAATTCGGACATGAGATTCATCAGGATTTTTCCCAAGTGGGTGTTTTAATTTCAGCATCTAAGACTCCATAGAAATAAAGTTATAGCAAAAATTCCAGGATTGCTACTTTTGGAGAATATATGAAATTTATTTTTATAGAGTTCAAAGGGGCTTCTGTAGAGAACATTGGAGGGATTTAGGAGCTTAAAAAATTATTAATTATTGACTATCAATGACCACAACCAATTATTAGTGTAATGCCACAACTCCATGGGGTTTTATCCCACTAACTGGCTTTACTAACTTCAAACACGAATATCTCTGAAACCGTGAACAATTACGTGGTGTGCCATATATCGTAAACATCTCAACAAGTAGAAACCATAAAAAATATCCTTTCATCTATATTAGCTTCCATTTCATCCATCTTAGCTTCCATGCCCACTTCCATGCCATCCATCTTAGCTTCCAAACCATTCATCTTAGCTTCCACGCCTTTCTTCAAACCATCCATCTTCGTTTCCACGCATTCCTTCAAAACATCCATTTAATTTTTTCTTGCTCTTTGCGATAGCGAAATTTGGTGTACTTTCTCTTGTAATTTTGATATCTCATGTTGTGTTTCTTCATCTTCATGAGTCATAGTAGAGCCTTCTGAAAACTTAATGGGTGTTGAATTCTTTTTAGGGGGCATTTTAGAACCCAATACTGATATCTATTCTTCAATATGCCCTTGGAATAAATTCAAACTAATTTTTTTCAAATGAGACTTATGTAATTCGAAACAAATACAAACCTTTTTCTTGCTTTTGAGTAGCTCGATATTTAAATTGAATTATCTTTGTTATTTCAGATTATCAATATCTGAAATTCGGCGCTGTAGTAGCCCTCTAAATCTTCGTTTGAATTCCATAGTTCTAACCTGATTTGGATTCTTCAAGTCAAAGTTATGCCCAATCTCCCACGATGACCTAATAATTATGGATTGGTTCAGTAGAGCGAACTTGTACGACTTTCCACGTGTCATTGTTTCATTCTTCGGCTCTGAAATTGATATACCAAAAATTGTAGTCCATGTAATTGTGGCCACCTTTTACAGAATCTCAATCCGATGCTCAGAGAGAGAGTTAACACATTTTTCCCACCGTCACCTCTTTCAGATGAAATTCAGGAGCCTAAAACAATCCTACCTTCCACAGATCATATCTCCAAAATATTGAGAACCAAGATCTAAAATTTTTACAGGAGGTTCCTCAGGATTTTGGCTTCGCACTGTAAAAATTTCAGCTTTTGAAACTTTGTATATGAAAATTTATAGCGAAAATTCCACGATGACCTGTTTTAGTTGAAATTCGGGATCGTGGAAAGCCCTAACTTCCCCAGATCATATCTCCAAAAATATTGTGAACCAAGATCTGAAATTTTTACAAGATTTTCCTCAGGATTTTGGCTTCACGCTGTAAATATTTCAGCTTCTGAACCTTCGTCGAAAAAAATTTAATGCGAAAATGCCACGATGACCTGTTTGGAGCAACGAAACCCTAGAATCCAGAGCTCTGAGACCAAATGTTATGAAACGAGCTCCAAAAATAGTAGAAAAGAGAGATAAACGCCTTAGAATTCAGCCACTTCAAGGGTGCAACCTCCAATACATTACATAAATTAACAATTCTTGGATGATACAAATGACCAAAACCTCCTTCTCTATATAGGAGTCCATGGGCCCACAATATAATCCTAGCCGACCTAAAAATAACAATCTAAGGGCACAATAATAACAATATTGGGGTTACAACGATACAACAATAACAATAAGGGGGCTACACTAATA
The DNA here is from genome assembly GCA_034641835.2 of Pinus albicaulis. NCBI lineage: Eukaryota > Viridiplantae > Streptophyta > Pinopsida > Pinales > Pinaceae > Pinus > Pinus albicaulis. The sequence continues at coordinate 10,702 of JAXQQM020063784.1, read as the reverse complement.
ACAATAAGGGACTAAACTAGTAATATAGGGACCTAACAAAGCAGGTTGTGCCCACACGATCTTAGCTGGAATAGTCATCATCCTTCTTCTCTATGCTAACAATACTATTCTTCTGGCAAGGTACCCATCTGATCGTGATAAGAAACTAAGAATTCTTAAGGATTTCTTCTCTACCATGGGTATGACTGTTAACACTGACAAAAAAAAATTTTATGACTATCAAATCCAAGAAGGACACTTACGCTAATTTTATTTATGACAATAAAAACTTGGAGGGAATGTCTTCTTACAAGTACCAGGGAATTGATATTCATCACAAGCTCAACTGGAACTATAACATTGAGAAAAGGATTAATGGAGCGTGAAAAGTTTATTTTGGTCTTGAAAATAATTGTAAAGCAACAGAGATGTGGGATAAAAAGAAGCTACTCTTTGAAACTTTAGTCACTCATGTTATCTTGTATGGATGTGAGGTTTGGGGTTGCAACCTCTCTAGAGAATTTTGGAGAAAGATTGAGCAAATCGAGAAGAATTTTGTAACGTATAACCTCAAAATTAAAAGAAATACACCCTATCCTATTCTCCTTATAGAAGTGGGTTTTTCCCCTATCGAGAGCCTAGCTATAACTAGGCTCATGTTGTACAAGCACAAAATCAATAACATGAGAGACCATAGACTTCCTAAGCTAGTTTTAAATTCTAGCCAAAACCACCTAAGGCTCGAACGAGGTTGGTGTAAAGATACCAGGGCCTGGTTAAATGATTGGAAGATCGACGAAATGTTGCATTGCAAAATATTAATAACATTAAAAATATTGTCACTTCTAAGTTTAAAGATAAAATTTGGTGTGAGAAAGATTTAGAAGCTCAAATAAAATTAAGATATTATAAGGTGGTCATCAAACCTACTCTAGAAGATCAAAAGTATCTCTATGTTTTAACTAGCTCAAAGAAAATAAATAAATATAGCCAAGATAAGAACAAACTCTCATGAGCTCCATAGTGAAACAAGTAGTTGGGCAGTTCCTAAAACACCATTGGTGGAATGGATCTGCCATCTCTTTGTGAATATGAACATTGAAGATGAAAATCACTTCCTCCTAGAGTGCCCAGTGTACACCCACATTAAATCTCAGTTTCATAATATTTGTTGCAATACCGACCTTCCTAGCTTTTTAACATGTCAAAATTATAGGGAGCTCGGAACACTTCTCTCCAATCTCTTTGAGCATAGAAGTACAATTTTAAAATAAACTAAATAATTTGTTTCTTTAGGTCTGATAGACCAAAGTTTGGTCTGAGTGGACTTTAACCATCATCTTCATCATCATCATTATATATATATCTATTCTTTTAATTCAATTAAAAATAAAAATACAAAAATGCTCAATAAACGTTCAATCCATATCTTGTGTACTCCATATTTTTTATTGTTAGAAATGGAGAGGCACTTATAAAGCAGAGTGCAAACGAATAATAAAATGGGAATAAATAATTTTTTATTTATTATTGTTACTAACTTTATTAATTTTTTAAAATTTAAATCCTTATTATTCACCTATTAATTATTGATAATTAAATTAAAATTTTGGAAACCTATTTCAAAATAAACATATCTATCAAGATAAATATCTATTAAAATATTTTATTTATAAAGAATATTAACAGATATTTAAATAAGATATTGTCTAGTTATTTTAGGTTTTGGAGTTTTTGCTCTAAATCTAGCAAAAATAATTTTAAATTAGATTATATTTTTTCTTCTTGTTGTTTATGATCCATTTTTTAAATGCAAAAATAAATTCAGCACCTGAAAAATTCTTATAACATTTGAATTATGCAAAAAGCACAAATTTAACACAAAAAAATTTATATAAGATTTTGAGTAAATTTGTCCAAAAACTATCGAAACATATAAAAAAAAAAAAAAAAAACAAACCAACAACTTAACACCTTTAATAATTAAGCATTAAAATATTTTCTTTGCCATATACTGATAGCACATCAACTTCTGCATTTAGCACTATTATATTGTGAAAAGATATTCCGAGAAAATCAAAAGAGAAGCGAAATAATTCACCTTAAGTAACTGCCAAATTTAAAAATATTCTCAACTATGGATTTCCTTGTCAAATATAAAGATATTCCCCCAAAAAAATCAAAAGTGAAGCGAAACAATTCACCTTCAGTAACTGTCAAATTTAAAAATATTCTCTCAAAATTCACAGCAGACTATGGATTTCCTTTTCAAGTGCTTTAACGGCTACGCATGGAACGCACAACACCATCTTCACTCCACCCTTCTTTTCAGGAGAACGCAGGAATGCAATCGGAAATCCTAAAGTCTTGAGCAAACTAATAGGGCATGCAATCACTGGTTCACCCCACCCAAAGTCCACTTCATTAAACCCCAGCCACCTCCAGTCAGTAAGATACGCGTCTTCAACACACGTACGCACATCTGTCATCTCTGGGCATGAGCGTTTCCTTTCAAGGAACGCCATGCTTGAGCTCAGGTACTCTTCATTTAAAGACATCTTTGCCTTCTTTACCATCTTTACAACATGCGAAAGGGATCCATTGACAACTTCTCCCGCTGTAGTGTTGCGTGCACATGCCAGGTACGAAGCATTGCCGTAGTATCCCTCTGCAAGTGGGGGGTCGAACACCCTCCTCACGTCCACCGCGAAGAGAAGCCTGACGGTATGGTCAAGAGGAATCCCTAGAGCCACTGTTCTCGCTCGCCATGCCAACGCTGCTAACACTTCGAACGTGGAACAATGCTCCTTCAACTCTTCTGCGATGGGCTGCTTTATACTCTCTAAAACATCCGAGCTGATGAAAAACGAAGCCAGTATCAGGTCCTCGGTTTTCACATTGGCCATCTGCTGCTGCATGGAACAATTAGGGTTGGCGATGAATCCACTTTCAAGAAGTTCATCATGCTGAAAACGGACCAGATAGGGCTGCTGGGGTTTTAGATCTTCTCGCTGCCACACTGCTTCGATTGAAAGCTTCGTCTCTCCCCTCGCGATCTCTGCAAGTCCCATGAGAAACTGGGCTGCCCCACGTCCGTCACAGAGACAATGGTCGAAACTCACACCCACAACGAAACCCCCGCAATCGAAGCGAGTTACCTATTTTTGTCAAAACACAAAGCACCCATTGTGAGCAGCTCAACCGCACACAAACGCAAAAATGGAGATGAACGAATCCATTAATATTGAGGAATGAGGAAACAGTTTACCTGAAAAATGAGTGGGGGTACGTCCTCGACTTGTGCAGTGAGCGGAAACTGAAAGAGCAATTGCTCAAATGAAGGTTTCAGCTCCTCCAACTCGCCTAACAGTGAAAGAGTGTTATGCGTGGAGGCTTCAACAAAGAGAGCGCCCTCTCCTGTGCAGTCTACCTGCAGTTTTCGGCCATCTTCGGTTCTCTTTACACGGCCTGCAAGTGGGTGATAGTAAGCTAATACTTGTGACAGTGCATCCCTAATAACCTTCACAGGATTTTGGGAGGAATAAACATTAGGAGACCCATTATTATACACCAGCAATGTATCGAATCTGCGCCTTACGATGAGATGGTCATCCAGATTGGAAAGATAGAGTGTGGTTCTGGGAGAAGGTCGCGAAGGTGGCACCATTACAGACCCCAAAACCATTTACAGTAAGCTGAACTTGGGAGCAATGCTCCTTCATATCAAGGCTCTTCATTGACGTAACTGGCCTCCACCTTCTGCTCAGAAATGCTCACATCTGCTTGTGCCAAAGATGATGTTGCTGTTAAATAGATTGGAATAGCTGGATCATCATGGTAGGTGGTTGACTAAATATCCTAGAAGAAGCAAGTTTGGTACATGTAGGTTTAAGTCCCATTCACCGTCCCGTCAAGCTACTATGAGCGTCAAGCTACTATCAGTCTAAACATACTATCAGTCTAAACTTGTACATATGGAGCCGGTCATGACAACCAAAATATTTGTGGAGCCTGTCGTGCAAAATTTTTGTGAGATATAGACAGCATTTATAGAAGAAGATAAACCGCATATCTTACCTAAGTATCGTATTGTGTTAACAAAAGTTAGAGATATATAAAGAAAACACGTTATGGACGTTACATATTATATAAAGAAACACGTTGTCAGACAAGTTACCTTAAACACATTTTTTCAAAGGCATTTATATTTTAGTCATACCTCAAGAAAAGTTGACTCCATGATAAACTTGTCATTCTTTTGTATATAAAAATGGAAGAAGCTAAACGTGGGACAAACTGGAGCTCTGGCGACTCTAAGGCGATTTTCCGGTCTCTCGGTCCTCCTCCCGTCTCCGCCTCTCCATGCCATTGCATCACATACATACGGTTCCACATGCCATATTTATGGCATTGTATGACATGCAACATATTCCCTGTGATATGTGAACAATTCGACACAGTAACATTAATGTAATATTTCTCTTTGCCAAAGAAAATTTGAATTTCAAGTTTGTTGTGTTTGGTGCTCATTTGAATTTCAAATTTACCGGTGCACTCCATTTCAAGTCGACACTGAAGGCACTCCGAAGGTAGGAGTTCAACACAACTGGTAGATTTTGAAAAAGAAACAAAATTTTTTTAACTCATGAAATAGATGGTTTTTAGAAAATCAAAATAGAAAGTTAGTTCTATGTATATAATTCAATTTAATAAAATATTTGGAAAAAAATAATTAACATTTACAATAATTTAAAAAAAAAAGGATAAAATGTTAAATTTTAAGGCGTTTATTTCAGTGAAATGCTAACCTATATTCAGTGCTATTTTAAAAAACTTTGTTCGGTCCATGCATAATTTTTTTTTTTAAAACCTTTACCACCTTCCCTGGGGTGCATAGAATTTTTTTTCATTTAAAGGAGATTTATTTATGATAATACTTTGATCCATGCATAAAAATAAATAAATAAAACCTTTACAACCTTCCTTGAAATTATTCAAAATTATATCCTTTACTTTGCAATGTGTTGAATTCTTCAAAATTATATATATCCATTATTCTACAATGTGTTGAAGTAGATTTGTAATAAGTTAGCCAAAACGAAACAGATCTGTTATATGCTTTGAACATATGCAATTTCTTGAAATGAAATAAGTTAAGCTTAATTGGCTAGTAAATTGCATTATAGGAAAGACTATGGAAATGGATTATAATTTGGCACGTGAAAGAATATGGAAATGAATTGTAACATATCCAAGATAGCCTGATGATAACAAAATTTGCAGTTTTCAATGCCAATTATCTGTCCATAGAAAAATTATTAGAGATATAATTTGATTAGTCGGTGTCAGTTTTGAGAGTGTGATAACAGTGGTAACAACGTCGCCCTCTTCTGATCATATAAAATATGAAATTTTTTTTTTTTAATGTTCCCAAATATCGACGGTCCAGTTGACCCGCCCATTTCAAGCCACAAAAATATGATTTATTAGTCTGCAATAAAAGCTTTCATAGCACGCAGAACAAAATCCACACCCCCTGCAAAGTGAAAAGTGATGGTGGGAACCGTGATTTTCTATGTATGAGGAGGCAACCTATAACAGTCATCTAGACTGATGGCCGATCTATCAGCCTGTAGGAGGTTAATGTTTTGCTGAACGACACTCTTCAAGGCACTCTACCCATCATTCGACAAATAAGTTATGGTCATTTCAGAATTGATGATTATTCCCCACTACCATTTGCGTCGAGATTGAAAGTGCAATGGTGCAGATCAAGTCGAGAGCCACGGAAATTGACTCCTTTGAGGTGAAGAAAATAGAAATTGGGTTGCAAATTGTTGCAAATGAGCGGAGTTGATGCCCGGGAAGTGGAAATCTACAGAGCTTCTGAAGAGTAGAGGGTTGGTTTTGGAAGCGGGGTCATCCATTAAAAGCAAATAGTAAGAAAATTTGGGAGGGAAGAACTCTTATGACTTGGCGGTATTCCCTACAACCCACACATAATTTAATTTTAAGAATTTTTTTCAAGCTTTTGAAAGAAAATAGTAAGAAAATTTGGGAAGGACTAACTCTTATGGCTTGGTGGTATTCCCTGCAACCCACACATAATTTCATTTCAAAAATTTGTTTCGAACTTTTCGAGCGAGAGTGCTCAGTTTGAAATCTTGAGCGTTGAGTGACATTGAATCCACACAAGTGGACATGTAAGTTCATTAATTACATCTGTGCTAAGGTAGTCAGAGCGGTCTTATCCACTTGTCCACTATCTGCATTAACTACGTCAACTACAAAGAGTTGTGACGCGTGGTTGAGTAGGACGCATACCTGTGGCCTACTATTAATGGTTCCTATATTGGGAAGTTTGAATTAATGTTTGTTTCTCCTAACTGAATTATTGATTATTCTTATTATAGGTATAGGTTGAGACTACTTAATGGAGAATATTTTATGTTTAATATATTCTTAACATTTCCATTCTAATGACTCTAACGAGGAAAGAAATATATATATTGTGCAATTATCTGTAGCTTGTGAATATATCTCTCCTTAAACTTATCCCTTACTCTGCAATTTTCTTCTTACATGTCATACACAAAAAATTTCTTCGCTTAGAACTCATGAGTGGTCAACAATTCCATGTTGCATACAAATAGCTAGGATGTGGAATCAAGATGGTGAATATGTAACACTCCCTCCCACCCCCTTAGATTAATCCAGGTTGAAAGGGAGGTGCTACTTTCAATCAACCCAACCTCCAAGATCGCCTTATGGAAATGGGGCTACAAAAATTTCCTCTCACCCAAAGTGTGTGACACTGACTTTGGATAATGCCAGCATATCCAACTCATCAAGAGCTTTCCGACGATACAAATTTTATCTCAATTTTATCTCTAGATTAAAATGTATACATGCTTGAAGTTAGCCAATTAAATCACGCCACATTAACATGATACTGCCACATAGTACTCATATGGCACTGCCACCTCAGTCATGGTCCAACTTGGTGCTTATTACATCATTGTGCCATACCACCAATGCACTAACAGGCCATACTTTTAGGAACGTTATGTTCCAATCATTTGTAGTGCAACATGGATATTCAAATCAAATGATGGGGATTTTCCTCTCTAATGGCTTTCATTTATCATGGGTCCTATCAACATCCTGCCCTGCCATGAAAGGCATTTCAAGACATCTTTGGGGACCTAAGTTTCACAAAGGATGTCACCATCCCACATGGCATCCTCTATTGATGCCACATGTCACCCAAAAACCAACCACTTGACCCTCCAAAGGGGCTATTCTACATACCATGTGTCACACTGTCAATGTGCAACATTAGCAGCTTTGCCACATCACATGTCCACATCCTCTAAAAATCCCATGTATACTTACCCGACCTACATGGCATCTGTCATCTTAGTGTAAGTTAGGGGGTCCTACTAGGTTGCGCCACTTTGTGTAATTCAACTTTTCTTATGATATAATAAAATTTAGGCCTAAGTGTAGCATTCCTATCCTATGATGTTCTATGTCTCCATTCCCTTTGATAAACATTACTTCGGCTCCCAAGATAGACATATCATTGTTTGTTTCCAAGTATCAAGGCTTTCCCTTCTCTATAAATTTTACAAACTATAACAAAATATTTGAGAAAAAAATGAAATTAATATAAAATGAATCAAATATTAAAAAATAAAATTCACAATAAAAAAAACTTTTCAATTTATGCTTTTAGTGATGCAGGTTAATAATTAAAGTAATAATCATCGTTCCTTCCCTCCGTAAGCCTCCCCTTTAATGAATTAGACTTTGCATTGCTATATTTAATAATTATTGTACTAGCATTTGCACCAAAAGGGTGCAAAGATATGTCAATATAAATGTAGATGAATATAGTGTGTTTTTCATTTTTTTACTGGGTTAAGTTCGTTTTTTACTTTTTTGAGACGGTAATGTGTGTTTCACTTTTTGACAAGTTTATAATTTATATCATGTGGTTGACGTTTTATACACTCATTAATTCTCAATTTTCCCTTTTTGATTAAGATAAATCAATAAGTAAATATTACCACTTAATATGAGGTGATGGGATAACATTAATATACAATTTTTTCATTAACATGTACCATCATGTGTATGGCGGAGATCATTAAAATATATTGAATAAATTTGAAGACAAAAAAAAAATTAAAATAGAAATTTTGCAATTACCTACAAGAGCCATAAAAATATTAGAAATAAATTGTAAAACCAAAAAACTATGATCATTCAGAAACAACTTTAAGATACAGACATTACTTAATATAGTTTGAATCAAGTTTGAAGGAAGAGAAAAATTTCTGAATTCATATTGCATAGAAACATTTTTGGGAATACGAGTTCATTTTTTTCATACCTTCACTTTTGGCATAAGATATTTTCACACCAAGTGTCCAAGCACACCCTAAATCTCATTGTCCAACAAACTACAACCCAACTCTTCCTTCTATGGAAATTTTACTATTTAATAATGACCTCAGCAGGGTTTAGCATTGGTTAGCAGGATTCTATAACATCTATTGGATATGTATTACAAACTCTATGGACTACATCACATAGGTTCAATTAGTATCAAGAGAAAAATGGCAACCATTACCTTCTAAGGAAAATTAACTGAATTGGACTCAAGCACACATGAGCAGAAACTCAAATGCTATCGTGGCTAACATGTTTAGCCACATGCAAATCAATAGCATCTAGATATATTTTTGCAATTACTCATAATGGTGGATAACTTTTAGTCCCTTGCAGACCATAAATGATAGTCTCCAGTAAGATAAACTATAATGATTGTTTGCGCTACCTGCCACTTTTAATGAATTTAAAACATCTCTTTCCACTTGATGAGAAACCGTTACTATAAAATTGGTTCAAATTACTGAATTAGTCCAAAATCTTCCCCATAAGAAGAATCACTAAAGAATAATAGCTTCTATTTTTAAAACACTTGTTTGCCAAGGATCCATTGCATAGTCATAAAACATGTTTGAAAAAACAAAAAAATGGAAAAAACATGGACCTTAAAGTACAACAAAAGAGAAAAATTTATAGAAATAAAAAAAAAACATGCAAAAAATAAGGTGGCATATATAGGGGAAAATGCAAATTAATTCAGATAATTATAAAAAATAAAAAAAAGTATTGAGATCATATACTTCAGTTATAGAAGACTTGAAAAGATCTCGACTTTCTAGGCAAAAAAAATTGGACTTGTCTCCTTAATAATCATATATTTGAGTTGTGAGGAGTCCTATGGCATATATTAGTTAGGGACTAAATGGAATATATATATATATATATATATATATTGAAAAATCAGGAGTTTTTTGTAACTATGAACCAGTATTTGAAAACCTTTAACTTAATACACTCATTGTCAATTCGACATAGATGCTTGGAAATGGAGTCACAATAAGATGCAGTTTTAACATATGTCTCGGTAAAACAAGCATATTATCTTCGATTACACAAAAATATGTTATCCAAAAACCAAAAAATGAATAACAAAAATGGTGAAATAAAAACAGAAATTTTAGCGAGATAGAAAGATACATTACCGCCATGTAGGAATGGATAATATTAATTACCTGATGAATCCTCAATTATATGAAGGATAGAAGGGGCACCATAATTCATTGCAATGGCATCAAGTGAGGGCATTGGATATGCTAATAGACCTAAACGATTTATTTCTGCCGAAATATTGGACTTATGTACAATCAAGGAATTGTACATCGAGGAGCCATTATCCCATGCCATAGATTCAAGTATTCTTTCCTCTAAATTTTTAAAATGTCATTTTAACTCTCTTGGAATATTTTCATCGTGCCTTACAAAACTCTCTATTACCTTGCTAAGATCAAATGTAGTTATTTCGACTCTGCTCTACATGTGGCAACCAAAACCTCGTAATACAACTTTAATGCTTCCATCCTACGTTGTGTTGACCATATGATATCCATCAAGGATGCACTACAGAGACTTCTAGCAACACATATTTCCCAAGGTGGACTACAAGGAAAAAATTATACTCATATTATTCTTCCTCGGTGACTATATGTGGTAATGTCCCTATCACACATTGAAATAAAATGGCCAAGCTATGAAGAAGGTTTTGGAGTATCTATTTTTTCATGTCTTCTAGTTTCTTATACGAGTGGAACTTTTCATATGAGTAGGTCAAAAGAATAAACAAAATTTAAACATAACATAAACAGCTCGAAGACAAAAATTTGCTAAAAAAAAAAAAAATTTAATACAAAGAGCCTAATTCAATTAAGAGATGAACATGCATTTACAAAATATACTTATCTGGAGCTTACCTCTTCTGCACCTTGATTTGATTTGTTGCCCTAGAAATTCCAGTCCTTTGCAACCCTTCACAACACATGATATATATTTTTCTTACCTTATAGGAGCTCGATATTGAATCTGGTGTATCTCTGTTATTTTAGATCCCCAATATGTGATTTTCAGTCTTGTATTAGTCCTCTGAGTCTTCTTTCCAATGCCACAAGTCCGACCCAATTTGGATTCTTATGCCCAATCTCTCACAATTCCCTAATTATGTATCATTTTAGTAGAGCGAAATCGTATGATGTGCCACAGTCACCTCTTTCCTCCTACTTCCGAAATTGATAGAAATAATACCGTAGTCCAGGTGCACTATCCGCCACTTATT
>JAXQQM020089956.1:0-35640 GCA_034641835.2 Pinus albicaulis | reverse complement strand
AAAAATAGCTAGTATAACTATTACCCTCGGAACTCACACAATTACAAGTCACAAGAACTTGGAAGTCATGGAAGCATTACTTCCAATAATTAGAAGTAATTATTGTGCAACTACATAATGCTACACTAAAAAAAATTAAAATATATGTTAATTAATAAAATAATATTGAAAATTTTATTGTCAAACAATTTTTTCCTAGGAATTTTGGTGGAATAGTTGTTATGGGACGACGGTACCATGGCATAATATAAGGAAGAAAGATGCTTCCACCTAGAAGCTTTTCTGGCCACCTTGCCATCACGTAAGACGAGGCGAAATTGGAAACTTAATGGATGTAATAGTAGCATAGACTTGTAGCATGTGAAAATTTGGCGAATCTATAAAGGTGTATTCATCTACACATTCGAGGACAAAGGGGATTAATCATGGATGGATATCAGGCGAGGCAATCCCATCATACCAAGAAGTGGAAAGAAAGAAATTTTTTGGAAAGAAAGAAGAATTTCATATCATTTATAGCAAGCTAACCATGGCACAGAGAAAACAACAGTATATTGTCTCATGTGATCGCACTAATTCATGGAGCGAAAGAGGCCAAAATATTTGATTATATTTGTCCATCTCAATGAATCTAGGCTTCTCTAACCTTTATGTGTAATCTCTCATAGCAGTTCCAACTCCCTCAAGTTTGGTTTCTTTGCACTTATGCCCTATAATTATGTCTCAATCATGCATTATTTATATTTTTTATTTATACTTCTTGTGCTCTTTTGGAATCTGCATTTCTCTCCCTTTGTTGGGTCTTGTGTATTTGGGAGGCCTCATTCCGCCTGAATCTCTATTAATCCCCCTTGAATTTTTTTTTCCTAGTTCACCTCTGATTCTGTCTTTGGTTCCCCTTCTCGCACTATGGAATTTCCCTCTCGACCAAGCCATTGCCTCATTTCTCCACTCCTTTGTTTTTTCTCATCTCTCCTTCTCCAAACCCTCCTTTGCTTCTCCATGTTTGTTCTCCATTCTACCAACTTTTTCCTCCCCCCCTGTTTACTCTATTGATTACATTGACCCCAACATGGTTAGGAACCATCTTTTTGGTCCCTCTCATTGCAACAAAAGGGGGAAACCTGGTCCTCCCCCCTCTTTTAATTTTGGTCCCACATCTCTTCAAGGTTCCCATGCACAACTTTCCGCCATGGTGGCAATAGAAATATATACGGATATCATCCATAAAATTGTCCAAAGCACAATATTTGACATGGAGGAGCATCTTAGGAAATCCAAAAGCTTCATTCCTAACACACACATGGACGGGGAAACTGGAGATTGGATCTCGAATGTAGGAAACTATACCATAGACAAAGCCTCTGCTTATATGCATATTTTCAACCTAGACTATCTCACATAAACTCTAATGGGAAGTGTCCTCATAAAAAGTGTTGAGAGACAAAAGGAAGTCATCATTTTTCTAATCTATCTTATGGAAAAAATGAACATCAACACGGAAATCACGCTCTTGACCAAGAGAATCATAGGAATAGATCCTTCCATGTCGATTACATAGGAAGAAACCAACAACTAGATCATGAGAACAATCCAACATAATGAAAGGAAACATGGAACATGATCATATCTACAATATAATTTCCAAAAGTGCAACAATGAATTTTAGTTTATGCAGTATTTTCTTTGCAGAAATTTTAACATTTGTTTCTTGTCAATTCAATAGATCATGAAAAATATGAACAATCATAAAATTTTGTGTTTATGCTCCTTGTCTGGTTTCCCTAGTGACACATCAATAGAGACAATCACTAATATGAATTTATGTTTTCTTCAGTAATATAAATTATTTTATTATATATATAATTTAAACAATTTTGTTTGAGGTAATTCTTATGAAAGAAAAAAATAATACACATTTAAAATATGTAAAAATTGATAGGATGGTTTACTTGTGATTTATATTTATATCAATATTTCAAATATGAGTATATAATTTAATTTATAAATAATGTTAAAGTATTCAAATTTGTTCTTGCGATTTATATTTATATCAATATTTCAAATATGAGTGTATAATTTAATTTATAAATGATGTTAAACTATTCAAATTTGGTGATTGCAATATGTAATGGAGATAAAAAAATATTCAATTATAGTAATTAAAAATCAATTCCTACTTGATATTTTTGTTTATTTGAAATATAAATCTTTAATATAAAAGACATAATTTAATAATTTAATTGATAAATAACTTCAAAATATTAGAATTCTCAAATAAAAATAAATTCTTAATTATAATAATAATTTAAATATAAACAAAACTATAATTTTTTAATAATATAAAAAAAGATATATATAGTGGTATTACTTGAATGATGATTGGCGAAAGAGGGTTTATCAACGATTTCAAATAATGATCTAAATAAATGAGCATGTTACATTTTCCTATCAAAGAGAAGCTTGCTTCATTACTTTATGGTGATATATGTTTTATATCACATTTATCGCATAAAAGTTTATTTTTATTATTAAAAAAATGATCAAATTTATGAGAAGCAATTGATAAGGTAGAAATTTGCATAAAATTAAAATTAAGAATATATTGATTTCAGTGTAATTAATTTCTATGTTCATGCTAGTTGGCCATTTCAAATGAATAATAGTAATAAAAAATTGAAGTAGGTTAATACATATTTAATATGCATTAATTCTAGTGTGATTAAATTAATTGATTGTATTGATTTTAAAAAGAAATTTAAAAACAAACAAATGTATTAGCAAAAAAATAGAGAAAATGATGAATGCTTAAAAGGCATATCAACAAAAACAAAACAAAACCAAAATAAAAATAAAAAACAAAACATATAACAACTAACCAATATAAAAAACAAAGCCCCAAAAATTCTACATGAAAAACTCTATAATGTAAAACATATCAAGGGATAATTATTTTAATACTTAGATTGATGTCTATCGATGTTTACCTAGTCATTTAATATGTGCTAATTATTTTTTATTTCAAATATTCATTTATTAATGATTTTATCAAATATATATATATTCTTCTTACGATTTGAACAAATAATTCCTTATTTCAACAAAATCTACTCAACAAAAATACCACGATAAGAAAAAAGTAAGAATTCGCACTAAGTGAACAGCCTTTCATGGTATGTGGAAATGAAGTTTACAAAGCTCATGGGCATACAATTCATAGACGTTTAGAATAATAATAACCATATCTTACAATAGTAATGTTTCTCTACTGTCATTGTAGTGTATGGTAATTATCTATTGAGTCTTATTCGTATTATCTATTGAGTCTTATTAGTTTGTTTTGAATAAACAAATTTATCTTAGTTATTTATAATTTTTTTTTTAGTTTGTTGGGGAATTTAAATTTTTATTATTTTTGTTATTAAACAATTCAAAATTCTTGCTCAGTGAGTTCTTGAGGCATGGTTTAGTAGCTTTATTAATTTTGTGTGATATTATTTTTATTCATTTTTATTTTGATTTTTTCATTTTTTCTAATTTCCATATGAATTATAGTTTTTTTTTTCTATATTTTCAATATAAGATGACTTATTATTATATTAAAAACATATTTTAATTATAAAAAATTATATATATTAATAAAAAAATAAAACACATACACATAAATAAAACAAGTGTAATATGTAACTTTGTTGTGTAGTACTTACTTCTTATGCAATAAAAAGTAATTGATAGCAAAAGATATTGTAACTAAGATAAAAAAGAAAGAATTCTACTATTGGAACTCATTGTTGGGATTTTTAAGGTGCTAGTGCATATTAATGTAATGCATATTAGTGCAATTCTCACTTGTGAATTAATAAATATAAACCTAAGTGTACTACATAATTTAAACTGCTATGGAAAAGCAACTACCTAGAATGCACTTTAAGATTTTTTAGTTATAAAAATACTCTCTAGAATGTGTTTTCTTGTAGTTTTTATTTAATTTTTATTATCTCACATAAAGTCTCCTAGAATGTGTTTCCCTTGTAGTTTTTATTTAATATTTAATATCTAACATAAAGTTTGGAAAGTAAATAAGTGAGATTGAAATTGGCAAAATGAAAAATTGTGACAGCCTCATTAAGAATTAACTAGCATTAACTAGTTAAAGACAATTTGTTTATTTTTATTTCCTGACAAGAAAGACTTTATTATTATGGTTTATGAAACAAATTACTATTTTATAATTGGTTATTAGATTAATATGAGGAACCAATTAATGAAAATAAAATCTTCTAAGTTGTTGGTAAGAGTTTCTCAGAATAGGGGGTGGTTGGGGACAGTTGGAAAAACAGTTACCCTCTCCTCTGAGGATAAAATTGGATCCCAGGAGAGGAGAGGGGGTTCTGTGAACCTTGGTATGAAGGGGAAAATATTTTCTAGAGCTAGGAGGACTAGTTAAAAGTACCTTTCTATAACCATTGTAAACCAAAATTTTTGCTTTTGATTGGATTGGCCTTCCAGAGGTCACAACAGAGGAATTCCACTGTTAACCTGTGGCACCGACCGGAATTCTGGAGCTAGGGGGCAAGAGGAGGACGTCATAGCCTCCCTTGATGGTTGGGAGGACCAAAGTTTGAAGAATTAATTCTTTTCCAGATAAGTATGCAGAAATTGTCTATAAAGAACTACAGGTTTAAATGAAGGCATTAGGTTGTTTAATGTTTGACTAGCTAAACATTGTTTTATGAAGGGTTTGGTTATCGAAGTTTTGTTAAGGGTCTAGTATGCATTCTTTCTATATAAGAATTTATTATTTGTACTTACTGGAATTAGTACCCAGTGTAGAGGAAGGAAAGATCTGGTTGTTATATTTCCTTTTTAACCAAGTTATAAGGTTCGAGGTATGATTCTGCAAGTGTTTGTTTTTAAAATATATATATATATCTAGAGTCTTTATGCTTCTACAGGAGCAAAAATTATCGGTTAAACAGAATCAAGAACTCACTGTCTGAACAATTATTGAAAATACCCAGTAGGAAGCAAATATTAGAACGAAAAGTATAAATGGCGAAGAATGCATGTAGTAATAATCATTAACATTATAATATTTGTATGTCGTTCCTATAGTAAATAATAGCAAGGAAGGCTAGAGCTTGAGGTGCAGGGTTCGGGCCGAAACCCTACATGGCCCCCTGCTCCTTCGGAAAATAACACAGAAAACTATACACTGTCTTTTTTTTAACAATGGACCAGTCACCGCAAAGGAAATCTAAGTCGAAATTGAGTAGTAGTAAGAATGACAGTGTGTGATACACTATAATACACTACTTTGAGATAGGAAATAGAAAATCCTTTAACAAAAAATCTAGAAAACAACTTCGCGAAAACATGCACAGCGAGAGAAAATTCTAGGTACAGAACAATCATTTGCATAAATGGAGAGATACATTGTTTATAAGTACTAAACGATAATCATGAATTTTTCTTGAAAAAAAACATAAGAACCTTTGATGAATGTCGGGTGCAGCCCCGTATACGATAAGAACTTATACGCCTCATGCAATGTAATATTCAACCATATTCCTAACAAGACTGTAAGTAATAAGTGGTGGCAAAGGATGAAATTTGCGGCAAGCTTACAGTTCAAACTAGATAGTGTTATTCAAGCTAAACTGTAATAAAATTTCATACAAGATATGGCGAAGGCATAAATTATTAATTCATAGATAAACATAAACAACATCAAAACGGCACTATAGACTCAGAGCCATAAAAACAAAGGCCGAATAGACTTTCAAGGCCTCGCATAATAAATAGACCATTTTGATCCCAGAGCATAAGGGTTAATGGTGGCACAATAAACTACTTAATAACTGATTTAAACTTTCTTTTATATTATATATTTGTGACAAATTTCTAAAACCCTAAGCTGGGTAGTATGAAAAACCCAGTATCTTCCTTTGAATACCCTTGATAAAATGGCTACCAAATTCTCATTGCATTACAGTGTACCTGTGGATGGGAGAAACAAGTTCATCCATGTCAAGAGATTGAGCCGTGAAAGGCTGGAGGAAGGGTTTGGGTGAAAATCCCACTAACCTGCAAGACAAGGAGAACAAACCCTATTAGAAAAAAAGACGAACTAACATGACAGGATAACGCTTAGCGACAAAGTATCTCTCCTTAGAAAAGAAGGGGGTCGAACCAAAACCTATCTAGATGATGCTTGAGGAGATTACCTGTATGGTTCGCTTCCCATCCGACCTGGAATCTGTAAAAGAAATGGGTTATGGGTGAGTAAAATCTGCCTGGAACCCAAAATCATAAATCTTGCAACCAGTAGACAAAAAAAGACCTGAACAGAAATAAACCGAAAGGCAGAGTACCTTTCTCCATGATTCGCCTAAGGTTGTCGAAGGGTTTAAACTCCGCGAGTAGGTAAGAAGCCAAAACTCGCTACCAAAATAATAACTTTGTGTGAGAACTAAAACCCAGAAAATCAAAGAAGAGATCGGCGCATAAAAATTGTAACAAAGCCGAGGTAGAGTGGGGTTGCCGAACGAAAGGAGCTTACCTTTAAGACCAAAAGCATGACAGAGAAATCAACAAGGAGCTGCATCCCGCTAGCTCGCCATGGAGGGGAGATACAACTACGAGGCCATTGAACTAGAAGAAGACTCCAGACCACTTTCCCTCGTATTTTCCGTGGAAATCGAGGCTTGAACCTATAGCTGGGATAAAATCTCATTAATAAATGTGCATCAGTGATCGAATCGACAGACTTGAGTGTTAGAATAATATTCAAGGATAAGTATTATATTAACAATTTGCAGACTAATTATATTTCTATGTATTGAATGAAAAGACATATAAAGTGTGCACATGAGAGCCATAGCCGAACATGGGTTTTAGATAACCACAAGTTAAATCCATATTAATGATGCCAACTCAGAATTTTGGATTTGCTGTATATATGTATGTATAGTACTTAAGACTATAATTCGACTTGGGTGACGATGATAATTCTAATGTACTACTGTAATATGATTTTGGAGAATTTTTTTTTATGAGTGTAATTTTTTTGGTTAGTGAACGTGACAAGTGGTATCAAAGCCGATTGCTACACTGGAATTCTAAGGGTCTGCTAACATTGAAGTTGTGTATGTGTTTAGTTCACTGAGAGAAAGTGAGAGAAATGACAGACATCACAGCGTCTCAGTCACAACCCGAGTAAACTCAAACTCCAACAGTTATGAATCCAGAAATGTGGGTTCAATTAACTGTGGAACAACACCAAAAGACAATTCGATTGCTTGAAGAACAACAAAATCAAACTGCATTTTACTAAATACAATACAGCAACTACAAGAAGAAATGATAAGGGTCTGGAAGGACAATGAGAGGTTGTTACAAGATCAAGAAAAGATTCTGAAAAGTTTGTTTGATAAACAAAGTCAGGAGATGGGACACCCCAATGCTGAAAAAGAATTATCAATGGAACAGGAAGAGCAAAAAACCAAGAACAACACTACAGGCAGGACTGAGAGGAGTCCCTCCCAGAAGATCAAAAATAGAATGTAATGTCGAATGGCAGAAATGTGCAATTTGTCCCACTCAAATAAGATCTCAAAAGGTAGCGAACCCACAGGGGAATTTGGAACAAGCCACCAGCCAGCTTGGATGGTGAGGCAGTATGAGGCAATCAAGCTCCTGTTAATAAATATAAATAAGTACTTCAGTGTATGAATATAGGAGCAATCGAAGGCTAGATTGTCTGGGTGCATACCTAATATAGAGACAATCATAGAGGAGGTGAAGAATGTCTGCAGACGATGAACGAGATATTACATATAACTGCTTGTGAAAGACTTTTACTGACAAGTACTTGGACAGAAAGACGCGTGATGGGCCAAGGAATTCCATGATCTTCGGTTGGGCCAAATGACCATGGACGATTATGTCACAAAATTTACTTCCCTGTTACGTTATGTTCCTTATCTCCGAGAAGAAAAAGCCAAGGTGTAGAGGTTCTTGAGTAGTTTACCTACTCACATGAGAGAACGTATAGAATTTGTTAACCCCCAAACTATGGATGAGGCTATCTGTAAAGCACGAATGTGCTATCAGCAAAACAAGGCCGAGGGTGAAGGTGGGAAAAGCTGGTAGCCAAAGAAAAATCAGAAAAATCACTCTACTTTCAAAAGCGGTAAAAGTAGCAACTTTAAAGGCTCAACACAGAACACTATTAGCAAGAAGTTTGGTAAAAATCATCAATGGAACAAGTGGCCAGTGGAGGAAAAACCCATAGAAGCGTCAAGCAAACCAGATCAGGGGCAAAATTCTAAACCTCCCCTACAGTGATGGGACTGTGGGGAAGCTCATTAATACAAAAAATGTCCCCAACGGAATAAAAGTGAAACTATAGCAAATCTACAGGAGGCATCTATGGTAGGGGACGTGGCGCATAACATACCTCACATGAATGCAGCCTTGGAAGATCGACAAGCCAATTTTTAGCCCACAATGATCGAGCTAGAAGGTACTTTACTAACTAAACCTGTTTCAATTTTGGTAGATCCTGGAGCAAGTTTGAGTTATGTAAGTCCCAAGTTAGTGGAAATGTGTAACTTAAAGGAACAGATATTTAAGAATTCTTGGCTAGTACAGCTAGCTACCAGGGAAAAACGAAAGGTAACGGCTAAAGTTCCTATCTGTGTGCTGAAAGTGGTTGAACAACAGCTATAGGTGGATATAAATGTCTTACCACTTGGATCTTATGATGTATTATTGGGTATGGACTGGTTGGAAAAGCACTAGAACCTAGTGGACTGTAAAGAAAATATTATCTACTTCATAATGTAAGATGGCATGCGAAAATAAATTCAAGGAATTAAAAATCCTGTACAATTACGACCAATAACAACATCCCAGCTGGGTAAGTGTATTAGAAAGGGATGTCAATTGTATGCAATACAAGTAGGATATGCTGACTCCAAGGAAAAGGCTCCAATAATGGAAGATATTCCTATAGTTCAGGAATTTCTGGATGTATTTCCAGAAAACATTCCTGGTTTACCACTCAAGAGGGATATTGACTTTACTATTGAATTGCTGCCAGGAGCCTCTCCAGTGTCAAGAGCCCCTTATAGATGAGTGTACTAGAATTAATAGAGCTGAAGATACAGTTACAAGAGCTGTTAGACAAAGGCTATATCCGCCCAAGTGTGTCTCCTTGGGGAGCACCAGTCCTTTTCGTTAAGGAAAAAGACGAAACCTTACGCATGTGTATGGACTACAGGCAGTTTAATAAGCTAACTGTTAAGAACAAATAGCTGTTACCCAGAATCGATGATTTATTTGATCAAGTGAGAGGGGCTAAGGTATTCTCTAAGATAGACTTAAGATCCGGATATCATCAAAGTCATATTAAGGATGAGCATATTTTTAAAACAACATTCCGTACTCGATATGGACATTATGAATTCGTGGTGCTGCCCTTTGGATTGACAAACGCACCAACCACCTTTATGAGGCTGATGAATGGCATATTTCATCATTTTTTGGATAATTTTGTACTTATTTTCATAGACGACATACAGATATACTCAAAAAGTGGGGAGAAGCATAAAGAACATTTGATAATAGTTCTGGAAATGCTGAGAAAGCATCAACTTTATGCTAAGTTTAGCAAGTGTGATTTCTTTAAATCAGAAATCCAATACTTGGGACATGTTATATCAGCTGAAGGGATAGTTGTTGATCCCGAAAAGATCAAAACTATTATGGAATGGCAAGTTCCTCAGAATGTGGCGGACATTAGATCATTTATGGGTCTAGCTGGGTATTATAGAAGGTTCATAGAAGAGTTTTATAAAATTGCTTTCCCCATCACATCTTTGCAGAAGAAAGGCAAGCCTTTCAAATGGATGATTGAATGTCAAAACAACTTTGAAAAGCTGAAACAACTCCTATCTACAACTCCAGTGCTAAAGGTAGCTGACTCGGAAAAATACTATGAGGTCTGTACTAACGCAAGCAAAGAATGAGTTGGTGCGATATTAACTCAAGAAGGTAAAGTGATAGCCTACGAGTCTAGGAAGCTGAAAGAACATGAACAGAAATATTATGCATATGAATTGGAGCTTACAGCAGTAGTGCATGCCCTCTGAGTATGGAGGCATTATCTGTTGGGTAAAATATTTGTACTTAAAACGGACCACAGCAGCTTAACTAATTATTTTAAGCAGGCAGATTTAAATTCTAGACAGGCAAGGTGGAGTGCCTTTTTGAGTGAATTTGATATAGACATACAACATGTTAAGGGGAAGGAAAATAGAGTTGCATACGTGTTAAGCAGAAAACTGCACGGTATTTTTGCCCTATACTTTAATCAGATAGAAAGCCAACTGCTGGAATAGTTAAAAGAAGAAGCACTGAAAGACCCAGAGTATAAATTCTTGTGGCAGCAAATGGAGGATGATAAGAAGCATGGCAAGACATCAAAGTATGGAAGGAACGAAGATCAGGTGTTGACCTTTCGCGGAAGAATCTATGTGCCTAATTGTGCGGGTCTTAAGGAGTTAATCTTTAATGAATTCCATCGCGGCAATTACATTGGCCATCTAGGATATCAAAAGATGCTCACGGCAATAAGAAAGGTATATTATTGGCCAGGTATGCGTAAGAATATTGCAGAATATATAAGCAAATGTTTGGAATGCCAGCAGGTTAAAGTGGAGCATCAGCACCCTACAGGGCTATTGCAGCCCATACCCATTCCTGAGTGGAAGTGGGAAGTTATCTCCCTAGATTTCATCACGAGTTTACCCCGAACAAAGAGGAAAAATGATTCAATCATGGTAGTGGTGGACAGATTAAGCAAATTTGCCCATTTCATACCTATACAATCTACCTACAAGACGGTACAGAATGCAGATATATTCATGAAGGAAATTTTTAGATTGCATGGCATACCGAAGACTGTGATTTCAGATCGGGATGTCAAGTTTACATCCGCATTTTGGAAAACTTTGTTTTCTGGTTTGGGAACACATATACACTTTAGTACTGCCTATCATCCTCAGACGGATGGGAAAACAGAGTAGGTAAACCAAGTTCTAGAAGACATGTTGTGCATGTATGTGATGCAGCATCCAGCCAAGTGGGAAGACTACCTGCACCTTGTGGAGTTCGCATATAACAATGGGTATCAGGAATCTCTGAAAATGAGTCCCTTTGAAGCATTATATGGTAGGCAATGTCGTACACCTATAAACTGGAGAAATCTTGAAACAAAATTATTGTTGGTACCTGAAATGTTGGCTGAAATGGAAGCTGAGGTAAAAATAATAAGGCAGAATCTGAAGATTGCACAAGATAGAAAAAATATTTTTGCACACAAGAAAAGGTCCTACCGTGATTTCAGGGTAGGGGACCATGTATACGTAAGAATTAAGCCTAAAAGAAGTACCATGAGGTGGACCTCTTGTGCCAAACTGGCTCCCCGGTACTGTGGACCTTTTGAAATATTAGAAAGGGTGGGACTGGTAGCCTATATATTGGCTTTTCCCAGCCATATCCGAGTACACAATGTGTTCCATGTATCCTTGTTGAAGTGATATGTACATGATGAAAAACATGTAATTCATTGGCAGAATGTTCAGGTAGGAAGAAGGGTAGAAAAGAAAGTCCTAACTTGAAGTTTGAATAAATTTAAGTGTACTGATTTGAAAACACTTTTGTTCTTTTCAAGTAGAACTGGACGGAGAGTTTCTGGTAGAGCCGCAATGCATACTTGATCGAAGAGAGATTGAACTTCGCAAAAGAATAGTTATCCAGGTGAAAGTGCACTGGAATCACTTTGGACCAGACGAAGCTACTTGGGAGGATGAAAAATTTATGCAAGAAGCCTACCCAGAGCTCTTTGAGGAGATGGGTTGAAACACCGAGGATGGTGTTACTTCCAAGGGGGGGAGATGTGACAGCCTCATTAAGAATTAACTAGCATTAACTAGTTAAAGACAATTTGATTATTTTTATTTCCTGACAAGAAAGACTTTATTATTATGGTTTATGAAACAAATTACTATTTTATTTTTGGTTATTAGATTAATAGGAGGAACCAATGAATGAAAAGAAAATCTTTTAAGCTGTTGGTAAAAGTTTCTCATAATAGGGGGTGGTTGGGGACAGTTAGAAAAACAGTTACCCTCTCCTCTGAGGATAAAGTTGGATCTCAGGAGAGGAGAGGGGGTTCTGTGAACCTTGGTATGAAGGGGAAAGTATTTTCTAGATCTGGGAGGACCAGTTGAAAGTAGCTTTCTGTAACCATTGTAAACCAGAATATCTTCTTATGACTGGATTGGCCTTCCAAAGGTCATAGTAGAGGAATTCCACTATTAACCCGTGGCACCGACCGGAATTCTAGAGCTAGAGGGCAAGAGGAGGACGTCATAGCCTCCCTTGATGGTTTGGAGGACCACAGTTTGAAGAATTAATTCTTTTCCAGATAAGTATGCAGAACTTGTCTATAAAGAGCTACAGGTTTAAATGAAGGCATTAGGCTATTTAATGTTTGACTATCTAAACATTGTTTTCTGAAGAGTTTGGTTATCGAAGTTCTGTTAAGGGTATGGTATGCATTCTTTCTATATAATAATTTATTAGTTGTACTTAGTGGAATTAGTACCCTGTGTAGAGGAAGGAAATATCTGGTTGTTATATTTCCTTTTTAACCAAGTTATAAGGTTCGGGGTACGATTCTGCAAGTGTTTGTTTAAAATATATATATATATATATATATATATATATATATAGAGAGAGAGAGAGAGAGAGAGAGTCTTTATGCTTCTACAGGAGCAAAAAGTATCAGTTAAACAGAATCAAGAACTCACTGTCTGAACAGTTATTGAAAATACCCAGTAGAAAGAAAATATTAGAACGAAAAGTATAAATGGAGAAGAATGCATGTAGTAATAATCGTTAACATTATAATCACTGTATGTCGTTCCTATAGTAAATAATAGCGAGCAAGGCTAGAGCTTGAGGTGCAGGGTTCAGGCCGAAACCCTACCCGGCCCCTTACTCCTTAGGAAAATAACACAGAAAACTATACACGGTCTTTTTTTAAACGGTGGACCGGTCACCGCAAAGGAAATCTAAGTCAAAATTGGGAAGCTGTAAGAATGACAGTGTGTGATACACTATAATACACTACTCTGAGACAGGAAATAGAAAATCCTTTAACAAGATATCTAGAAAACAACTTTGCGAAAACATGCACAGCGAGAGCAAATTCTAGGTACAGAATGATCATTTGCATAAATGGAGAGATACATTGTTTATAAGTACTAAACGATAATCATGAACTTTTCTTGAAGAAAAACAGAAGAACCTTTGAAGAATGTCGGGTATAGCCCCGTATACGATAAGAACTTAAAGCAGTCAATGCAATGCATATTCAACCATATTCCTTGCCAAGACTGTTAGTGTGTGGAAAAGGATGAAATTTGCGGCAAGCTTACAGTTCAAACATAGATAACAGTGTTATTCAAGCTAAACTTGTAATAAAATTTCATACGAGACAAGGCGACAAGAAAAATAAACGCTACAGAACTATACATAAACATAAACAGATCAAAAAGGCACCATAATTTCAGGGTTTCATAAAAACAAAGGCCGAATAGACTTTCAAGGCCTCAGCCATAATAAATAGACCATTTTCACTGTTAATGTTTATAAGCATTGCAAGTAATAATAGAAATTGCTGATCAACTGTATCGAAACCCTATTACATTATACAATAATATTTATGATTCAAAGTTCTAAAACCCTAAGCCAGATAGTATGAAAATATCAGTATATTCCTTAAATATCCTTGACAAAATGGCTACCAAATTCTCGTTACATTATAGTGTACCTATGGACGGGAGAAACAAGATCAGCCGTGTCAAGGGTTTGAGTCGAGAAAGGCTAGAGGAAGGGCTTGGGTGAGAACCCACTAACCTGCAAGAAAAGGAGAGCAAACCCTGTTAAAAATAAAGAAGACGAACCACATGATAGGTAACGCTTGGCGACAGGGTTGCCTCCCTTAGAAAAGAAGGGGGTCGAACCAAAATCTATTTGGGCAGCGTATGAGGAGCTTACCTGTAGGGTATGCATCTCGTCAGACCTGGAACTATAAAAGAAATTGGATATGGGTGAGTAAAATCTGAACTCGAGATCATAATTCTTGCAAACAGTAGACAAAAAAAGACCTGAGCAGAAGTAAAACGAAAGGCTGAGTACCTTTCTCCATGAATTCGCCCAAGGTTGTCGAAGGGGTTAAACTTTGTAGGCAGAAAGAACCCAAAGCTCACTGCTAAAAAAAACTCTGTATGAGAGATAAAACCCAGAAAAACAAAGAAGAAATCGGCGTATAACAATTGTAACAAAGCCGAGGTAGATTGGGGGTTACCGAACGGAAGGAGCTCATCCTTTAAACCAAAAGCATGATGGAGAAATTATCAAGGAGCTGCATCCTATTAGCACGCCATGGAGGGGAGAAACAACTGCAAGGCCATTGAACTGGCAAAATACTCCAGACCACTTTCCCTCGTATTTTCCGTGGAAATCGAGGCTTAAAATACATCTGTCTCGGTAGTAAATCGCTATGTACAATGACACAACGAGAATTGGCAACTACGCCTCGATGGAAAGAATTTTCATGCCAAGTGTCAAAACCTTACCCGAGTTGCAGTTTGACATTTAAGAAAATCCGTGAATAAAATCTCGTTAATAAGCGTACATCAGTGATCGAATCAATAGACTTAGGTGTTAGATTAACTTCCAGGCATAAGTACTATATTAATAATCGGCAGACTAATTATATTTCTATGCATTGAATGAAAGGACATATAAAGCGCACACATGAGAGCCATAGCCGAGCATAGGTTTTGGTTAACCACAAAGTTTAATCCATATTAATGATGCCAATGCAGAATTACGGGTTGTTGTATATTTGTTTGTAAAGTACTTAGAACGATAATACGACTTGTGTGACGATGGTAATACTGGCGTACTGATATAATATGTTTATGGAGAATTTTTTTTTTATAAGCGTAATTTTTGGTTAGTGAATGTGACAAAAATATAGCAATAACTATCACCTACAACACTGCACTTAATAACCATAACTTTTTGTGAAAGTAAACTATCTTCATACAACTTATTTTTTGCAACAAAAAGTAGAACATTAAACCTAAATTAATAATGTCATTATATTGATATTAGTTCATCTTTGACATATATAGTT
Organism: Pinus albicaulis; assembly: GCA_034641835.2. NCBI lineage: Eukaryota > Viridiplantae > Streptophyta > Pinopsida > Pinales > Pinaceae > Pinus > Pinus albicaulis. The sequence continues at coordinate 20,360 of JAXQQM020089956.1, read as the reverse complement.
AACTTGTTATATTATGCATACAAGTATATTTAAAACAAATGAAAATTTCAATAAAATATCTTATGGTTAATTTTGTTGAAAGAATTTGAAATTTGCTTATTTTTTAATTGGCGTAGTTTAACTTATAGAGGAAATGAGTTTTTTAGAACATTTTATCTTGTTAATTTTAATCAAAATTAGGCCTAGATTTTCAAAAACTTGAGTTTAAATTGTTTAATATGTATAATTCTAATGCCTCGAGGGTGGTGCAGTGAAGCATTCAAAAATTTATTTTAAACAACAACAAAATTTTTGAAATTGATTGCCAAATTTTAGTGAATTCTAGGAAAAAAAAACTATTTCACCATATTTTTAATTTGCTTATCTATTAAAAAAAATATGTATTTTCTTTTAAATAATTAATATATAATATTTTCAAACTTACTAATATATCTTATGTAATAACGATTTATAATTTATAAAAATATTGATTTTTAAATTATTCATTATACATGAAATAAAATAATATGTTAGATTTTTTTTTATAAAATTAAAGTATTTATTTGAACGGTTAAATACCAGTTTATTTATAAATAATAAGTATTTTAAAAATTAATTTTATATTTATTTATTTAAAATCCTTTACTCCATAATCAAATGTTATATTATTTTGATTATTTCAAATCAAAACTAATCAAAACATTTATATGAAATGTAATATTAAATATATATGTTATACGATAATATTATTGTAAAGAAATTTGGTTTTAATGATTTGGTAGCCTAAGTCAAAATTAAAAGGTATTTATTTGAAATATACTTAAAAACAATGATGATCAGTAGGCGTATTTGTATGGTTTCACTTCATAGAATATTCTCGAATACAAAAATCCTGCGTTCCTAAACCAGTACACTGGCAACACTAATGCAATCATGATTCAGTCTATATCATTCTACCTTAATATAGATGTGAAATCCAAAAAATATATATCAGATGTGTATCAATATATACTTGATATATTGCACAGGACTAAAAAATTCACCTTATTCAGCCCTAATAAATTTAAAAACTGTTTATTAATAATTTTAAACAATATAATTAATATAAGTACAAATTATTATTTGTAGTGAAGTTGAATTGATGGGAGTACTCAATGTCAATGTTCATTGATTATGGGTGATAACTTTAATTAATTGTATAGATATTTGGTGATGTGAGGGGAGATTTTTTTATTGTTGGGCAAGGACTATTACTAATTATTGTATTCGTTCCATACATTTATCAAAAAATCATCATAAACCATAAAAAAGATGCAGATAAATAGCTTATATTAAGTTATATAAATATGTCTAAAATGGACCTATATATTGATTGGACCAACAATTGTCAAACACTAAGCTTTAACATCACAAGTTGACAAGACATATTGTTCCAACTACCTCTAGTGTTGAATTACCAATTAAGTCAAATTGCACTACAAAACATTTCATTGATTCCTATCCAAGAGTACACATATCCCATCAAACAATCACCCATTGATTTCCATTGGAGAAACACATACCATTGTTGGGTAATACCTGCACAAGAATAGGTGAAATGTGTGTCAGCCATATCTACATCTGTGTTTAACCATTCAACCCGTTGAAGACAATAAATGGCACTATTCACTTCAGGAATTAGTTTAGAGGATTCAATAACTGACACCAACCCTTTCAATTCAATTAATAAACACAACAAAACCTTTCAATTCAGGTATTAAACACGGAAAAACACAAGGAGCAACCATGAAAACTTATCACCCATTGGATCATGTACAAATCAATCTAGAACACACATTTGAATTTGGGATATGGAAATTCGTGCCAATCTTCCCTACCAATTAAATTCTATATCACAAAACTATAAAGAATCAACCCTTGTTGTTTCTCATTTGAAACATTCATTCTACTCATCAGTTGTTGCACACATACAATCAGAGTATTAAGATAGTGTTACATTCATTCTATTCATAACCTGCTGGAGACATACAGGTTTTTGTTGAATAATGTTGTTATATTGATTACTTTATCATTATTTTAGTTGAGAAACAAGGGTAAATTAAAGCCATTTTTAAATGAATAATGATACCAATGTCTATGTCTATTTATCACTTGTATATGCTTATTAGAAAATGTCTTTTAATTATTAGATTATCAAACTAAGACGAGATAACTACAAGATTGCAAGAGCATAACTACAAGGAATTAGACAAATGAGATGCAACAAACAATCATGTATTAGATATGAACTTGCTTATATTCTCATACTTTAACTTGTGAATCTTAACATTTTATTAAATTGAGTGTGTAACCTTACTCTCTTAACTCTATATCTTATCTAAAATTATTGGCTAGTGGCATCACTCAAGTTCTCTTGTGACTACAGGGATCAGGTTTTCTTGAATCATCTCGTTTTTTTCAGGTTTTTTCAAGGATTTTTAGAAGTTTGAAACCTCTCTATGGCCAACGTCGCATTTCCTAAAGTTTCCTATGGCTTCTACACTTTGGTCCTATAAAGGAGAAATATATAAGGCTTCATTCTTTCAAGCTATTATTGTAATTTCACTTGTGAATATTAACATCATATTACAACGAGTGTGTAACCTTACTATCTTCACGCTATATCTTATATGAAATTATTGGCTAGTGGCATCGCTCAAGTAGATTTGTGATTGAATACAGGGCTCGATTTTTCTTGAATCATCTCCCTTTTTCAGTTTTTTTCAAGGATTTTAGAAGTTTGAAACCTCTCTATGGTCATTTCCTCCTTTCCTAAAGTTTCCTAAGGCTTCTATCCTCACAGCCTACAAAAATCAATCAAGTAAACCCCACAACCATGCAAGAGAAAGCTAGAAATTGTGTACAAAGATGGAGTGTTGATAACGAAGGTAGAGCTCATAATTCCATAGATAGATAGATAGATGGAAAAAATTCATATGAAGTTCGATACATAGAGAATAAACATGATAATGAGAAAAGGACCACAATGATACAAGGAGATAACTCAAAAAATTAAGCTATAGTCACTAAGACAATTGAACAAGGCAAGAACTTGATGATGTAGAACCTATGGCAAGTAGCTTCCTATGACAATAAGAAATAATACATCTAGACAATCAAAGGATTTGTAGGGTTGCAAGGCACAAACTACCTACACAGCATGACCCCCTAAAATCCCACAACACAGTGAGATCGACCCAAATATACACAAACAATATTAAACTTAAAAATATTATACCATATGAGTTACTCCATTTTGATTTCTCTTTCAATAAAAAATACAAACTTGACTAATCTCGTATAAAAGAAAAAGAAAACATGTACAAATATTACAAGAAACCACCAAAACGTACTAGTATAGACCAAGAACTTTGTTTTCTATAAAAATTATATACATTTGTAAGAATAACAAATCTGAAGAAAAGAAAACACTCCAATCATCAATAACACGTAGTATACCTTAGAAGATCCTCACAGCCTAGACAAATTAATCAAGTAAATCCCACAACCATGCAAGAGAAAGCTATAAATTGTGTACAAAGCTAAAATGTTGACAGTGATGGAAGAGGTCATAATTCCACAGATAGATATATAGATGGACACAAGTCATATGAAGTTCCAGACATATATAATACACATGATAACGAGAAAACGACCACAATGATGCAAGGAGATAACTCAAAACACTAAGCTACAGTCACTAGTACAATTGAACAAGGCAAGAACTTGATGATGTAGAATCTATGGAAAATAGATTCCTATGAAAACAATAAAAAATACATCTATAAAATCAAAGGATTTGTAGGGTTGCAAGGCACAAACGACCTTCATAGCATGACCCCCTAAAATCCCACAACAAAGTGAGATCGACCCAAGTATACACAAACAATATTAAACTTAAAAATATGATAGCATGTAAGCTACTCCACTTGGATTTATCTTGCAATAAGAAATAAAAACTTGAATAATATCATATAAAAGAAAAATAAAACCTGTACAAATATGACAAAAAACCACCAAAACGTACTAGTATATACCAAATACTTTGTTTTCTATCAAAAGTTTATACATTTGTAAGGATAACCAATCCGAAAATAAAATAAAAATTAAAAAAAAACACCCCAATCATCAATAACATGCAAAAGACCTTCTAATATCCTCACATCCTAAATAAATCAATCAAGTATATCCCACAACAATGCAAATAGAATGATCAGGTGCTTAGTGTCATGCTAAAAAATGGAAGTTCTCAGTATCGACCGAAACTTGAACGACTGCGAAGCGCTCATCGCCAGGAATCCAACGCAATTCATTTCATCGAAAAATAACTCCGTATGAGGAAGATAGAGTCTGTTGTTCATTTTCCTAAACATCTAAATTTTGTTTTCAGAAGTGATAGAATGTGACATGGCAGCTTATTCCGCAAAAAAATAATATTCTAGGAATATTCCTTCATTTTACTTAATGACACTATGACAAGTGTCACTTCGTTGTTGGTGGCTGAGTGGGATATTTTTTGTGTTTTTATTGGTTTGGGAGAGAACCAATGGCATGAGGAAACATAGCTAGCCCGGAAGCTACCACGTGCCCCCTTCCACGGTCCAAATTCCAACTAATTCAAAGGTCAAGTTTATTATATGGTCGGAGGAATATATATGTATGTTTGAATGTCAAATTAGTGCGAAAAATTTTATACATAGGCGGAAGGGCAGAGGTAAAGGTTGACCCCGCGACCTTGCCCACACCAACACAATGGTTTACCAAAACACCCAGACCATGAGACTTAACAATGTATGTTGTTGGGTTATATTTATTCTAATGCGGCTACACAGTTGGACGGAGGAGGGGGCCAGCCCCGCAGACCAACCCCCTCATACATAGGACCATATGCGAAGACCAATGGAAAATACTAATGCAAAATATGCGGATTTAAGTCCTTAAACCACATTTAATAACCAACTAATCCATGTTTATGCGCTAATCCACAACTTAAAACGGATTTGGTTAAGAGCGCCATTAGCGCGCTAATATATAGTTAAAGTCCCACTTAACTTAAGTAATCCGAGTTTAATTCAGTGATGGAGATGGTGGAGCCGGCCAAATTTGGCATTGCCTCCAAAATTAGCGAAGTTGAAGAGTTAGGATTTCTATGACCTAACTAAGAGAGTTAGGATCCTCTTTGAAGAGAGGAGAACTAGGATGGTTGAAGGGAATTCTAAGTCTCCACATGGAGACAGAAGTTTAGAAGGAAAAAAGGATGAAGGGAAGGATTAAAAGGGAAGTGAAGGAAATCCTCCTCCATCTCCACCATATTCATCATAATCCTCATCATCACCACCATCATCATCTTCCACTTCCATAGCCAAAACCACCCATACTCACTCAAAAGACTCGAAAGGAAAAACTCCCTTACTCAAACATGATGTCAAATTTGATCTTCCAATGTATAATGACAAAGTGAATGCAGAGAAGTTGGATAATTGTATTCATCAATTGGAGGTTTATTACAGAATTCTGAACCTTCAAGAAGATGACATGAAGATTCAATTGGATTTTCTTGAGGATGGAGGGATCAACACTTTTATGGTTGGAAGAAAGGACTCAAGAAGGGATTAAAAACCATGGTAATATCTCATTTTCTTGGTCAAATTTTATTTCTGCCATTAAAAGGAAATTTTATCCTCTATCTTACATGCAAAAATCCATTATGGACTAGCATAATTTTAGACAATTGAAAGGGAAAAGTGTACAAGATTATACTCATGAATTTACTAGAAGAGCTCTTATTTTGGGTGTTAATTTGTGTTCTTAAGAAAATTTGTTAAATTATATTTGGGGTATGAACATTTACCTTAGACATACTATTCTTATGTTCAATCCCACAAACTTAGATGAGGTTTGCATTCAAGCCACACGTCTAGAAGCAAGAGGGAAACATAGTGTAGATGAGAAAGGTGGTAGTTTCATTCAGTAAGAGTGTAAAGGAAAGGGCAAGTTTAATGGAAGAGGAAAGAGAAATAGCTCCATCAAAAAAGAGAAAGAGAAACTCAAATGTAAACATTTTTCAAAGAATGGCCATGACAAATACTGTTGTTGGAAACTTCATCCAGAGTTGAAGCCAAACAAACTTAAATCCAAAGAGAAGGGAAAACTATTGCAATCATTGAACATGAATTAGGTTCAGATTCAAGAGATGAAACCAAGATTACAACAATAGGTTTGAAAGGTAAGAACATAGCAAGCACTAGTTCTTCAAGTTGTTCCAATGTAACCCAAGATGAAGATACAGGAATTGAACTCTTTCATATTAGAGTCGTTTCTAAACATACCAAGATAGACACGTTATTTGATAGTGGTTCTCAAGCTAATTTGATTTTCGAAGACTTAGTTAAGGAGATAAAATTTGAAACTATTATACATCGAAGACCTTATCCTTTAGGGTGGATATGCAAGAATGCAAAATTGCAAGTAACAAAGAAGTGCATTCCAAGGTTTTCAATCAATTCAAACTTTCTTGACAAAGTTGAACTTGATGTAGTGTCGCTTAATATTTTAGGTATTGTTTTGGGAAGTCCTTATCTTTATGATAGGAAAGTAGTATTTCATCACCATGATAATAAGTATCACTTGTTTAAGGATTTAATTTAGTACATAGTTAGAGTGCATAAGAAGAAGAGAAGTTTGTCTCTTATACATGCAGGATAAATGAAGATAATAGTGAATGCAAGTCAAAATTTGACTTTGTTAATGAGCAAGCATAGAGATGTTTTGAATGAGACCTTTTAAAACGATGCATCGAATGAACAAGTTGATTTCATTGAAGTTTCTTATGCTTGTAATAAGGTGTTTCAGGACTGTAACAGGCTTCATTTGAAAGGAGGAAAACAAGATGTGAAATATTTGTAGCAGTCAACATCAGTGTTGAGTAGTGTTGGAAACAAGGTGTCGGTGCAAGAGAGATAAAAATTCAAAGAGAAAGCACCAAAGAAATTTGAAAAAGAAGGCATATATTCCACAAGTGTTTTTTTTTTGTTTCCAAAGGGTACATGGCAATGGAAAAAATACTTGGTCAAAATTCGATGCAAGTACAATGCAAGATTAACTAAGAATCGCCATGATGACATTGTTTGACGTGAGACAAATTTCAAGTTTCGTTTGATTGATGAAAAAGGTGGGAACAAGTTTTTTTTCTGCAAGGACAACTTGCTGCTCTGAAAATTTAGGGAAATTGCAGCATGAAGGTGTCTACAACAGCAAGAGAGGGTCTCAAGAGTCAAGGAAAAAGATTACTTTTGTGAAAATCTCAAGTTGATGAAAATGGGAAAATTTTAGTGGATTGAGACTGGAAGGTTGGGGGAGTTGTACCCTCATCCACATGATCAGTAATCAAAGATATTTTGGGGTCAAAAGTGCTTCTAGTGGGGAGGAATGATCAGGTGCTTAGTGTTAAGCTCAAAAATTAAAGTTCTCGTAATCGACCAAAACCTAAACGACTATGAAGTGCTCGTCGCCAGGAATCTGGTTCAATTCGTTTCATCAAAAACTGACTCCGTATGAGGAAGATAGAGCCTGTTGTTCATTTTCCTAAATAGCTAAAAAAATTGTAGAAGTGACAAAATGGTGACATGGCAGCCTAGTCAGCAAAAAAAGAATATTCTAGGATTTTTCCTTCATTTCGCCCAATGACACTGTGACAAGTGTCACTTCGTGGTTGGTGGCTGAGTGGGAGATTTGTTGCGTTTTTATTTGGAGAGAACCAATGGCATGAGGACATGTGGCTAGCTCAAAGGCCACCACGTGCCCCCTTCCAACATCCAAATTCCAACCAAGTCAAAGGTCAAGTTTATTATATGGTCGAAGGACTTTATATGTATGGTCGAATTTCAAATTAGTGTGGAAAAATTTTATACACAGGCGGAAGGGCGGAGGTCGGGGTCGACCTCGCGACCTCGCCCGCACCAACACAATCGTTTACCAATACACTCGGACCATGGGCTTAACAATGTATGTTGTTGGGTTATATTTATTCTAATGCAGCTACACAGTTGGGTGGAGGAAGAGTCTATCCTAAATGATTTGGAAATTTTGAGCATGTTGGATTAGTTTTCAGGAGAAGTAGAGGATTTTAAACAAAACAGATTTCCATTTTTAGCTAATACAAAGGCCCAAGCCATGGAAGCTGGACCAAGGAGATGTAGCCCAGGAGAGGTGAACACCTTCATCAAAAAAATGTGTTAATGTATCATTTGATGGTTTGTTGTACATTTTATTGTTGTTTTTTCAGCATTGTATTTTAATATGATTATGATCATGAATTTAACATAAAACTCTATACATTTACCTGTTTAACACTCACAAACACCTCAAGAAACCTATCAACATGAAGCAAATGATCAAAATTACATTTGTAATTCCGAAGATGAAATTAGCACAACAAAACTAACATTCAGATTTAGATCAAAGAAAGCTAGAAATTGCGTACAAAGATGAAGTGTTGACATCAAAGGTAGAGATCATAATTCCACAGACCACAATGATGTAAGGATATAACTCAAAACACAAAGCTATAATCACTAGGGCTATTAAACAAGGCAAGAACATGATGATTTAGAACCTATGGAAAGTAGCTTCCTGTAAAAATAAGAAAGAATACATCTAGAAAATCAAAGGATTTTTAGGGTTTCAAGGAAGAAATGACCAACACAGCATGACCCACTAAAATCCCACAACACAGTGAGATCAACCCAATTTTACTCACTTGGATTTCTCTTGTAATAAGAAATAAAATATCGATTATTCTCGTATAAAATAAAAACAAAACATGTACAGAGATGACAAGAAACCACAAAAACATACTGGTATAGACCAAGAAATTTGTTTTCTATAAAAAGTATATACATTTGTAAGAATAACCAATGTGCACATCAAACCAATGAAGCCAGGATTGTAAACTACAATGGGACAACACTCCATTAATTCCACCAATAAAATCCAAAAATAATTTAATAGAGAATTCACAAAATTATTCATTGATATGATTGGATTACTAGGTTTAGTTTTACCATTAAGATAAAATCCTTGTTGATAAGATATTATATGCGTAGATGCAACCTGAACTTTGTTGATTAAAATGCCAAGTTTCCTACACAAATGAAAGAGTTCACATAAAACAATAGAAGATGCCATGTTGTTAATAATCAATAGGTATTACTTATCTTTCTCATGCTAATATTCAAAGTCATACATTAATACGGTTTACTCTAATACAATTGTAATCAGGAAAAATTTTAGGGGCTACTATTTGCAGGTGGGCTAATTTTCGATGCTTTTTCCAAAAAAAAGATTCATCATTTTCCATTTTTTTAAAAATTGATTCACCCAAATTTTATAGTATAAAATTATTTTACCCTAAAAATTGCCAAATTTTTATATATACTTATATAAAATTATTAGAAAAGTAAATATTTTTACAAAAATAACATAAAAAAATTTACAATTTATATATTGGGGACTACTTAGATTCGCCAAGGTTTCTAAACTTTAAGATAAACGTCCATCCTTAAAAATTTCCCTAAGTACTCTAATACAATTGTACTCTAATACTTATCCAATTTCTTAATCATGTTGTACTCTAATACAATTTTGACATGGTATTATTAAATCTATACTTATTTGCAAGATTTATGTACATGTAATTCCAGTTCATGAATAATTGGTGAACTACTGAGCAAAATTGACATTTTTTTAAATTAGAATTTCTTGGTAAATCTGCAGGTTGTTGCATCCATGAAAAGAGTTTCTATCGCAGATTGGACAAGGAACAAGGGGAGGCGAGGGATAGGGGGGCCCAGATGTGGACCAGTTCATCAGATGAGGATAGGGGGGTGATGTGAATGCTCTCAATGCTCCCAACAATGTCATTGAAAAGGACTCTATGGTAGTAGATTATGTTATCCCACCATCAACCATAGAGCCACCTTCAACCACAGTGCAAGGTGCAAGTTCAACAAATAAAATCAGTTCCATGAGAGGTTTGACAAAGCAATACATGCTCTCTGCAATTGATGACATAAATTTTAAGGGATTTTAAATTCGTACATCTGCCAAAAAATATGGTATTTCTTCCTATAACATACATTATTGGATAAATGGGTTGACTAATTTAAAGCGTAGAGAGCATGTTACAGTTATGATTGAAGAGGAGGAGGATGAGGTGGTTGAGTGGCGTAAGGAGATGGCGCAATTGGGACATGGGTTAGACCTTATACAACTTAAATCCACAGTAGCTAAAATCTATCAGGATAGGCCAAACCCCATCAAAGATGGTTTTCCTGGTAAATCATGGTGGAGTGGTTTTAAAAAGAGGCATCTATACCTTGTTTTATGTACAACTAAGGGACTTGACAGAGGCAGGGCTTTAAATATACACCCTAAAATTGTGTCATAGTTCTATAACACTCTTTCTTCTACATATAATCAACACTCATATGCTCGAGACCAAATATGGAACTGTGATGAAACGGGCTTACAGGTAGGAAGAAATTATGGTATGTGGGTAATTTCCAAGAGAGGGAGTAGAAATGTGCCTAAGGTATTTCCTAAGAGCAGCGAGTGGATAACTATTCTTTGTTGTGGAAATGCAATTGGTTCATCAATGCCAGGATTTTATCTATTTAAAGGTAAAACTCAACTAAAAAACTATTTACGGAATTGTGAACCAGGTGCATGCATGGTTTCACATTGACATGCATGGATGACAAAGGAACTATTCCTGAATTGGCTTTGTCACATTTTTGCATCTGTATCAGGTGGTGTCTCGCCTCAAAATAGACACCTATTGATTTTAGATGGCCATGGAAGCCACATGCTTGTGAAAACAGTTGAGGAGGCCAACAGTTTGGGCATTGAACTGTTAAAATTGCTGGCTCATACCACTCACAAATTGCCACCCCTTGATGTCACCATATTTGGGCCTTTCAAGAACTATTTCAAGGTCAAGAAAGCTTTGTGGATAACAAAGAATCTAGGGGTCGAAGTAAATATATTTTAGTTAGCTGATCTTGCAAGTAGATAATTTAAAAGGGCTCTCACACCTTATAATATCAAGCCCGGATTTAGGATTATTGGTCTATGGCCACTTAATGTTGATGCTCTTAAGCATGATATTGGTTATAACCAAGCATTTTATGTGGAAAGTGAAGAAGCAGAGAACTTACAATACCATGTTGATGCCCAAGAAGATGTAGCTATTGTTGAAGGTATAATGTCCCTTTCTAAAGGGAACTTCTATGGTGATGATTATGAACATGTCAGTTAGACACAATTTATTCATGAACCAACTGTCAATATCATTGAGGTTATCACACCCACTGAACCACTTGCCAATTATACATGTGACATTCCATATGAGGCAGTTGATCAAGGGAATTAAAATGCAACAACATTAAACAATGAGAAATTGAGCATGCCAGCCAAATTAAGCCCACCATAATGTTTGGCAGAGGCCATGATGAATATCACTGGAAATAATGTGTCTACCACCAATGAGGAAAGCATGGACATGCCTTCACAACCATCAAAATTGAACATCAAACTTGTTCATTATTTTGTGGAGCATTTGGATCACTGGAAGAGGAGCCTATTTATCTTGAATTACTTGAAGAAGAAAACAATGGGTGCCAATTAGTTGTCCCAAAGGTTGAAATTCAAGTTTCAATTCATGAGGACAATGGGACAATAAAGAAGAGAATACTTGATGCATTCCTAAAATTACCAGTAGAGAGAGTGAATGCCTCATCAAGAAACTAAAAATAATATTGTCTTCATTTGGGGAGGAGTTCACAATTTCTAACATCTAAATATTATATGAAATTAATTTTTTATTCTGAACATAAAAATAATGAAATTACATAATCTTAAAAGAGAAAGAAGTATTTAACCAAGGAAAAGATAACTGCAAGGATTGCAGTAGCAGAAGCATGAGCAAAGGAAAGGTTGGAAAGACAAAAAACCAAGGGAAAGTAAGGAACACCAAAAGAATTTGGCAATTCAAGAGAGAGAGGAAAGAAAGGTTTAACAAGCTTTGGAAAAATGAGGATGGGTGACAAGCAAGGAAGACCATGGTCCAAGCCAGTTTGAGGAAAATAGGATGATTTCCAACACACTGGACCACATTGTAGAGCAAAAACCATCATACCAATACTTAAATAACATCCAAGTCCCCCACTATCAGGTAGGGGTTATGCCCACCTCTTATTCCCCTACCATTGCAGGTTTAAATCCTAATTGTGTTTATATGACACCTGCACTCAGTGTTGGGGTTAGTAACACAAGTGGACACTTGGGCTACTGAGTCCCTCCATGGCTACCTCCAATGTAATATGGCACCATTATGGCACATCCTAATCAACCAATCTTGGGTACTCCACCATACTTGGGTCAGGCAGGAAACTCAACAATTTTGGGAAATGCAGGAAATGGAAGCCATCAATCATAAGGGTGACATGACTTAATTTTTGAAACCACGTCGCAATGTGATTTTGGTAAGGATGCAATAGGTTTTCTAAAGATAGCATCTGTGGATATTGGTAAGAATCCTTTTTGGTTGCCTCACTAAATTCTCGTTGGGAACACAAAAAAAATGGATCCTCAAAAGAGAATTTTTGACGTATCTTAGAAAAGAGACATTCGTCTCAAGTATATCAGAATTTTTAATTAGTATGTATCAAATAGTTTCCACTTACTACAAACATATATCTTATATTCCTTGGGTGTTAACAAATATTCTAAAACACAAAATTTCTTGTCCTTACTTCCAAAACATGATCCCAATATGAATGTGATGACGACCACTTTGTTATTCTACTGAAGTTATAATTTCTTATTTAAAAGATCGCAACACTTGCCACAACCTATATATCACAAATTTTAATTAGTATGTATCAAACAATTTCTAATTTCTACAAAAATATATCTTATATTCCTTTGGAGTTAAAAATTTTTCTAAAACACAAAATTTTATTGTCCTTACTTCCAAAACATGATCCCAATATCAATGTGACAACCACCACTTTGTTATTTTGCTGTAGTTATAATTTCTTATTTAAAAGAACACAACACTTGCCACAACCATTATATCATAATTTTTAATTAGTATGTATCAAATAGTTTCTAATTGATACAAAAATATATATTATCATTTATATTCCTTGGGAGTTAACAAATTGATAGTGTAAACCATTTCTAACTTGCTCACTAGCAAAGGCGTAATCCCAATCATCAATGACACCATTAAAACAAAATAAACTTAGATGATTACTTTCCTTCTCTTTCAAGAGTAAGATAGATGAAGGGTGTCTTCTGAGGATGAGCCATATATATATTATTTTGTTCCAGCTAACTATTCCCTAGAATATGTTTTTCAATCTTCCTTGATGGAAAGTACAGTTGTCAAGGAAATATAAAAAATAATACAACAACTTTTCCCTCCACTTTTTTGCTGAAAGCAACAGACAAATAAGAATATGAGATATTTATTTTTCTATTAAATGGGAAAAAACTTAGATAAAACATCCTCTACTATATACAATAATGGGTCGATTACAAAGCAATTGGTCTTATGTATTTAAGCTCATTGTGCTTGAAACTCTAAGTGTTGTCATTGAAAATACGGGTAAGAAAATTTGAAAAACATGTGGGAAAAGAGACTTACCATTTGAGAGAATAAAAAAAGAACATACTGCTGGAAAATGAGGCTTTAAAGTATCTATATGATAGAATTAGTATTCTCAATCAATATAAAGGTTGCAATGAAACAACAAAAAATAGAAAAGTGCATATGGGGTATAGAGGCTTGAACGTTTAATTTGATATAATGGCATGATACGAGATATTGAAAGCATCCACAAGGGTGTTGGTTCAATCTTCACGGATGTACTCTTTACACTGAAGCCAAAATCTATTAATAGACATTACTGGTGATGGATTAATTTTTTTTGTAATCTAAACTTGTATACAAAAAAAATTCAAAGTGCCCTGCTTTATCTAAGAGACTAGTAGTTAATGACACACCAAATTGGAAACGAAAGAGAAATATTAAATTTATCAAATATAATATCACATATTATGAATTTGTTCATACAAACCTCAAATTCAACATGATGAGCCAATTATGGTCAACAAAAAATAATTTAATTGTGGTGGCATAGCAAGTATCTAAACCAATGTTTTAAAAATTGGACAAGGTCTCAGAATTGGCCTAGGGTCCCCAATAGTGCCCGAGACTAAATAATCATTAATATGCCACCATCCTAAGTTGTATATGTGTTTTATAAACACTATAATCAATATAAAAATTAACAATTAAGCCCAGAATTAACAAAATACAACCCCTATTCGTATTCAATAATTCTGTAATTACCAGACAGCTTAAGAAAAATAATATAATGAGTAGGCCCAAAGATGAAACCCAACATATCAAGACAAAAACCTAGAATTATGCCTTCAATTAAAAATTATTCCTAGAATTAACACAAAATAACCCACATTATAAACAAACATATTCTATTTTTATTATGTAATTATGTAATTTATAGATAGCCCAAGAAAAACAGTATAACAAGCAAGCCTGAAGCCAAAACCCTAGAATTATGCCTTAAATTAAAAATTATGCCCAGAATTAACACAAAATAACCCACACTAGAAACAAGGATATTTTTATTCTGTAATTGCCACAAAACACACAAGAAACGAGCTAAAAAGCAAGATCAAAGTCAAAACCCATCAAATTTTCACAAAACCCATAGCTAAAAGTGTTTAAAAACACATGCAGACAAGCTCAATAGAGTAACAGTAATCCATCAAGGTAAATGTGTTTAAAAACACATGCAAAATATAGGATAGTAGGACAAAGTCCTACCTTCCATCTCTCCTTGACTTCATCCATGCTAGTGCGCCACAGGAACCCTATATGCTCCAAAAACCACAGCCATAGGAACTGAAAACCCCCATCATAAACCATCTGCAAATCACACAGTGACCTGCAAACAGGCCTGCCTTAGGGTTAGATATGGAGAAACATGCACAAAATAAACAAAAATTGTCATAAAACTAATAAAAAAACTAATTTACCTGAGAAAACCCTTTAGATCATGAAACTACCATATCCAGCATTGAGCCAAGCTATATTTTCCACAGGGATGAACACAGATGAATAGCTAGGATGATAAACTAGACGGGGAACTAAAAACAACCCAATAAACCAAATCACACTCCACATAAAAAACCTCACAACCTCTTGAAACAGCATATGAAATGTCCCATAACCCACAAACATTTGCATGAAGGACGGATATGGATGCGAGTAGCATCGGAGCAGTGCCGCAAAAGTATCGGGAATGAAAATGGGCAAGTAACAGGACCAGACAGAATAAGACAACTTGTTGTGGAACCTCTAACTAACCGTGGGAAAACAATGTCTAAAGTTTTGTAAATCATTTGAATCGATAAGTAAGTACGATGGACACCTGGTTGCATGCAGAGGAAAGGTTTCATACAACACCTCAGCTGATCGACGTGGCATGGAGGATGACCTGTTCATCTACTGGCATCTCTCCCCTATATTTTTTTTTAATTTTAATTTTTATAAATAATTTTTTTTCTAAACAATTATATATAAAATCCCATGAAATTAGTCATATCTTATGAATTAACCAATTGATAAAAATAAATTTAAATTCATATATATATATATATATATATATATATATATATATATATATATATATATAATTTTCAGACTATTTCATTTAATATTATAATTTTTGAATTCATGCTTTTGTGATTGTTACAGGTAAATTTGTGCATCATCCCCTAAGACCTGGTCAAATTGGGCGTCATCCCTCAATACCATATGAATAGGGTCTATCATCCCCTAATTCAGTTGCTATATGCCCTAAGAGAAGTCATTCCATTGATGGCTTCAATTGTGAGATTTCCAAGTTTTGAAGTATAGAATATATGACCCATTGACTCATCAATGCTCCTCTGCATGGGCATAAGTTATCAGTAGTTCACTTACCCCCATGCAAGGGTGCACTGCATTGCACTTCTCGACACTTAAGGGTGAGTCAGTCTCCTGGGAGCAAAATCATCATTGTTCTGGGAATCTCCACATGTTCAATGCCTTCTAGAAGAGCTAATAGGTGTCATACTTCAAATACAAGTGTTCATCCATCGTCACTAAACTTGCAAACATGTCTCACCTATTATTAGAAATCCATTCAATTCCATTTATTGAGAAACTACCTTCAATTTCCCTATAAATTGAGCACTCATCTAAGTGTTGGGAGAGAGAAATTCATGTAATGTTATGTTGTTGGATTCTCTATTGATGAGAGTTGGAAGTATTGTTATGTTGCTGAGATGATGCTTGGTGTGATGAGGACGGAACGAAGTTGGAGCAGGTTGATGATGAACCAATCTATTGGTTGTAATCTTCTCCTCCTACTTTCTTGATAAAAATATCTATTCATTTTCTCATATGTATGCTTATATCTTGTGAATTGAATTCTCATGTGTATGCATTCTTAAATCTAATTGGTTCAATTTGGTTAAGAAAAGTATATATTTGTATATTTGTATGTTGTTTGTTGTTCTCTGTCTTTGATTGCAGGTATCGATCTAGCATATTTCATTGGATTGAGAGTGAAAACAACAACGCAAGAAGGATAAAGAGAGAGAAAGGATCATAAGTAGGTTTCTTTCCTTTCTATCTATCTATTTGTCTTAGAGAAAATAATATTTGTCTTTCTTCTGTTGTTCTAAGTGAAGGAACACCACACGCAGGGAATCTTGTGTATCCGTAGACTAGAATTCTGTATAACCAATTAGTGGCTCTGATGGAGAAAAATACATCATTCCTTTATTTTATGTCTCTGTTTATCATCATTAGTAGACTTTACTTCATTTTAGCAGTCATTTGAATGAACATTTTTCCTTAGAAGTGTGTTTAAGCTACTTGTTTTCCAAACTTAGTTGCACCTAACACATTGTTGGTTAGGGTACAGTGCGATGCAGTGCATTGTCTTCCTTTCAGGGGTGTACTGCAATGCATTTCTGCCCTTACAGGGTGCGTTTCCCCCTTAGTTAGATAAATTACATCAAAAATTGTCTTTGCATTTAGTTTCAACTAATTGTTTGTTGTATTCTCAGATGTCTAATTCCTTTTAGAGACTAGTAAACATTACTTGTTCTTCCTCCTTTGAAAGTTAGTTTGTTCAATGTTTCATTAGTTGTTTTCTTTATCATTGGAAAACTAAATTCAAAGGTATAAATCATGCATTAGATCAATTCCATTTTCAGAAAACAAATTTTCATTCCATTCTTCATTTCCTATAGGAAAATTTTTGTTCAATTCTTCATTTCCTACAGGAAAATTGTCATTTCATTCTTCATTTTCCTAAGAGAAATTGTTGTTCCATTCCTTGTTTCTCAAAAGAAAACATTTGTTTGATTGATTTGTGCATTTAGTTTCTTTTACTCATTCACATTAAAGAAAACTAAAAAGAAAAACATGCATGTGCATTTAGATATTGTGTGTGTTGCATAGGAACAAATTAGGGAAATCTGCATTATGGTTTGTGCTCTTTGTTGTATGCTCAAAATCTGATTGCTCTCTCCCCTTAGTAGCTATGATTTTCATTGAAAAACTGAATTGAAAATTTTTCTTCTCATTTAGTTTGCATTTTAGGAATTTCCCATTACATCACGTAATTCCTACTTGTCCACTTGTGACTCTCTATGAATAGAGTCTGTTCCTAGTTTCTAGGTTAGCTAAAACTAGTTTCCTTATTTGGTGTGAGGTTGAGATATTCCCTCAACCAACTTATTTTACGTCCAAGATAGATTTCCTATCTTGAGACTAATTCATGTATAAATGTGTGTAATCTATTTGATTAATATATAGTTTTCATATTAAAGATTTATTTTGGTATCAGAGCAAAGGGTAGACCTCGGCCCTCCTGGGATGAGGGAAACAAGAGTATATATTTCATTTGTTTTTGCCGATTCAATAGCGCAGTCCGGTCCGGAATTGCGTACGCCGGTCACGAATTGGGTACGCCACTTCGAGCATCTTTCACGATTCCCTGGAGTAAACCTGCGTGTATGATCTCTTGAATTCGCACTTCAATTTTGCAATTTGCACTTTAATTCCCTTGCTGAGCGTGCCAGGCGTGGTTTACCGCTCGCTCTTTTCGTCTACTCGTGGTTTGGCCACGAAAACGGTCTACGGGGGTACCGGGGACTCGCTTTCACGCGCTCGCTTTCACATTTTCGCAATTCGTGAGTTTGCATCACGCATACGTACGTGTAATAAACATTTTGCCGTGTTCCGCCGGTCGAGTTTTTTTTTTAATTGCTGGTCGAGTTTTTTTTTTCTAGATTGCGTCGCTGGCAGGTGAAATTCAGTGCGTTTAATTCAATTCAGCATACGCCACGCATAAACGTTGAACGCTGGTTGTCGTTGGTGCATATGCCGGATAGCAGTCGATCTTTGCATACAAGAAGCATACGCCGGAAAGTCTTTTAACACGGGGATCATGTGCGTTGAACTGCGGTTGAAATGTTTCAAAATCGATACGGCTCTGCACCATCTGAACCCGGCTGGAGATCTTCTGTCCTCCCGCGCACGAAGAGAGCAGCAGCAGATCCGCTGCAATGAGCTGATGTGCAGTTCTTCACATTTTTAAATTCGCACTTCGTGTGTATTTCTCACCGCGATCAAAGGGTCGATGTGCTACTATTTTTTTTGTGTAGAGAAAGCCCACGGAGGGTGAAGCTTTGAATGAGTTGAGTGATGTTGTAATGGTTACTGGAGGCCGCAATAGAGGTCGTGTTGGAGTCATCAAGCACAGAGAAAAGCACAAGGGTAGCTTTGAGATTATTCACGTGCAAGACGCTGCTGGGCAGGAGTTTGGGACCCGGCAGGCTAATGTGTTCACAATTGGAAAGGGCACAAAGCCGTGGGTTTCCTTACCCAAGGGCAAGGGTGTCAAGTTGTCCATCATTGAAGAGGCCAGGAAACGCCATGCAGTGGGAACTGCTGCCGCATAAGTTTCTCGTATCGTTTGCCCTAGAGACAACAGTTTTTTTATGTGAAACGATTGATTGGAAGGATGTTTGAGAACAAGGAGATCCAAAGAGACCGCATGTTTCATCTTTTGAATCTGGAATCTGAGAATGCGTCCCCCATGTTGCATTGAAGGTTGTGAGTTGTTTTTCTCATCGGCATTTCTATATTACAAATGTGTGAAAATCACTAGTATGTATGGTAAGTATTTTTTGGATTATTCATAAACAAAATTATTGAGTTTAGCCAACTCAATGGGTGGTGATGTTGTTAGAATTGGCTACTCTAGCAAATCACACTTGTATGAATATGAAAATCCAATATAAATTACTAAGATGGAGATCAATCTAGTTTGTGTGAATTTTTTATGAGTTTCTTGGAATAGACTCAATAGCATGTTGTATAATGAGTCACTCAGTTGCATGGTAAGCAAGTCTAGGATGGTTTTGTAGTGGTCATTTTATGTACCTGGTAATCCCAAGACTTGAAGTATGTAAGCCTTGTAAAGGCATGTGTATCCCCGTAAAAGTTCGTGGTAATCTCAAAACCACTTTGTAACTACAGGTTCATGGTCAGCCAGAAACCATTTTGCAAAGGTTTCGCCAGGGTCGACTAGAAACCACGTATAATAGTAGCGACCGGAAATGCTTTCCGTGTCGTTGTTTTCCACTAAAAGAAGAGCATGGTTACGGGTCATCCGATAAAACCCCGATGAAGGAAGAGCATGGTTACGGGTCATCCGATAAAACCCACGTTGGAGGGGGATATGTGGATACAGGTACATGTATGCAGTGATAATGGTTGACAGAACCATGTATACGAAGGACATCCTACGAGACCAGCGGTTGCAGCGGTTGGTACTCATGCATTCCGGTGGATGGTTGCTCCTTTATATGGACGTCGACATATTTTTTTGTTATGTTTGACCACAACTAAATTTTGCGAAGTGATATCAAGACAAGTAGTCATTAAGGGGGTTTGTTGAAATGTGTAATTCCTACTTGTCCAGTTGTGACTCTCTATGAATAGAGTCTATTCCTATTTCCTAGGTTAGCTAAAACTAGTTTCCTTATTTGGTGTGAGGTTGAGATATTCCCTCAACCAACTTATTGTACGTCCAAGATAGATTTCCTATCTTGAGACTAATTCATGTATAAATGTGTGTAATCTATTTAATTAATATGAGATATAGTTTTGCATACATTTTATTTTC